>CM033647.1:61062948-61136457 GCA_019512145.1 Engystomops pustulosus
CTGCTGTACATGTTGTTAGTGAAGAGAGGCCAATGCTGGGACATGTTAGTGAAGGGAGACCGCTGCTGTACATGTTGTTAGTGAAGAGAGGCCAATGCTGGGACATGTTGTTAGTGAAGGGAGACCGCTGCTGTACTTGTTAGTGACGGCAGGCCACTGCTGGGACATGTTGTTAGTGAAGGGAGGCCACTGCTGTACATGTTGTTAGTGAAGGGAGGCCACTGTTGGGACATGTTGTTAGTGAAGGGAGGCCACTGCTGTACATGTTGTTAGAGAAGGGAGGCCACTGTTGGACATGATGTTAGTGAAGGGAGGCCACTGCTGTACATGTTGTTAGTGAATGGAGGCCGCTGCTGGATATGTTATTAGTGAAGGGAGGCCGCTGCTGGGACATGTTGTTAGTGAGGGGAGGCCACTGCTGTACATGTTGTTAGTGAAGGGAGGCCACTGCTGTTCATGTTGTTAGTGAAGAGAGGCCAATGCTGGGACATGTTGTTAGTGAAGGGAGGCCGCTGCTGTACATGTTGTTAGTGAAGAGAGGCCAATTCTGGGACATGTTAGTGAAGGGAGACCGCTGCTGTACATGTTGTTAGTGAAGAGAGGCCAATGCTGGGACATGTTGTTAGTGAAGGGAGGCCAATGCTGGGACATGTTGTTAGTGAAGGGAGGCCGCTGCTGTACATGTTGTTAGTGAAGAGAGGCCAATTCTGGGACATGTTAGTGAAGGGAGACCGCTGCTGTACATGTTGTTAGTGAAGGGAGACCGCTGCTGTACATGTTGTTAGTGAAGAGAGGCCAATGCTGGGACATGTTGTTAGTGAAGGGAGGCCACTGCTGTACATGTTGTTAGTGAGGGGAGGCCACTGCTGGACATGTTGTTAGTGAAGGGAGGCCACTGCTGGACATGTTGTTAGTGAAGGGAGGCCGCTGCTGGATATGTTATTAGTGAAGTGAGGCCACTGCTGGGACATGTTGTTAGTGAGGGGAGGCCACTGCTGTACATGTTGTTAGTGAAGGGAGGCCACTGCTGGACATGTTGTTAGTGAAGTGAGGCCACTGCTGGAACATGTTGTTAGTGAGGGGAGGCCACTGCTGTACATGTTGTTAGTGAAGAGAGGCCACTGCTGGACATGTTGTTAGTGAAGGGAGGCCACTGCTGTACATGTTGTTAGTGAAGGGAGGCCACTGCTGTACATATTGTTAGTGAAGGGAGGCCGCTGCTGGACATGTTATTAGTGAAGGGAGGCCACTGCTGGACATGTTAGTGAAGGGAGGCCACTGCTGGACATGTTGTTAGTGAAGGGAGGCCGCTGCTGGATATGTTGTTAGTGAAGGGAGGCCGCTGCTGGACATGTTGGTAGTGAACGGAGGCTTCTGCTGTACGTGTTGTTAGTGAAGGGAGGCCACTGCTGGGCATTATATTAGTGAAGGGAGGCCGCTCTGGACATATTATTAGTGAAGGGAGGCAGTCTGGACATGTTAATAGTGATGGGAGGCCTGGGGTGAACCAAGCCTGTCTGCTGCCCGAGGCGAGCCATAGAGAGACCCCCCTCCCCCCCATATATGTAATATATCAGGAAGTGTCAGGACCAAATCCATCATATTGGTTTGGTGTGAAAATAAAGCAATGCAAAGTGCATTCATAATGCCTCCATGTAGTATAAAATGCATACAATGTGCCACAATGTAGTATAAAATGCATACAACGTGCCGCCATGTAGTAAAAAATGCATACAGCGTGCCGCCATGTAGTATAAAATGCATACAGCGTGCTACCATGTAGTATAAAAATGCATACAGTGTGCCGCCATGTAATATAAAATGCATACAGCATACCACCATGTAGTATAAAATGCATACAGCGTGTCGCCATGTAGTATAAAATGCATACGGAGTGGCGCCATGTAGTATAAAATGCATACAGAGTGCCGCCATGTAGAATAAGATAGATACAGTGTACAGGCATGTAGTATAAAATACATACAGCGTGCTGCCATGAAGTATAAAAATGCATACAGCTTACCACCATGTAGTATAAAATGCGTACAGGGTGCTGCCATGTGGTATAAAATGCATACGGAGTGGCGCCATGTAGTATAAAATGCATATGCAACATCCCCCACCGGGACCTAGCCTTTTCTTGGGGCCTGGAGACAGCCTGGGCCCGCAGTACCTGAGTGGCTGGCGGTTGCGGCCTAAGCACGCTTGTGTCACGGTGCTTGGTATGGGGAACTGGAGGGCTGTCCTACAGCCTGGCAGGTCTCCAGCAGGGTGGTGTTGGCAAGAAATGATGAGGTAGAGGCTGCTATAGCGGATCTCCCTGGGGCAACCCTTTGGTGTCTAGAGTATGAGTCTCTGTGTAGTGGACAGGGTGCCCGTGATGGTGACAGCCGTAGTAGCAGGGACCAGACGGAGGCAGACGTTGAACAAAAACAACTTACAGTTCTTTATTGGAACCGACAGGAACCGCAGCAACCTGCCTTTAACAGAATAGTGGAGTGCTGAGATGCAAGTTGGAGGGAGCCACAGGATGTAGAGCGCCAGCCTGGATGCAAAGGGCAGGCTGGGAGGTAGCTGTGTCCTGGAAGGATGCTTCAGCTTTATCCTGGATTGCTTCAGGTATCACCCTTGAAGGTAGGATGATACCCCTTTCCTCACTAAACTAGCTATTAGTTCCACTCTTCAGGCAGGGGCTAGGCTCTTCCTGCTCTGGTCGGGTATGCTAGCTGTACAGGGTCTGTACTCCAGTCTGCTTCTGCAGACTCCTAGATCTGACTGCTCTCTACTCTCTTCTGAGAGAACTCACTTCTAGAAGTTTCTGGCCAGGGGTTTTGTTACTCCCCTGGTCAGGTGGTGGCTGCTCCACCAATCACACCTGTGATTGGCTGACACATATGACATCACATAAAACAATTAACTCCTGCCTTGCCAGGCAGGATCTACCACTGCAATGTTCCCCTGTGTCCTATAAGGACTATGTAGTGTGATGTATTGACATGCTGTGGGGCTGACTAGACCCTACACAGGCTGCAAGCTACATGGTGGGACGTATTCGCAACCACTCCTCTGCCTTGCATCGGCGAGGGTGTTGCACATACAAAGTGCCACCATGTAGAATAAGATAGATACAGCGTACCACCATGTAATATAAAATGCATACAGCATACCGCCATTTAGTATAAAATGTATACACCATGCCGCCATGTAGTATAACCCCCTCCCACTTTAGTTTTGGATGCGTTTAAAAATGGGTCTAGAGCAGAGGGGAAAACCAGGAGCAAAATGTATGCGGGGAGTGGGGGGCGGGCACTCAGAGCCGGCCAGAGGTTGGACGGGAGCATGGTGCCGAGACAGAGGGCTGGACTGCTGTGCCAGCCGGCAGGGGCGGAAGCACGATGCTGCCCCCATGTCCAGCAGGAGGCGCGCCGCCTGAGGAGAGATTCTCAACTCGCCTCATAGCAAGTGTGCCCCCGAGGGAAGCCACTGTTGTACATATTATTAGTGAGGGAGGCTGCTGCTGGACATTTTATTAGTGAAGGGAGACGGCTGCTGGACTTGTTATTAGTGAGGGAGGCCACTGCTGGACAATGTTATCTGTGAGGAGAGGAAGCTGCTGGACATGCTATTAGTGAGGGAGGCTGCTGCTGGACATTTTATTAGTGAAGGGAGGCCACTGCTTGAGATGTTATTTATGATGCTGATAAAGGGTTACAAGTCCTCCCCATATCACCTAAAATTAGCTGCCAGTGAGGCACTTTACCTTAATTACAGATGTTTTTCTGATATGCAAACTAGCTTTCGTGACTCATGTCTGGTATCTGTTACTCTTCTCCCTTCTTCTCTGGCAGTGAACCACGCCCCATTATTGTGACTTTTTTTTTTTAAGGTGAACTTTATTCAATTTTATGTACAAAATAACACATTATATATCGTCCCTATTACATATATTCAACCCTTAGACACTAAAATACATTTTTGGTCCAAATTATTGACAGTATTGTGACTAACAGCACTGTGTCTCTTCAAATCACTGCCCTGCCTTCGTGTACTTAGGGACTGTCTGCTAATATTCAACTACAGACATAGAACTATATGTACAGATGGAAAATATTGTGTCAATTGTTTTACATGGTGCCTTGTGTTACATTCAAGACATGTGACCAGTGACATCATAGCAGGTCCTTTAGTCTTGCAATAATGGCAAACTGTGCACCATCTATGTGTTTACATGAAATCACAGCAGCCTCCATGGAGGATCAAGAGGACTAGAAGTCCATGGAGGCAGCTGTGACTTCCTGTGGCCAGATAGATGCATGGGGTACAGTTTGCTATTGTTAAGAGGCTAAAGGACCTGAGATGATGTCACTGTGATCACATGACATGAACTGTGACCAGTAAGGAAGCATAAGGCATGGGGAGTATTAGATGGGAGGGGCCGTATGAGCAGGACACACCCTCAATGATGCCAGGTTAAATAACAAAAAAGGTGATGTGGATAAAAGTGAAACAATTTTTAACTAAAAGAAGGGTGTTAGTTCTATAGGAACCTGTCACTGACTGTATATGTGCAAATGTGATGACAGGTTCCCTTTTATCCTTAACCCCTTATTGGAATTACTTTTAAAAATATATAATTAGAATCAAAACAATTAAAAAAACCCTTGTATATGTTCAACATGGGCATGGGATGGGAGGAGTGCTGTGGGGGTGGGGGGCAGTCAAAGGTTTGCTATGGGGCCCACTGATATTCCTAGTTATGCCACTGATGCTGAATGTCTTTATGAAATACTGGGCCGAGCCGGGATCCCACCAAGTAAAGGGGCTCACCAGTGAATACACCTTTTCACCGGGAGGCCAGTCTGAGCCTGAACTTGCCTGTACATCCATCTTCAATAGTATTGGCATTTTATTCATGGATTGGAAGACATATACAAATGGGTCCTTAAAATATTAGCTTATATGTAATTAGTTGTTATTTCAAAATTTGCTCCCCTTAGCAGAAAATGCTGTGACATGCACTGTAATGAAGAATTAAAATGCTACTGGCCCTTTAATCAGTCCGTTAATTTCAGAAGAAGACAGAAGATGCCCGCTGGTCACATGTCCACATCACATGACCTGCAGCTGCCTGGGAAGGTCATGTGATTATCACTAAGTTTGGCTGTACTCAGTTGGTTGCAGTAATTATTGAGACAATTATTATTATTATTTTTATTATTATTATGTTGACGATTATTATTATTTTTACTATTATTAATAATTATATCCATAATAATAAAATTAATAAAATTTATAATAATAATTGTCTCAATAATTACAATAATAATCTCTGAGAAGATCCCTCTCTATATATCAATGCATTAAGTCTGTGTCACAATGTAACAGCAGCAGTTAACAGCTCTTAGTTACCAAAAATTCTCAGTTAAATTATCACTGATCTCCTAGCTTAGTGGTTAGGAGCTCTGTGTGTCTCTTAATGTCAGTTGGACTGCAGCGGGTCTGGGTTTGAATCCCAGGCTAGGCAAAAATGTATTTAATTAAATAGAGCCTTGTGTCTGGGGAAGCCTTAGGAGTTGTTGACACCATATATGGACATATCTCCCTTGACGATGTGGTCCCTGCTCTGCGATCTCTCACATTTCTCAAAAGAATTCCCTGTCTGATGTCTATAGAAGCCATTCAGAAATGCAAGTTCAGGCTTTGAAAGTCTATACTAGGCAGGACACAGAGCTGGGACAACCCCAGCCAGTGCAGTACCCGCAGGCAATATCCTGGACAATCTCCCAGCTGCCCATGACCGCGGGGCAGAGGTAAAAAAACTGGACTGTCCCGCTGAATCTGGGATAGTTGGGACCTATGAGTATGGTAGTGTTTTGGTGATGGCAGTTACACATCATTACTATGATAGCTGAGCAAGAAGGAGTTACTGAGAACTATAGGATCTTGGGACTTGTAGTTTGCAGTGGCGGCCATCTTGGTGATAACTCTGCATACTTTAGAGAGGCCATAAAATTTAGTGAATCATAAAATCAAACTAATTAAGCTCCATTTTGTGACTAATGACATTGAGTTTTGTTACATTAATTTATTTATAGCATCATGGGTTTTTGTATCAGACGTTTATATTCCCGGAATACCCCTTTAACAATTCCATATAGAGGAATACTGCTGTGCAAAGAACTGAGAGTAAATACACAATATACACAGTGCACATAAACCCTCTTATTATCAGCTGATTGTAATCTGTTGGGGTCCTGGATTGCTCTGTAATCTGCCGATCTGCTAGTAGAAGCACTTTTAAGTCTTTTCACCTCCTCTGGGTTGTATAAGGACGGAGCAGAATGTGATGATGCAGAATGTTTTATCACGTGTACAAATCTCGCCGCTGCCATTCACTGTCATTGTAGTGCAGGGCCGAGATGTCTCTCTCTACCAGCGCTTAATGGGATGTGATGGGTCCTGTCAACTGCAGATATGACGATCTCCCAGATGAAATCCTTAACACTGTCACTCAGACTTAATTCTAGGGCGCTCCTACATCTATCTTACTAGCTCTTCTGCCTTTACTCCACAGAATATACCTAAATGCAAATGCATCTGCAGTACCTAGATAAATAAGGGATGTGGAGTACACCTATGGAATAGGGCCCCGGTTAAAGAAATATACAAGGGGTCTAACAAAATGGTATCCACACCTGTAACATATGTTCTATTTAGATAATGGACAAATGCCCACTCGTCCATTCTGGCCACATACTTCATACAAATTAGGCTGCATGCCAACAATGCACAGTTGTGACATTGGGCATCCGCAACATGTAGGACACATGCCATACACATAGTTCAAGTGCCACAAAAACAACAATTAAATTTCGTTCCTGCAGAGGATACCCCCTAAACTAAGGTCTAGCAGTTTATGGTCTCCTGCTAGTGAGATAATGGTGATAAAATACCCCCTCTATATTCCTCTATCTGAAATCTTCTTCGTTCTTATGCCAATCATTTGTGTGGTTTCTTGAATCTAGTGTTTTAATGGTTTTTAAAGGAAAATTACCATTAAGTTCAAACAAAACAATACTAAACATACTCACCTACGCTTCTCTTCAACCCTATCTTGGCGGTGTTCTTCTTTAATCTTGACATGCCAGGATTTCCTGGAAAAAAAATTATAATTGGCATGCTGGAGTTTGGGAATAAGATGTGTCAATGTTAATGCTTTCTATAAAACATCTGTGGTGTTAAAATGCTCAATATACCCCTTGATAAATTATTTGAGTGGTGTTGTTTCTAAAATAGGGTAATTTGTGAGGGGTTTCCACAGTTCTGGCAGGGTCGGACTGGGGTGCCACCAGTGAATATTATTATGGGGGCCCACCTACTGATTTTCAGAAATATTACCTACATTGCGGGAGTCAGGGATCAGGGAATTTCTATGCAAAGGGAATGGGGGGGAAGTGAAATGAAGAAGAGAGAAATACTTTTCTCTCTTCCAGTGTGAGGTTCTTGGTATGTAAGCTGAGACTACATGGACGTTATGCTGGGGATGATAAAATAATTAACTATGGTTTCCTCCTGGTGGCAGAGCTTTGGTTGGAGATGGAAGTGTTAGCACCTAATTAAAGGGGTTGGCCACTTTACCTCATGTTTTTTTGTAATGTGTGGTTAACTGTGAGGAGTTGGATATCAGTCAATTTAACAATACAGGTGGTCCCCTACTCGGCGCTCCTTCCCTTCTGCGCAGTATATGACAGTTTTGCTACTTAGGAAGCTGCTACATATCAGACTGAATGACAGACCCTATCCACGCCCTATATGACATTACAGTCACAGGGATTAACTCCAAAATGGCTTTGGCAGTGGCATTTAAATAGTTAACCCGCATGATAGCGTGTAAGCGTCAGTTTGCTGCAATATGTGTAAACGAGTACTGTACATGTATATGTTAATTCTATGTAATTAGGCAAATCTCCTCTGCTTGGCTGTTGTATTGCGTTTGCAAAGCAATCTAAATGCCACATGTGAACACGGCCTCAGGTAATGGAGACATTTATAACTAGTTGTATATTCATTTGCACATGGAGCTACACAAGTGCCCCTGGTGTAGAGCTGTATGTTTAATGTAGAATATTCTTTCCATCTTCTTCTTTGTAGTCCCACAGACATCAAAACAATCTATTATCTGACTATATGTTCTATTGGTTTATTCCACAATACACTATAGAACCATTTGCATTAGATCAGCATATGTCTGTCACATATGTTTTGTTGGCTCCCTTCTCTGCTGATCAGTCACTGTAATATGTCAATGGGACCCTGGTATGAATAGAGCTTTCCTGTACCTCTATTGATTTCCAATCAGTCTCCTTTCCATTTACTTACATCTGCAGTCCCAGGAGCAGCCAAGCAATTGGGTTAAGTGAATTAAGGAGGTAGGAGGGGAATTCTTTATGTTACCTCTCAGGCCTCTTGCACACTAGCGTTGCGTTTCACGTCAGGGTGCAATGCGTGAAAAACTGACGTTTTGGCTGCGTTTTTGTTCCATTTTTCCTTGGAGTAATTTGCGTTTTTTTTGCGTTTTCTGCGCATTTTTGACGCGCGATTCAATGGGAGACTCGAGCATTTTTCAAAGGGACCATGGTTTGGGATTAAAATGTGTTATTTAATTGAAAAATAATGTCTTCTGATAATTTGCAAACATCTGCGATCTATTCTTCACTGTTCCGCGCGTATATTATCTCCCGACAATTTAGCAGATGTGAAGAACAGTGAAGAATAGAATAAAATCATTGTACACTGAGCAGTCTGGAGATAGAGGAGGTTTTTGTGGTCTGTATAGATGCTGACCGGAAACCGAGCTCCCTCCAGGAGATAACGCCACTCTTCTAGGGCAAGCTTGATCGCCAATAATTCTCGATCTCCTATCCCGTAATTCCTCTCTGCGGAGGAAAAAGACTTGGAGAAGAATCCACAGGTGACTGTGCGGCCTTTGGGACCCTTCTGCGTGAGTACTGCTCCGGCCCCTACTGAGGAGGCATCCACTTCCAGATGAAATTGGGATTTGCGTCGCTGAGACAGGTATTTAGCAGGGGATTGTGGTGCAAGCTATCAGATTTTGGAGCAACTGCGCTGGCTTTCATGCAACAGAAAACGGGGGACTGGCCGTCGGCCGATCAAACTGATTCGGACTGAGTGCGGGATTTAACATTCAAATTGTGTCGCAAAACAATGCATTTACATACACTGGGAGGAAGATGGTGAACTCCGGCGGACCTGAGCAGGGGAGCGAAACATGCAGGATATTTTGGACGCACGGGAGGATATTTAATGAATCACGGGAGAATACATTATCGTCGGAACAATGCACTTCGGGTGAACTCCTCAGACAGGTAAGTAAATGTGCCCCACTGTGTCTCAGGTTTGCCTGGGTTTTGTGCCTGGTTTGTTCCTTTTCCTGTCTTGTAATTTATGTTAGTTGTTGTTTTGCCTTATTAAAGGAAATCTACCACCAGATTACTGGTGATAGAATATCCTAAATAGGCAGCTTGTTACGTCTAGGGCAGTGCCCAAAAAGCAACCCAAACCCCCCCTTATTTATCGCGAGGTGCCAACCAAAATTAAAGCAGTAACTTCTTGCTCCCTGTTCTTCAACAACTTTCAATCATATTGGCCTCCTGAAAATGAAAAATTTGCATCATTTTAGCTGCTTTCCAGTGTGCACAGAGAATTGTGGGGCCTCCAAGAAGTCCTCCAAAGATAATTTGGTACTGTCTATTCATTCTCCCTCTTTCTACAGTCCCAAGTAGTAAAAGTAAGTATGAAAATGACAGAAAGCAACATCTTTTAAGTTGCTTGGAACTGCAGGAAGATTCTTTGAGTCCTGTCTGGTGTGCTAGGGCAATTACCCCGGGTGCCCACAGAAAGAGCTCTGAGTGCCACCTCTGGCACCAGTGCCATAGGTTCGCCACCACTGGTCTAGGGGATAAGGGAACAGTGTTTTTCATGTAATTCTGTGTTGTCACACGTGTGCTCCAGCGGCGTCTCCTGTGCTCCGGTGCGAGTGTTCCCGCCTCCTAGGGCACACGCGACGGCTCTGTAAGATTAAAAGAGCCAGTGCTCCGCATATTGGCACTGGCCAGCCGCTGACCTGTTAAATAGCCGGCCTCTTCCTGTGACCCCTGTCGAATCTTTGTGCCTCGCAGCCTGAGAGAAAGCTTTCTATTGTGATTCCTGTGTATTATCCGTTGTGACCTTCTGCTATGTTCCTGACCGCGATTCTCTGCTGCCTGCATTGACCTTGTGTGACGTCCCGACTCAATCCTATGCCGCCTGTCTTGACCTAATGCCTGACCACAACTCCAGTTCTGCTTGCCGATTCTGTACCTTGCTGTAGCCACCACTGCGGCAAAAGTCACGCCTGTGGAACGACCTGGTGGTATCCTGCTACAGCAAGTCCAACCCGCTATGTGGCGGGCTCGGGTGAATACTGGGTGCCACTTAGACTCCACTCCCAGGTGTCGGCTTACATCATCACTCGTGATGGTTCAGTTGGGCCACTACCATCGACCTTGACAGGTGTTTTTATTGCTGAGATAATATGTTTGCAAAATTGTCGAAGGCGCTCAGCTGACGCCGCCCGAGCACCTCTCGGTTTCCCTCAACTTTAATATATTCACGTCCCCGTCTGCTAGCGTCCTCCTGCTTTCAGCCAGCGAACTAGGAGAGAGCACATGCCCCGCTCTCTCCACTCACCAGCCCTCTGACGTCTACGGCCGGATCGAAAGTCCCGAAGCAGAGAATCAGGAGAAGCAGGCCTCCTGAGGAAGCATTTAGCGAAATGCGTGTCGGGGCGAGGTGACAGTGGCAGCTGATTGCAGAGGTAATTATTTTTATGCCAGCAATATATATTTAGCTATTAATTTATACATAATTATGATCTTTTTGGCAATATATCTTTGTCCTTATGCATAATGAGATGAAATTTTCCAAGAAAGCTTAAAAACAGTATGAATCATGAAATAGGAACTACTAAGGAAATTTACCATTTAGTGTCCTGCCAGAGGGGGCCCACGCCAGTATGTCAGTGTGCTTCGTTTACAACCAAGTAATGAGCTCCTACAAAAGGAAGCTCCTTGCATGGCTCTGGGTCCAGTCTGTTCCAGAATTCATCCACTACAGAAGTCCTGCAGAGACTTTCCGTCCATCAGGCCTGAAGATCTACCTCTCCACAGAGCCTGCCTAATCTGGCGTCCCAAGCAGTTTAACCAAGCTACAGGACCAGGGCTGTGATCTACTCCCAGACTGCATTTAACCACCAGCTACCTCATGGATCAAGCAGGACCTTTCTATTGCAGCCTGTTACCCGTTGCTGTGTTGGAGTCTGTGAATGAATAGACTGTGAGTTTTTATGTTCATAACCTCTGTCTCCTTCTGTGATCCCTGGCTGCTGCTAACATCATGGACCACCCCTTCATCTGCCCGGGGAACCCTTCACCACATGTACATTGGGAGTGCCCGAGGGGTATCTTCCCTCATATTGCGGCCTTCCCCTCTTCTTGCATCCCATTGCTGGCCCTGTCTGCAATGCCTGTTCACCTTCACCAAGTTACCTGTGACATGCAAAGTGTTAGGCCCCTGAGGATACCACATTAGGAGATAAGTCATGTCGACAGGGCTACTATATTTTAATACAGCAGGGAATCTGTGTGTGAACAAGACAAATGATGGGGTACAGTGTGTGTATATAAATATCGATGGGACAGTAGTCTGATAGTCCTAAGTCGGAGATAAGAACGGATTAGAACAAACAGGGAAACAGTGGATTCCCTACCTAAGGGAGGGGATAGATACAGATAACTCAATTGTCGTCCTCTCAAAAAGTGAGATTCGGTCAAAATCCCTACCCTGGTTAAGGGGGGAAACAGAGAAAGATAATTTAAGTGAGAAGTAATGACTGTGGTTTCTGTCCCCCAAAAGTGAGATACATAAGATTCTACCACACATTAACCCAGTATATACCAATCTACTAATACACACAGCCATCCCGAGCACACTGGAAGTTGTGCACAAAAAGTATCTATCTATATATTTATATAAAATTGGTTTTAACAAATAGAATGAAAGTAATATTTTAGTGAGAGAAAGGGGTTAAATAGCAGGTTGGGTATTTGGTGTCATTTCATTGATTAAACCATCGCGTCTTTTTTGGTCCAATTCCTTCTTTCCGTTATTGTAATAAATCACAAGATCACAGGATCAGAGTATCCAGCTGGGTGACAAGTTACATATATAACTCATTGGTTTTTACTCATGATTTTTCTACATATTTCTTACATGGATTGCAGTCATTATGAAGAGCGAATATTTCAATGATAGATTTATTTCATTAATAATCATCCTTAATGGAAATCCTTGATAAATCTGCTATGATACACAACTCTTACTTCAGATCAAGAAATCACTGACAAAATGCTGTGGACACAAAGGTTGTGAATGTTGGACCATTTGTCTTCTGCAGCTGTCAGACACATATACACTGCTCAAACAAGTAAAGGAAACATATAAACCAAACAATGTAACTCCAAGTCAATAACACTTCATTGAAATCAACCTGTCCAGTTATAAATCAACACTGATTGTAAATTAATTTCTTCTGTTGGAGACATGCCTGTATAGCAGGAGATGTGGAGGGAGCCATAGCAGCAAGCTCCTTTGGTCAATGTGGAGCAGGAGGTGTGACATATTTGGCTTGGAGGCAGCTGGATTCCCTTTGTTACCTAAGTGGCTGGCTGAGTGTAGCCTAATGCTTGCTGGGGTCACGGTCACTGGGTACTGGAGGAACACACTGAGCAGGTATATGACAGGTAGATTGGAAGAAAAGAGCGGGAGATGCTGTGACTTAATAATAGTTCTCCCTGGGGCACTCCTGATGGGTGTGCGAGGATCTCTGGTGAGATAGTAGATAGGAGGCCCTTGTTGTTAGCATCTTTGGGCAGTGATCACGCAGAGACAAGAAATGTCAACCATAAACGCACAATTCCTTTTCAGAACACAAACTTCAAGGTAGGCAACAGGCCATGGTAACAATCCCACTGTTCCAGGTCGCTGGTTGGCAACTTCAGCAGCATGATTTAGGCAGGCTCTTGAAGGTAGAGTCCTGCATGTCTGGAATCTCTACAGGTCGTGTGTCTGGACGACGGGTCTAAGACACATGTGCTTCTCACTCTTAGTGTTAAGATTGGGTAACACAAAAGACAGGGGATAGTGTGCCCTGAGCTTGCCCCAACCTCTGTCCCTTCCTATAGCCCCCCCACGCTAAACCGTGGGGCGACTACTTGAAGACTCAAAATACACTGATAAGTGTGGAAGGGAAACACAAACAGACTGACAAACATAAAACACAAAAGAATAGTAAACTAGCCGGATTCACAACGAGAGGGTACGTCAATAGCAAAATCAGTAGGCAAAGAGTCAATGTCAAAAAACGAGCCGAGGTCACAACGATACAGATACAGATACAGAGCAAGTCAAACCTAATGCTGAGAGCGAGTGGAGAAGGGATTTCAAACACTGGCACAGGTGACTGGTGAGGCTGCAATTTATGCAGCCAGAACCCCACCTCCAGAACCTGATAGGAGCTGGACAACTACTGAGAATTAACCCCTCATGGTGCAGAATAACCAAGCACAATTGCAGGCCCCACGCAGAGGTACCACAAGTCAGCAGTTCAGAACACAACTCCTAGACAGCGCGAGATCTTAGCAGCCGCTGCCCGGGACGAGAGGAGGAGTTTGCGCGGATACGCACTGGAGGTTGGAGAACACTGCTAGCACCACCAAAAGAACCAGAAGTACCAGCATTCTCTCCAGCGAACCTGACAGTCACATTGTTCATTAGAAACAAGATAGTAATCCTTGGATACAATCACCCCTGCACCTTGGCAGCGATGGCCATGCACTATAGAGTCTTGCCCAGCCACTGGATTCAGCGTTTATTGCCTCAGGAAGGCTGCAGTAACTCCCGGCAATATAAATAACTATAAGTTTCTATGTACAATAACCCCAGCAGCGGTGGTCGTATCCAAGAACAGCTGTACTTTATTTCTATGTGACTACATTTCTGGGAAATTTTCTTCACACAGGCACTTTTTTTTTAATAACATGCAATTAAGAAATGTATATTTTGTAGATTATTTAAATGAAATATGAACACCCAAATGAGAATACCCCTTTAAATAAAAAACAGGGATGACTTCTACATGTCTGAAATCATACTTTACAACACTCCCAGGTTTACGAAGGTCACACTCATTAAATATCGTGGCTGCCTTCCTCAATATATGGTTTCTATGTTCTCTAACACATTTTATGGCAAATGTCAAAGACTGCGTGACTCATGCAAGTAAACATGCTTCTGACGTGGCATGTGCAATTATTTTCTGTTAAAAACAAGGCTGTCAGACGCTGATAGACTAACAGTGTATGTGGCAGTGACTCACTCAAGTTCCAAAATTAAATGTATACTGGTTGTCAAATGTAGCTCAAAAACATGGTTTTTAAGAAAAGAGAAATCACTTAGTAGATGCTGGTTTACGCAATAAGAATTTTTCATGACCATCAACTTTTAAAAGTTTTATATCCTAAAATAGAAATGTATTGATTTTTTTTCATTTGGAACCAGAACATATGACAGTCATGGATAGATAACAAATGGTAGATAGAAAATAACTAGTAATTGGACCATGAAGTTTATCATAATTATACTCCAGATTCTATTAAAATTAGATATTATGTTAGGAAATATGAAAATAAGTTTTGCCAGAAGGGACAAGGAAGACCACTCCTACTTTGTAAGCCAGCCCCCTTACCATCAAGCATGACTTTCAGGAAGCCTAATGACATGATGTGGGATTAAAGCCAAACAAATTGTGTTGCACAGCTATTTCTGCTCCATAATGTGTTCATATGCAAAACATGCCACCAGGGCTGAGAGGGGCAGCTTGTAGACTAGGACTGGAGTGGCTGGCTTGGCTGCAGCCTCAAGCTTGTGCCATAGTAGCACTACGTCCTAGGGTAGAGAGTCCTCAAAAAGAGAGAGTTTGTAAAATACCTCGCAGGTCAGTTTATTGTGAATAACTCAAAACAACAGCAACATGGTAACAGGTTGGCAACAAAATCCTTGAAAGGAATGGAAGGTCTGACAGTGGCTTTGGTAGGAGTATCTCCAGTCCAAGTCCAGGGATCTCTGTGTGGCTGGGATCTGTATCTTTCTGTATATTAGCTGGATGAGCTCTGCCTAATGGTCAGCTAAATTTGGTGCAAGCTTCTGGGTGCCAGGGATATTCCTCTGGACACTCAGCAGGATCTGCAACCTGTCTCCTGAAGGGAGGTTAGAGTAGCTTGAAAGCAGACTCCAGCTTAGCGAAGAGGTGGTTTTTGCGCAACCTGGTAGTACTTGGCGGAGATGTTGCTGGTGAGAAACCATATCAGGAGAGAAACAACCAGGCATCATGCAGAGGTACCACAAGTTCCAGCAGTTCCGAAAACAAGTCCTAGACAGCGCGAGATCTTAGCAGCCGCTGCCCGGGACGAGAGGTGGAGTTTGCGCGGATACGCGATGGGGTTCGGAGAACGCTGCTTGCACCACCAGAAGAACCAGAAGTCCTGGGGTTCGGAGAACGCTGCTTGCACCACCAGAAGAACCAGAAGTCCCAGCATTTTCCCTAGTGGACCTGACACTTAGATCTCACTAGAACTTTCCAGACCCAAGCAGTTTTATCAGCTCCCCTTGTAAGGCGGCAAGTTCCTTATCCAATCAGGACACTTTTTTAATTTGTTATTAACATTATATCTCATTGGTCAAGAAATAAGGCAGGAATTAAGCAGGCACAATACCAAATATAGACAGTAGATGGCACACAGAGATGATCAGGCTCTATGGGACACATACAATCTAATAGGAGCATTATTTCGTAATGGACGCTGCATTGGGCAGGCCATTACAGGAGCAGTGCCAGAGCCAGCAAAATGACTTCCGGCAGGCCACTGATATCCACGTGTATGCTCAAACCATCAGAAACAGATTTAATGAGGGCGGTATGAGGACCCGATGTCCACAAGTTAGTGTTGTGCCTACATCCAAACACTGAGCAGGGCCAATATTGGCAGATTCAACACGGGCACCTTGTTCTTTTGATGGATGAGAGCAGCTTTACATTAGGCACATGGAGACGCTTTGAAAAACATCTGTGCTGCCTTCAACATCCAGCATGACTGGTTTGGCAGTGGGTGAGTAATGGGGTGGTGAAGTATTTCTTTGGATAGCCGCACATGTTCTGGGCAGTGGTACCATAACAGCCATTAGGTAACAAGACTGTCCAGGATTTGACTGACGCTTTAATCCGGGTCAGGGAGGAGATCCCTCTGGGGTACATATGCTGCCTCAACAGGTGCATGCTCAGGTGTTGTAGGGAGGTCTCTAAGGCCGGCGGCACACTTGGCGTTTTGAACCCGTTTTTGGGCTGTTTTTAATCAGTTTTTTATTAAGATAATTGGTAAAACCGGTCAAAAACTGATGCATTTGCAAAAAATGCATGCCGGCTTTAGGATGATGCCACACATGGCATTTTTATTCAGTTTTTAGTCCGTTTTCAAGTATGCGTTTTCAGTCCGTTAAAAAACGCATGCGTTTTTTTAAAAACATATCCGTTTTTGACCTTTTTTGTAAATTTTTCCCAATTATCAGGTTGTAAGCAGCCAAGTGCATGGTCAAAAACGGATACAATTTTTTTAAATGCATGTTTTTTAAACGGACTGAAAACGCATGTGCAACATCCCCCACCGGGGCCTAGCCTTTTCTCGGGCCATGAGACGCCTGGCCGCAGTACCTGAGTGGCTGGCGGTTGCGGCCTAACACGCTTGTGTCCGGTGGCTTGGTAGGGGGAAACCGGAGGGCTGTCCTACAGCCTGTCAGGTCCTCCAGCAGGGTGTGTTTGGCAAAGAAATGATGAGGAGAGGCTGCTTATAGCGGATCTCCCTGGGGCAACCCTTTGGTGTACTAGAATATAGTCTCTGTGTGGTGGACAGGTGCCCGTGAGTGACACCGGATAGCAGAGACCAGACGGAGGCAGGTTTGAACAAAACAACTTACAGTTCTTTTATGGAACCGACAGGACACCGCAGCATACTGCCTTTAACAAAATGGTGGGGGAGTAGTCTGAGATATTGCTAGTTGGAGGGAGCCACAGGAGGGATTTCTCAGCCTGGATGCAGAGGTGCGTGTGGGAGTCTAGCCTGTGTCCCTAATAGGACGCTTCATCTTTACTCCACTGGATTTTGCTTCAGGTATCACCCTGGCCAAGTTCGTGATGAATACACCCCTTTCCTCACCTTCACTACTGGCTATAACATGCACTCTTCAGGCCAGGGGCTAGCCTCACCTGGTCCTCTGGCTCTGGTGTGCACTGACTGCAACAACGTCCCTGAGTCCTCTAATCTGAGAGGTGGAACTCTCTCCTCACACTGCCGCTCTTCTCGAGAGAGGACTGACTTCTTCTTGACAGTTTCCAGGCATCTTGTGTACCTCCCCTGGCTCAGGTGGGCTCACGCCCTCCTGGGCAATTACCTCTCACGCTCACAGCTCAGCTGCTCAGAGACAAAGTATAACCCACCTGTCATTGTGCGCGACAACATATGAACATCAACATAAAAGCAATTATCTACTCCGCTCTTACCAGGCAGGATCTACCACTGCAGAGTTCATCGTGTGTTATTTAAGTGACATGCTGTGAGGATAATCAAGCCCTACACAGGCTCAAGCTTATGGTGGGAACGTATTCCGCAAACCACTACCTCTGCATTGCATCGTGCGAGGGTGTTGCATACCCCTGGGGCCAATTGAAGAGCTGCCTCGGCTCGACTACAGATGGTTTTGGGGCGCAGAGGTGGTAGAGCGGCAACTTCTGGGCAGTTCAGGCATTGAGGTGTAGGGACAACCGCACCATGGTCCTGTAGACAGCCACCTGGGTTGGTGTCGGACTAAGGACAAAACACTGTAATTGCTTGACAGTTTTGGTCGCTGACGCCTATAAACCGAATCTGTTTACAGTGAGAAAGGTGTGGTCTGTCATGTCCTGTAATCGCACTCCTTGCCACCAAGGCCGTTATATTTTTATAATCAACACTTCTCCTCCTCGGCGGCAAATATATATGTGGTATAGTCTGCATTCGGTTAGCTTATGCGCTACACGAGTTACCTCCTGACTGACACTCCTTTTACCCATATTATGAGTTGCGCATCCAGGTCTAACCTGTCAACACCCCCGCGGTCCCCTAAGGACCCGCAGTTTACGGACCTAGCCCCCACGTCTGCAAACCTCGGTTGAGGGATAATGATTGCGGTCTAGGTTTTACACATAGATACGGTCCGCCACCAGGCACCTAACATCTGAAAAGCCTATAAAAGGGTTAATATGCAGACTTACTGACATATTATGACAGCTGGCAACATAGGTAATCCACATTGGCTTAGGAGCCCAATGGTACACATCTTTGACTTACAAACGTTACAGATAATGGCCTCGCAGGGTCGTCAGGATAAATGTCTCTTTACACCTGAAAAGAAAAGGTGCATAAAGTGCAAGCAATATGTCCTACCTAAAAAGGAAGGCAGTTAAGTTGGCAATATACAAATTAAGTTCAGTCAAGTAGCAACTGTCCCCCCCTGGAGTTGCAAAAGTCACAGAAGGTCTTTAATGGCAAAGATTCCATCTTCGGGCCACAGCCCTGATGTGGGGAAAAGTGGCAATAAAGATGCAAAGTGTCTCGCTCGTATGTGTATAGGGACAGTAAGTCCTTTGTGTAGGATCTCTGCTGCGGCCAGAGGAAGGGTGTATATCATAGCACATGATAGTGAGAAATCTCTTGACTGAGATCAATAAGGGTAGATCCTCAGGACAAGTTCTGGCTCTATAGGGTGAGGCATGAAATAAACTATAATATGTACAACAGTACCCTTGTCCGAAGTGCTGTTCAGCCCCAGGGGTTACTTCGGCATTCGCTGGGTTCAGTCCAAGACACGGATCCGCTGCCAGCAGGGAATCCTGTACATCCTCAGCCGGGAGTAGTGTTATGGAAGGTTCCGGCTGGGGCCCCGGTGGCAGTATGCGGGTACTGCATGTGCAGCAACATCCTCCTGACTTCAGGGGAGAGTGCTGTCGCCCGGATGTCGCTGTTCCAGCCGGGGTGGCTCAACTGAGCCAGGGACCAAGAGGGGTCACCAGCAGTAAATAAATACGGGGCCTGCGGTCAGCGCCAGCGGCCCTTCAGCTCCGGTTCTTCTGGGCCGTGGTCTCATCCACCCCATGGTAAAACCGCAAGTCTGAGAAGTGCCTCTTCGGAACCCATTCCGTACAAAGGTTCATTAGCCTGGATTTCTTCTCCCACAGAAGATACTACGTAGGTGACCTGGCAAGGCTCCCGGCAGTGGACACCTAGTGGGGGGGCGCCCTGGATCATGCCCCGGCCCATGGATGGCAATGGGACCCTACTCACGTTACGTGGACGAGCATTCACGTTGGTCACCTGCCCCCTCTTGGCTCGCAGACCGCAGGAAGAAGAGGTGTTCTGGGATTCCGTACCACTCGTCTCCTCATACATCTCGTCATATGTCGTCTAGGGTAGGCGTCCTCATCGGTCGGAGGCATCCGGATCATCACAAGCCCGCGCCATCCAGGTCACTTCGGGGGCCCGCATCTTGCAGTGGACGAACTCAATACACTCTCCTGGCTTCAGGTTTGTGGCAGCGCTCTCTGGCAAGGCAGGAACCTCTTGACAGACCGGCGGGGAATATACCTCCCGTCCGGGTGTAGTCTTGGGTGGCGAAGCCATAGCTGCGCTGTTTGTCAAAGAACCGGACCATGCCGTGTGTGCGGCTTCTTTTCCACCCAGGCTCCAAGCTGCAGACCGGCCGGCCAGTAACGCTGGGCCTCACTTCTCGCGGCGGTCGCTTCCAACGCCGCTTCGGGATCTACGTGGGACGAACGGCCTCCCCTTCGGCCTCGAGGCTACGGAGGTGCCGGTGCTGAGAGCCGTGGGCTCCGGTGCACGGCTCGGTCTCCGTGTTGGTCGATGCAGGTGCCGACAGAGGCAGGAGCACAACCGTGAGGATCAGTAACCGGGTCTCAGGAGGGCGCAGGCCGAACAGCCAGGGACATAGGCCCTCGTAGCAGGTGGCACAGCACAGCAGTAGTGCCCAGGCCGCTGCTCGCAGGCGTCGGGGCCTCCCCACGTGGCGCCGTTCCACGTGGGCCCGCGGTACCTGGCGGGTAAATGGGAGAGGCAACCGAAGGAACCGCCCGGATGAACAGTTGGTACTCCCATACACCGTCGGGAATACCTCCTGGTTGACTACAGGCTTCGGGTCCAGTCCTCGATGCAAGCCGGTGCCCAGCAAAGCAAAGGGCCTCCGGACCGGCTGCGCAGAACCACAACCGTCCTAACACTTCGTAAACTCTGGATGCTCCACAGAGGAATGTGCGGAGGACCCACACATGGTGTTGACCCACAGTCCAAGATGCCCAGAGTTCTCGGCGTTGTGTTGTGCACGGGCAGGAAGTCCGCGTCGCGCCAGAGGGAGGAGTTCCAATGCCTGTCCCAGCCAAGAGCTGTGGCGGGCTCTAATTTTTCTGCGCCACAGGAGGCGAGGTTCGGCGCCCTTCGCACTGGGTGGAGCTTAGTGTGTCGTCTGGGTTTCCCCCCGCCAGTGAAGATTTTGGGCGGCTGGAATTACTTGCTGCGCCACAGTTTTCTGAGGGATTAACCTCTGGATGCTGGAGCGGCGCTCGACAGCACGTGGCAGCATTAACACAGTTCACTCCAGAAACACACAATCACTTGGGCCTAAACACCCGGATGGCAGCAGGGTTAGGCAGCACAGTCTTTTCAATAAAGGAAAGTCTTTAAAGGAAACCTACCACTTTAAAATGACCCCTCTGACCCACAAATACCTTAAGCTAGCTCAGGATGAGCTGATCCGGACCATATTTTTCAATTAAACCAGAAACCGCTGTATTTGTAGAAACCTTATTTTCTTGTGGTAGTAAAATCTCTTCGTTTCGGCGCTCGTCTATCTAATGCGTCATACAGGCGCACCCCGACCCTGCTCCGCGATCACGCTGTCGTCAGCGCCGCTCCCGTCACTAATTTTGCTGTGCCCCGAGAGCCGGTGACGTCACCGACTCTCGGGCACAACTCGCAGCCTGCGCACCACCTCTCCTCCTGGCGCGTCGCGGCCGGATCCCATTGCGCATGGGGCGAAGTCCCAAGCCTCGTAGTAATCGCAGGGCTTCGGAGAGAAGACCGAGAAGACCACCTCCACTATGCTCGCCGCTATACTTCGCCCATGCGCAATGGATCCGGCGCGACGCGCCAGGAGGAGGTGGTGCGCATGCGCTAGTGTGCCCGAGAGCTCGGTGACGTCACGGCTCTCGGGCAGCCAAATTAGTGACGGGAGCGCGCTGATGCGACAGCGTGATCGCGGAGCAGGGTCCGGGTGCGCGCTGTATGACTCTTATAGAAGCGCCGAAGAGATTTTACTACCACAAGAAAATAATGTTTCTACAAATACAGCGTTTCTGGTTTAATTGAAATATGGTCCGGCATCAGCTCATCCTGAGCTAGCTTAAGGTATTTGTGGGTCAGAGGGGTCATTTTAAAGTGGTATGTTTCCTTAATGCCGTAATAAGGCACAGAAGTATCAATCCTGTTCGTGACGCCACTTGCAACACCCCCACCGGGGCCTAGCCTTTTCTCGGGGCTGGAGACAGCCTGGGCCGCCAGTACCTGAGTGGCTGGCGGTTGCTGGTCTAAGCACGCTTGTGTCACTGTGCTTGGTATGGGGAACCGGAGGGCTGTCCTACAGCCTGCAGGTCTCCGCAGGGTGGTGTTGGCAAGAAATGAGAGGGAGAGGGCTGCTATAGCGGATCCCCTGGGGCAACCCTTTGGTGTCTAGAGTAGAGTCTCTGTGTGGTGGACAGGGTGCCCGTGATGGTGACAGCCGGAGTAGTCAGAGACCAGAACGGAGGCAGAGGTTGAACAAACCACTTACAGTTCTTTATTGGAACCGACAGGAACCGCAGCAACGTGCCTTAACAATGGTGGTAGTACTGAGATGCAAGTTGGAGGGAGCCACAGGAGGGATTCTCAGCCTGGATGCAGAGGGCAGCTTGGAGGTAGCTGTGTCCTAATAGGAAGCTCAGCTTATCCATGCTTTCAGGTATCACCGAAGTTAGGATGATACCCTTTCCTCACTCACTAGCTATTAGCTTCACTCTTCAGGCAGGGGCTAGGCTCACCTGCCTGGTCTGGTGTGCTGACTGCACAGACTCCTCTGATCTCTAATTCTGAGAGAGTGAACTCTCTCCTCACACTGCACTCTCTTCTGAGAGAGGACTGACTTCTTCTGGAAGTTTCCAGGGATCTTGTTACTCCCCTGGTCAGGTGGTGGCTACTCCTCCAATTACATCTCAGCTCACAGCTCAGCTCACAGAGACAAAGTATAACACCTGTGATTGGCTGACACATATGACATCACATAAAGCAATTAACTCCGGCCTTACCAGGCAGGATCTACCACTGCAGAGTTCATCTGTGTTATGTAGTGACATGCTGTGAGGCTAATCAGACCCTACACAGGCTGCAAGCTACATGGTGGGACGTATTCGCAACCACTCCTCTGCCTTGCATCGGCGAGGGTGTTGCACATGCTTAAAAATGGTCCAAAAACGGCATGTGTGGCATCATTCTTAGGCATTTCCAATCAAATCGGTCAGGCTGAAATTTGACCTCGGTGTGCATCAAGGGGTGCATGGAGAAGCTTCAAGGGCTGAGTCCTCTCAATGCAGACTGGTTGCATATTAAAGCAAACACACACCATTAGCTGGTACCCTTTATATGCCACTGAAAAGCTGCCAGCAACATGTAATAGTCAGAGATGTCGCCATCTTGGCTGTGGTTGTCGCTCCCTATGACGTCTTTGGGGAGCCACGATCCGTTGCCATGACAGCTTGGGGTCTTTATTAGACACCATTTCATTTCTGTAGATCTCTTACAATGTGCTGGTGGCACATTATAACAGATCATGTGCAGAAATGCTATATACTGCTATACTGTAAGGGTATAGTATGGCAGTATGGCAGTATATGGTAGGATTGATCAGGAGGCCCAAAAAATTGTAACATTTTTTTTCATATAAAAGTATGAAAAAAAATTTGATATAAAAGATTTACATTTTTTAAAACCCATTAAAATCTTATAAACTATATAATTGCACTCATCCAAAGAATAAAGCGGAAGGGTCATTTAGAGCACATAGTGAAAGTCGTAAAAACAGAGCCCGCAATAAAATGGTGCAAAAGTTTGTTGCATTTGGAATTTTTTCCCCCCTTCCCAGTACCGGCATGGAAAAATTTGAAATACTTCCACTAGAAAGTACAATTTATTATGCAGAAAACATACCCTTATAAAGCTCCATACACATAAAGCTCCGGAAAAATACAAAAGTTATGGATTTTTAAAGAAAAATAGAAACACAAAACGAAAAAGGACATCAGTGCTAACGATTAAAAAAATTGCAAATGGAATACCGTATATACTAGTGCAGTGGTGGCGAACCTATGGCACGGGTGCCAGAGGTGGCACTCAGAGCTCTTTCTGTGGGCACTCAGGCCATTGACCCCAAGTCAGAGCTCACCAAACTGGACCAAATTCACCAAATCTTCCTGCAGACCCAATCAATTTAAGAGATGCTGCAATCAGCGCTATTTTAAAGCGACACGTCATTGGCTGTTTGGAACTGCGGTAAAAGTGAGAATGTGTTGACAGAAGTGCATTATCTTTGTAGGTCATCCTACTGGACCCACCATTCTTACTGTACAGAGAGACCCTGGTGAGAAGCTACAATCATAGTCTGAATGTGCCCTCCTTCTTTGAACTGTATTAGTGACCTCAGGGGGCCGATACGATTGATAGATGTTGAAGAGCAGGTAGCAATAAGTTACTGCTTAAAATGCAATGTTGGCACTTTGAGATAAATAAGTGGATTTTGGTTATAGTTTGGGCAATCGGTCTCTAAAAGGTTCGCCATCACTGTACTAGTGTATAAGCCGGGGTTTTCAGCACAAAAAAGGGCTGAAAACCCCCACCACGCCTTATACACGATTGTATAAAAGAAACTTAAATACTCACCTTCTGGCAGTCCTCGATGCTCAATGCGGCTCCCAGATGCTTGGCGCAGCTTCCCAATGCTCCCTGGCTCCTCTTCTTTCTCCTGTAACAGCAGTAATTGTGTGCCGGCCAGTGCACACTATGATGCAGCAGTGTCGCCGCTGATGATGTCATAGTGTGTGACTGCCGGCAGAGCGCATGGATGTGCCTCTGCCCACTATTACAGCAAATAAATTAAAGAAGGAGCATCAGTGAGCCGCGTCGAACATCGGGGACCACTGGAAGGTGAGTATATAAGTTCATTTTTTTATACGCTGAGGGTCTGCAGTGCGCATTTCATCAGTAGAGGGGGGTCCTGGCTTCATGGAGCATTTCATAACGGGGGGTGCTGGCTGCAAGGGGCATCTCATAACTGGGGAGGCTGGCTGCATGGGGCATTTCATCATCAGTTGGGGGGGCTGGTTACATTGGGCATTTCATTACCCAGGGAGCCTGTGACTAATGCATTTCCCACACTAGGCTTATACTTGAGTCAATACGTTTTTCCAGTTATTTGTGGCAAAATTAGGGACCTCGGCTTATACTCGGATCGACTTATATTCGATTATATACAGTATTTCATTGATTGAAAACTAGTTTGTGATATTTTGGTGTTTCCTGTACTATTCGGTTTACTTAGTATTCTATTGCACAATTATAGTCCATGCGGATTAAACTAGGACATAAAACCATATTATTGGCAAATATTAAATATAATTATTAAGTAATATTAACAACTGATTAACTACATATGAGCAGTATATTGGAGGAAAATAGATGAATGACAAAATACAACATTGTCCTTCTAACAAGCCATCTAAAATTATATATTTTCCCCTCCTTATCCAAAGATATTCATTTATTGTTTTGAGTTGATTTTATTACAAATAAAGTCACTAACCCCATGAAAATATAATAAGTACAGATGAGTAAATCTGCCTGTAAGAGGGCAGCCTTGCTTCTGTGATCCTGTAAAACTCCGGTATTACTTTTGTATCACTTTTGCATTCTGCAGCTGTAAACTTGTACAGACCTTACGTGTCTAATTGCCGAGATAGTCTAGACAACTGACCAGAGTCCTAGCTGTTTAGCTCCCTCAGCTTTGTCTAGAAAGGATGCAACTGTGGCAAACCATCATTTGTGGGAAGCATTAGGTCTGTTTTGGTTTTCATACTAGCAGTTTAAACAGAAAAAATGGATGATCTCTTTCCACATTGGGATTCACTGAAGTATAGCTGATCAGGAGGAGACTTGCCTTTTTACTGAGGGCCTTGTACGGGGAATTCTGTGTCAGTCCCATCTGCTCTCATAATAGGGAATGATTATGGCAGGGCTAGTCGTGTTAAATCTACTTGCAGTACATCATTCATCTTCCCTTCTCTTTTCTGAGAATCAATATTTAAAGACTCAATTTTTTTTGCAGTGATGAGCGAGCGTCACATGACTTATCACATGACCCAGCTTATCCATCATATTGAAGACTAGGGGAAGAGAGAAACTGAAAGAATGCAATCACATTTAATCCTCTAATGAAAAGCAATACATTATTAAGGTCATCCCGTACCCGGGGGCCTTGACTGGAGCTGGATATTACAGAGCTGCGTCTGTTCTGCCTCTGCAGTCATCACACTGAATATCATTTAGTATTCACATTGGTGGGCAGAATATAACAGTGACATTTCTGGCAACAAATGTTCTTTATTCTATCCCATGACTGTACCATAAAATAGAGACCTGGAACAAACTCAGAAAGCCATTGCTGTATGAGCGATCACTGAGCCAGAGGCACAACGTGTCTTTTTTCAGGATTAGACTATATGGCAGTTTACAGCGATGTCAGTCAAGGCCGTTGCTAGGAATTTTGGAGACCCTTACTGGCAAACTTTGTGGGCCCCCCATGCACATAAGTTTCCTATCTTATTCCACTACACCATCTAGCAAATATATGTTTATGTCAGTGGACCTAGGCTTTAACATGTTAGCTCTCTGCATCCGATATATAGAATCCGATTGTTGCGATGGCAGCCCTGAGGTCCAATCAGGACCCCGGAGCTGCCTGCAGGCACTGTCTGAAAGATGGCGTCAATTACATCATCTTAAAGGTGGAGTGTCACCTATGCATGGCTGCATAAATGAAATTTAGGGCTAAATGAACGTATAACAGACAAAATTTGACCATTCTAAACTTCACCTCCATTTTGATTCAATTACTATGAAGATCTCAACGGGTTAACAATCTTCCTAAAACTTGTTTCTGAAAGTTTAAGGGGTGCAGATTTGAAAATGGGTTGGTTATACAGGTGATTTTTGATGTTGAATATGTAAAATATAATTGAAACCAGTATTTATCCCCAAAATAGTTAATTCTGAAAATATGGAAAACCTATGTTTGATTTTTAAGCCGCGCAACATCAAAATAAATTATCCAGACATTTCAAAAATTATGAAAATGTAAAGTAGACATATGGGAAATGTTATTAAGCAACTTACTTAGGTGGTAAATCTATCTGCCAGAAAATGCAATGATTTTGAATTTCAAAAATGGCAAATTTTTCTAAAATTTCTTTTTTTGTAAATAAACGCAAAACTTATCAGCCACAATATACCACTAAAATGAAGTACAATATGTGGGGAAAAACTATCTCTGAATCACTTTGATAAGTAGCAGTGTTCAAAAGTTATAACCATATAAAGCAACGCATGTCAGAATCTGACTGATTGGGACTGAGCCTAAGGGTGATGCCACACATGGCGTTTTTGGTCCGGTTTTGGTCAGTTTTAATCCAATTTTCCCAATTATCTTAATAGATAAACAGGTTGTAAGCAGCCAAACACATGGTAAACTGCCAAAAACAGACTGAAAACGGATGTTTAAAAACGGACCAAAAACGCCATGTGTGGCATCACCCTTAAGCTACAAAATGGCTGTGTCCTTAAGGGGTTGAAGTGCAGAGAGCATCATGAAAACCAAGGAACACACCAGGCAGGTCCGTGATACTGTTGTGGAGAAGATTAAAGCTGGATTTGGATACAAAAAGATTTCACAAACTTTAAACATCCCAATGAGCACTGAGCGATCATATTGAAATGGAAGGAGTATCAGACCACTGCAAATCTACCAAGACCTGGCCGTCCCCTAAACCTATCTCATACAAGGAGAAGACTGATCAGAGATGCAGCCAAGAGGCCCATGATCACTCTGGATGAACTGCAGAGATCTACAGCTGAGGTGGGAGAGTCTGTCCATAGGACGACACTGTACAAATCTGGCCACAGGAAGAGTGGCAAGAAGAAGCCATTTCTCAAAGATATCCAGAAAAAAATCTTGTTTAAAGTTTGCCACAAGCCACCTGGGAGACACCAAACATGTGGAAGAAGGTGCTCTGGTCAGATGAAACCAAAATCCAACTTTTTAGCCACAATGCTAAATGATATGTTTGGCGTAATAGCAGCACAACTCATCACCCTGAACACATCATCACCACTGTCACACATGGCGGTGGCAGCATCATTGTTTGGGCTTTTGTTCAGCAGGGACAGGGAAGATAGATGGAGCCAAATACAGGACCATTCTGGAAGTCTGCAAAAGACCTGAGACTGGGACAGAGATTTATCTTCTAACAAGACAATGATCCTGAACATAAAGGCCGGCGGCAGACGTGGTGTTTTGAACCTGATAAAAAACGCATGTGTGAAAAAATGCATGCGTTTTTGAAGAACGCATGTGTTTTTGACCGGTTTTACCAATTATCTTAATTAAAATGGGTCAAAAACAGATGCATTTTTAAAAACGCATGCGTTTTTTAACGGACTGCTTAAAAACGGCCCAAAAATGGTTTTAAAATGCCACGTGTGCTACCTGCCTAACAGTATTACCCAAGGCACCGTGCTTTTTATTTTGCCCTATTATTTTAAGCCACCTTGTAGATGGTGAACTTTTGCAACTTCCCCGCACCCTAAAAGTTTCAAACATCATCAAAACACTTAAAAACACAGTGAAAGGAGAGGAATCATGTATGGGCCAGACAGAGGCAGCTTGGCCTGGATTGCTTATCCCTGCGGTTAGTGTCTGGCTGTGCGTAATGTATAATTACTGAGGAGTCACAGGTGTCAGACACTGCTATATACATTACATTCCTCTACCCGGAGCCCCCCAGATCCGGACCCCCGCCCACCGACCTAAGCTGCTCTACCGCTTTAATTCCGAGTAAGGTATCCTTAATATGATTGCATGATACATACGTCAATCTTATCGGGAAGCCAATCACCTCTCAGCAGGAGGCGTTCCTACGCCAGCACCACGTCCAGGGCTCCGGAGCTCAGTGCCCGCTGCAGGAGGCTGAGGACGCGGAGGAGGCCACAGGAGGTTCAGCACCAGGGACAGCGGCGGCATCATGCCCGGTGCCCGCACTATATTCTCTCCCATCGCCTTTGGATAAGCAGCGCCACTGAGAAGCAGAGCCGTCCTCGTCATCGCCTCCTCCATTGATGCGGCAACATCCTCGAACATCTGTCCGTCTTGTATGAAGAGCTCCCCCGGGGGACATGGCTGACAGGACGGCGCCTAACTGCCATCTCCGGCTGGAATGGGTGTACGGCTACCGGGGCCACCAGTGCCGGAACAACCTCTACTACACGGCGGCCAAGGAGATCGTCTACTTCGTGGCGGGGGTCGGGGTGGTCTACAACACCCGGGAACACAAGCAGAAATTTTACCTGGGCCACAACGATGATATTATCAGGTAAGAGGTGAGAGGTCACACTGCCTGCAGCTAAACCTTACACGTGTCTTCAGAGGTGGCACAGCCCCCTACACAGTGGTATCCTGCCACCTATACTAAGTGCCCTCAGAGGTGACACTGCCCCCTACACAGTGGTATCCTGCCCCCTATACTAAGTGCCCTCAGAGGTGGCACAGCCCCCTACACAGTGGTGTCCTGCCCCCTATACTAAGTGCCCTCAGAGGTGGCACAGCCCCCTACACAGTGGTATCCTTCCCCCAATACTAAGTGCCCTCAGAGGTGGCACAGTCCCCTACACAGTGGTGTCCTGCCCCCAATACTAAGTGCCCTCAGAGGTGGCACAGCCCCTACACAGTGGTGTCCTGCCCCCAATACTAAGTGCCCTCAGAGGTGGCACAGCCCCCTACACAGTGGTATCCTGCCCCCTATACTAAGTGCCCTCAGAGGTGGCACAGCCCCCTACACAGTGGTATCCTGCCCCAATACTAAGTGCCCTCAGAGGTGGCACTGCCCCCTACACAGTGGTATCCTGCCCCCAATAGTAAGTGCCCTCAGAGATGGCACTGCCCCCTACACAGTGGTGTCCTGCCCCCAATAGTAAGTGCCCTCAGAGGTGGCACAGCCCCTACACAGTGGTATCCTGCCCCCAATACAAAGTGCCCTCAGAGGTGGCACAGCCCCTACACAGTGGTGTCCTGCCCCCAATAGTAAGTGCCATCAGAGGTGGCACAGTCCCCTACACAGTGGTGTCCTGCCCCCAATAGTAAGTGCCCTCAGAGGGCACTACACCTGCCCCCTACACGTGGTGTCCTTCCCCAATACTAAGTGCCCTCAGAGGTGGCACACTGCCCCCTACACAGTGGATCCTGCCCCCTATACTAAGTGCCCTCAGAGGTGGCACACCCCTACACAGTGGTATCCTGCCCCCAATACTAAGTGCCCTCAGAGGTGGCACTGCCCCCTACACAGTGGTGTCCTTCCCCCAATACTAAGTGCCCTCAGAGGTGGCACTGCCCCCTACACAGTGGCATCCTGCCCCCTATACTAAGTGCCCTCAGAGGTGACACTGCCCCCTACACGGTGGTATCCTGCCCCCAATACTAAGTGCCCTCAGTGGTGGCACAGCCCCCTACACAGTGGTATCCTGCCCCCTATACTAAGTGCCCGCAAGGTGAACTAGGCCCCTACACATTGGGTATCCTGCCCCCAATAGTAAGTGCCCTCAGAGGTGGCACAGCCCCTACACAGTGGTGTCCTGCCCCCAATAGTAAGTGCCCTCAGAGATGGCACTGCCCCCTACACAGTGGTGTCCTGCCCCCAATAGTAAGTGCCCTCAGAGGTGACCCTGCCCCCTACACGTTTTCTCCTTGCCCCCCATACTCAAGTTGCCCTCCCAACTGATATTACGACTGCTAATTAGGGCCCCCTACAACATTGGTGCTCCTTCCCCAATACTAATGTCCCCATAGGTGTCACTGCCCCTACACGTGCTCCTGCCCCTAATACTAGTGCCCTCAGAGTGGCACTGCCCCCCTAACACTGTGGTTCCTGCCCCGCATACTATGCCCTCAGGTGGCACGCCCCTACACAGTGGTATCCTGCCCCCAACAGTGCCCTCAGAGGTGGCACAGCCCCTACACAGTGTGTCCTGCCCCCAATAAGTGCCTCAGAGGTGGCACATCCCCCCTACACAGTGGTTCCTGTCCTGCCCCAATAAGTAAGTTGCCCACTCAGAGGGTGCACAGCCCTACACATGGTGTCCTGCCGCCTCCAATAGTAAGTGCCCTCAGAGATGGCACTGCCCCCTACCACAGTGGTGTCCTGCCCCACTAGTAAGTGCCCTCAGAGGTGGCACAGCCCCCTACAACAGTGTGTTCTGCCCCCAATACTAAGTGCCCTCAGAGGTGTGCACGCCCCCACACAGTGGTTATCCTGCCCCAATATAAGTGCCTCAGAGGTGTTGCACAGTCCCCTACACCAAGTGATTCCTGCCCCAATAGTGAGTGCCTCAGTGGTGGCACAGCTCCCTACAGTCCACAGTGTGAACCGTGTTTCGCTCCCCATCACAAGTGCCCTCAAGGGTTGGCACACCCCTACACAAGTGGTGTCCTGCCCCCAATAGTAAGTGCCATCATGAGGTGGCACAGTCCCCTACACAGTGGTGTCCTGCCCCCAATAGTAAGTGCCCTCAGAGGTGCCCAGCCCCTACACAGTGGTGTCCTGCCCCCAAGATAAGTGCCCTCAGAGATGGCACTGCCCACACAGTGGTGTCCTGCCCCAATAGTAGTGCCCTCAGAGGTGGCACAGCCCCTACACAGTGGTATCCTGCCCCCAATAGTAAGTGCCCTCAGAGATGGCACTGCCCCCTACACAGTGGTGTCCTGCCCCCAATAGTAAGTGCCCTCAGAGGTGGCACAGTCCCCTACACAGTGATATCCTGCCCACAATAGTGAGTGTCCTCGGTGGTGGCACAGCTCCCTACACAGTGGTATCCTGCCCCCAATGGCGAGTACCCTCAGAGGTGACACACCCTTTACGACAGTGGTATCCTGCCCACAATAGTGAGTGCCTAAAAGCGCCCTCAGTGTTGACAGTGATCCCAACAGTGGTATCCTACCCTCAATAGCGCCTCAATGACAGCAACAGATGCTAAATACTAAATACTTTTATCCTAACCTTAATAGTAGTAACCCACGATCCACAAATAGAAGTATCCTATCCATGTACTTGCCCTCATTGTGCCTCAGTGGTGGCACAGCTCCCTACACAGTGGTATCCTGCCCCCAATACAAAGTGCCCTCAGAGGTGGCACAGCCCCTACACAGTGGTGTCCTGCCCCCAATAGTAAGTGCCATCAGAGGTGGCACAGTCCCCTACACAGTGGTGTCCTGCCCCCAATAGTAAGTGCCCTCAGAGGTGGCACAGTCTCCGCCCTCAGTTGGTGGGGCACAGCAAATAGTGACGGGAGCGGCGCTGACGACAGCGTGATCGCGGAGCGGGTCCGGGTGCGCGCTGTATGACGTTATAGAAGCGCCGAAGAGATTTACTACACAAGAAAATAATGTTTCTACAAATACAGCGGTTTCTGGTTTAATTGAAAATATGGTCCGGCATCAGCTCATCCTGAGCTAGCTTAAGTTTTGTGGGTCGAGGGTCATTTTAAAGTGGTAGGTTTCCTTTAATGCCGTAATAAGGCAAGAAGTATCAATCCTGTTCGTGACGGCCAACTTGCACATCCCCCACCGGGCCTAGCTTTTCCTCGGGCCTGGAGACAGCATGGGCCGCATACCTGAGTGGCTGGCGTTGCGGTCTAAGACACGCTTGTGTCACTGTGCTTGGTATGGGAACCGGAGGGCTGTCCTACAGCCTGGCAGGTCTCCAGCAGGGTGGTGTTGGCAAGAAATGATAGGGAGAGGCTGCTATAGCGGATCTCCTGGGGCAACCCTTTGGTGTCTAGAGTATGAGTCTCTGTGTGGTGGACAGGTGCCCGTGATGGTGACAGCCGGAGTAGCAGAGCCCAGACGGAGGCAAGAGTTGAACAAAAACAACTTACAGTCTTTATTGGAACCGACAGGAACGGCAGCAACGTGCCTTAACAAAGGGTGAGTACTGAGATGCAAGTTGGAGGGACCAAAGGAGGATTCTCAGCCTGATGCACGAGGGGCAGGCTGGGAGGTAGCTGTGTCCTAATAGGAAGCTCAGCTTATCCTGGATTGCTTCAGGTATCACCCTGGAAGTTAGGATGATACCCGTTCCTCACTCACTAGCTATTAGCTTCATCTTCAGGCAGGGGCTAGCCTCACCTGCTCTGGTCTGGTGTGCTGACTGCACAACTCCTCTGAGTCTCTAATCTGAGAGTGAACTCTCTCCTCACACTGCCTCTCTTCTGAGAGAGGACTGACTTCTTCTGGAAGTTGTTTTTTTTTCCAGGATCTGTTACTCCTGGTCAGGTGGTGGCTACTCCTCACTTACATCTCAGCTCACAGTAGCTCACAGAGACAAAGTATAACACCTGTGATTGGCTGCACATGACATCACATAAAGCAATTAACTCCGGCCTTACCAGAGATCTACCACTGCAGAGTTCATCTGTGTTATGGTAGTGACATGCTGTGAGGCTAATCAGACCCTACACAGGCTGCAAGCTACATGTTGGGGAGTATTCGCAACCACTCCTCTGCTTGCAATCGGCGAGGGTGTTGCACATGCTTAAAAATGGTCCAAAAACGGCATGTGTGGCATCATTCTTAGCATTTCCAATCAAATCGTCAAGGCTGAAATTGACCTCGGTGTGCTCAAGGGGTGCATGGAGAAAGCTTCAGGCTGGTCCTCTCAATGCAGACTGGTTCTGCATATAAAGCAACACCACACCATTAGCTGGTACCCTTTATATGCCCTGAAAAGCGCCACAACAGATAGTCAGATTCGCCATCTTGGCTTGGTTGTCGCTCCCTATGACGTCTTGGGGGAGCCACGATCCGTTGCCATGACAGCTTGGGGTCTTCATTAGACACCATTTCATTCTGTAGATTCTTACATGTGCTGGTGGCCATTAAACAGATCATGTGCAGAAATGCTATATCTGCTATACTGTAAGGGTATGTAATGGCAGTATATGGTGGAGTTGATCAGGAGGCCCAAAAATTGTAACATTTTTTTTCATATAAAAGTATGAAAAAAAAATTGATATAAAAGATTTACATTTTAAAACCCATTAAAATCTTATTAACTATATAATTGCACTCACATAAAATAAAGCGGATAGGGTCATTTAGAGCACATAGTAAAGTCGTAAAAACAGAGCCCGCAAAAAATGGTGCAAAAGTTTGTTGCATTGGAATTTTTTCCCCCCTTCCAGTTAACCGATGGAAAAATTTGAAATACTTCCACTAGAAAGTACAATTTATTATGCAGAAAACATACCCTTAAAAACCTCCATACACATAAAGCTCCGGAAAAATACAAAAGTTATGGATTTTTAAAGAAAAATAGAAAACACAAAACGAAAAAGGACATCAGTGCTAACGATTAAAAATTGCAAATGGAATACCGTAATACTAGTGCAGTGGTGCGAACCTATGGCACGGGTGCCAAGGGGGCACTCAGAGCTCTTTCTGTGGGCACTCAGGCCATTGACCCAAGTCAGAGCTCACCAAACTGGACCAAATTCACCAAATACTTCCTGCAGACCCAATCAATTTAAGAGATGCTGCAATCAGCGCTATTTTAAGCGACATGTCATTGGCTGTTTGGAACTGCGTGTAAAAGTGAGAAGTGTTTGTACAGTAAGTGCATTATCTTTGTAGGTCCATCTGCGACCCACCATTCTTACTGTACAGAGAGACACCTGTGAGAAGCTACAATCATAGTCTGAATGTGCCCTCCTTCTTTGAACTGTATTAGTGACCTCAGGGGCCGATACGATTGATAGATGTTGAAGAGCAGGTAGCAATAGTTACTGCTAAACTGCAATGTTGGCACTTTGAGATAAATAAGTGGATTTTGGTTATAGTTTGGGCAATCGGTCTCAAAAGGTTCGCCATCACTGTACTAGTGTATAAGCCGGGTTTTCAGCACAAAAAAGGGCTGAAAACCCCCACACGCCTATACACGATTGTATAAAAGACACTTAAATACTCACTTCTGGCAGTCCTCGATGCTCAATGCGGCTCCAGATGCTTGCGCAGCTTCCATGCTCCCTGCTCCTCTTCTTTCTCCCTGTAACAGCAGTAATTGTGTGCCGGCCAGTGCACACTATGATGCAGCAGTGTCGCCGCCTGATGATGTCATAGTGTGTGACTGCCGCAGAGCGCATGGATGTGCCTCTGCCCACTATTACAGCAATAAATTAAAGAAGGATCATAGTGAGCCGCGTCGAAACATCGGGACACTGGAAGGTGAGTATAAGTTCATTTTTTATACGCTGAGGTCTGCAGTGCGCATTTCATCAGTAGAGGGGGGTCCTGGCTTCATGGAGGATTTACCATAACGGGGGGCTGGCTGCAAGGGCATCTCATAACTGGGAGGCTGGAGTGCAGGGGCACTACGACTTTTACTACGCTTCACTATTCTTCACCATCTCCCGCCCTGCCTTCCCAAGATGCCCCCCGATTCATAGTCCATAGGGTAGAAGAAGAAGGGGGAGGGCGCCGGTACCTTCTGTCCTCTCCTACGACCCATATCCCATCTGTCTGCCGGCCCATACTTCCCTGGGTATCCGTAAATCACTTATTCTTTCCTTCACTCCAACCGTCAGTCTGTGAACTCCACTGTGTTCCCCTCTCCTCAGACTTCCGTATCCCTCATGCCCAGTTTACTTCCCCCGCCGCTGGGCGTCGTGCCTGCGCTACTTTCCCCTGCCAGCCCGATGCTCGCTATACCCCCCGTTGTATGGGGTGTCGTGCGATGGTAGTCCTCGGTCTCGCGGTCGGCGTTTTCGTGCCACGCGTCTCGACTACCTGCCCACGTATGCTCGTGTAGCCTTAGCCCTAGTTGCGGACGACCCGGTGGGTCCACCCACGCGGCTTAACTCCCCCGGCCGTCTACGGGTCAGGCCCGCGGCGCTGGGTCGATCGAGGTGCTGTTTACACTGGGGCATTTACATTACCCAGGGGAGCCTGTGACTTAATGCATTTACCACAATAGGTATCACTTGAGTGCAATACGTTTTCAGTGATTTAGTGGTGGCAAATAGGGACTCGGTTATCTCGAATTCGACTTGATATGCGATTATATACAGATTTCATGTTGACAAACTCGTTTGTGGATATTTTGGTGTTCCTGTACTTATTCGGTTTACATAGTATTTATTGCACAATTATAGTCCATGGAATGAAACACTAGACCTAAAAACACCATATTATGGCACATTAAAGATAATTATTAAGTACAATTAAAAACTGATTAATATACATATGAGCAGTATATGAGGGAAAATAGAGAATGAAAAAATACAACATTGCTTAACAAGACATCTAAACATTATATATTTTCCCCTCTGATCCAAAGAATTATCATTTGTATTGTTTTGAGTGATTTTTTTACAAATAAAGTCACTAACCCACATGAAAATATAATAGTACGATGGTAATCTGCCTGTAAGAGGGCCAGCATTGCTCGTGATCCTGTAAAAACTACGGTATATTTGTTCACTTTTGCATCTGCAGCGCAAACTGTACAGACTTAGTGTCTAATTGCCGAAGATAGTCTAGATCAACCGACCAGAGTCCTAGCTGTTTAGTCCCTCAGCTTTGTCTGAAAGGATGCAACTGTGGCAACCATCATGTGGGAAGCATTAGGTCTGTTGTTGTTTTCCTCTAGCAGTTAAGCAGACAAAAATGATGCTATCTCTTTCCACATGGGATTCACTGAAGTATAGCTGACAGGAGGAGGGACTTGCCTTTTTACTGAGGGCCTGTACGGGGGATTCTGTGTCAGTACCATTGCTCTCAGAATAGGGACAGTGATTATGGCAGGTCTGTCGTGTTAAATCTAATGCAGTACATCATTCATCTTCCCCTTCTCTTGTTCTGAGATCAATACTTTAAGGATCTCAATTTTTTTTTGCGTGATGAGCGGTCACATGACTTATAACATGACCCAGCTTATCCATCATATGAAAGATAGGGGAAGGAGGAAACTGAAAAGAATGCAAACACATTTAATCCTCTAATGAAAAGCAATACATTATTAAGGTCATCCCTGTACCGGGGGGGGGCTTGAATGGAGCTGGATATACAGCGCTGCGTCTGTCTGACCTCTTGCGTCATCAACTGAATATTATTTAATATTCCACATTGGTGGGCGGAAGACTGAACAGTGACATTTCTTGGGCAACAAGGTGTCCTGTATCATATCCATGGAGCTGTACCATAAAATAGAGGACTGAACAAACCAGACAGCCATGGTATGAGCGATCACTGAGACAGAGGCACAAACGGTGTCTTTTTCAGGGTTAGACTATATGGCAGTTTACAAGCGATTTCAGTCAAGGCCGGTTGCTAGGAATTTTGGAGACCATATGGCAAACCTTTTGGGCCCCCCATGACACATAAGTTTCCTATCGATATTCACTACACATCTAGCAAATATCTAGTTATGTCAGTGGACCTAGGGCTTTAACATGTTAGCTTCTGCATCCGATATATAGAATCCGATTGTTGCGATGGCAGCCCCTGAGGAGTCCAATCAGGACCCAGGAGCTGCCTGCAGGCACTGGTCGGAAAGCATGGCGTCCAATTAATCATCTTAAGGTGGAGTGTCACGTGATGATGTGCTCGCATAATGAAATTTAGGGCTAAGACGAACGTTACACAACAAAATGACCATTCTAACTCACCCCATTATTGATTCAATTACGATGAAGATCTCAAGGCGGTCACAATAATTCCTAAAACTTGTTTCTGAAGTTAAGGGGTGCCATTGAAAAGGTGGTTATTACAGGTGATTTTTGAAGTTGAATATGTAAAATATAATTAGAAACCGTATTTATCCCCACAATAGTTAATTCTGAAAATATGGAAAACCTATTGTTTTGATTTTTAAGCCGCGCAAATCAAATAAATTATCAGACATTTCAAAGAACAATATGGAAAATGTAGAACGTAGACATATGGAAGAATGTTATAAGAAACCTTAACTTAGGTGGTACATCTATCTGCCAGAAAATGCAAAAAAATGATTTGGAATTTCAAAATGGCAAATGTTCTAAAATTCTTTTTGTAATAAACGCAACACATCGCCCAATTTACCTCTAAAAGGTAGGACAATATTGGGGGGAGAAAAACTATCTTCTGAATCACTTTGATAAGAGCAGTGTTTCAAAGATTATAACCATGATAAAGAACGCAGTGTCAGAGAACTCTGACTGATTGGGACGAGCCTAAGGGTGAGGCCACACATTGGCGTTTTTGGTTCCGGTTTTGGTCAGTTTTTAATCCATTTCCCAATATCTAATAGATAAACAGGTTGTAAGCAGCCAAACAATGGTAACACAATGCCAAAAACAGACTGAAAACGGGATGTTAAAAACGGACCACAAAAAGCCATGTGTTGGCATTCACACCTAAGCATACAAAATGGCTGTGTCCTTAAGGGGTTGAAGTGCAGATAGCATCATGAACAACCAAGGAACACACCAGGCAGGTCCGTGGATACGTTGGGCGAAGATTAAAGCGGATTTGGATACCAAAAGATTTCACATAACTTTGTAAAACATCCAAATGAGCAACTGGAGCGATCATAGTGAAAATGAAGGAAGTATCAGACACTGCAAATCTACAAGACCTGGCACGTCCCCTAAACCTATATCATACAAGGAGAAGATATCAGAGATGGCAAGAGGCCATTCACTCTGGATGAACTGCAGAGATCTACAGCTGAGGTGGGAGAGTCTGTCCTAGGACGGCACACGTACAAATCTGCCACAGGAAGAGTGGCAAGAAGAAGCATTTATAAAGGATACCAGAAAAAAAATCTTGTTTAAAGTTTGCACAACCACTGGGAGACACCCAAACAGGTGGCGTGGAACGAGTTGCTCTGCGTCAGATGAAACCAAATCCAACTTTTTAGCCCACAATGCTAAATGAGATTTGGAACGTAATAGCAGCACACACTCATCACCAGCTGAAACAAATTCATCACCGAATAGTCTTTCGCTGGTACGGTGGGCAGCACTGCATGTTTGGGTTTTGTTCATGGACAGGGAACAGGGAAGATATGATGGAGCCAATACAGGGACCATTTGGAATGAGGCAAAAAGACCTGGGAGGGAAGAGATTTATTTTCTAACAAAGCCAATGATCGTGAACATAAAAGGCGGCGGCGCGACAGACCGTGGTGTTTTGAACCTGAAAAAAGAAGTAAAAAACGCATGCGTTTTTGAAGAACGCATGTGTTTTGACCGGTTTTACCAATTATTCTTAATTAAAAGGGTCAAAAACAGATGCATTTCTAAAAACGCATGGTTTTTTTAAGGACTATTAAAAACGGCACAAACGGTTTTAAAATGCCACGTGTGCTACCTGCCAACAGTATTACCCAAAGGCACCGTCTTTTTATTTTGCCCTATTATTAGCACCTTGTAGATGGTGACTTTTGCAACTTCCCCGCCACCCTAAAAGTTTCAAACATCATCAAAACACTTAAAAACACAGTGAAAGGGAGAGGAATCATGTATGGGCCAGACAGAGGCGCTTGGCCTGGATTGCTTATCCCTGCGGTTAGTGTTGGCTGTGCGTAATGATATTACTGAGGAGTCACAGGTGTCAGACACTGCTATATACATATACATTCCTATCCCGGAGCCCCCAGATCCGGACCCGCCACCGGCCTAAGCTCTCATACCGCTTTAATTCCGAGTAAGGTATCTTAATATGATTGCATGATAATACGTCAATCTTATCGGGAAGCCAATCACCTCTCACAGGAGGCTTCCTACGCCAGCACACGCAGGGCTCCGGAGCTCAGTGCGTGCAGGAGGCTGAGGACGCGGAGGGGCCACAGGAGGTTCAGCACCAGGGACAGCGGCGGCATCATGCGGTGCCCGCACTATATTCTCTACCATCGCCTTTGGATAAGCAGCGCCACTGAGAAGCAGAGCCGTCCTCGTCATCGCCTCCTCCATTGATGCGGCACATCCTCGAACATCTGTCCGTCTTGTATGAAGAGCTCCGGGGGACATGGTGACAGGACGGCGCCTAACTGCCAATCCAGGCTGGAATGGGTGTAGGCATACCGGGGCACACCAGTGCCGGAACAACCTCTACTACACGGCGGCCAAGGAGATCGTCTACTTCGTGGCGGGGGTCGGGGTGGCTACAACAACGGGAACACAAGCAGAATTCTACCTGGGCACAACGAGATATTATCAGGTAGAGGTTGGAGGTCACACTGCATGCAGAAACCGTACACGTGTTTCAGAGGTGGCACAGCCCTACACAGTGGTTCCTGCCCCCTATACTAAGTGCCCTCAGAGGTGACACTGACCCCTACACAGTGGTATCCTGCCCCTATACTAAGTGCCCTCAGAGGTGGCACAGCCCCTACACAGTGGTGCCTGCCCCTATAATAAGTGCCCCGAGGTGGCACAGACCCCCATACACAGTGGTGTCCTGCCCCCAATACTAAGTGCCCTCAGAGGTGGCAAGCACCCTACACAGTGTTCTCGCCCCCTTACTAAGATGCCTCCAGAGGTGGACGCCCCTACACAGTGGTATCCTCCCCAATATAAGTGCCCTCAGAGGTGGCACGCCCCTAAACAGTGGTGTCCGCCCCCAATACTAAGTGCCCTCAGAGGTGGCACGCCCCTACACAGTGGTGTCCTGCCCCCATACTAATGCCCTCAGAGGTGGCACAGCCCCCTACACAGTGGGATACTGCCCCCTATATAAGTGCCCTCAGAGGTGGCACAGCCCCCTACACAGTGGTATCCTGCCCCAATACTAAGTGCCCTCAGAGGTGGCACTGCCCCCTACACAGTGGTATCCTGCCCCTATACTAAGTGCCTCAGAGGTGGCACAGCCCCCTACACAGTGGTATCTGCCCCAATACTAAGTGCCTCAGAGGTGCACTGCCCCCTAACACATGGGGTCCTGCCCCCAATACTAAGTGCCCTCAGAGGTGACACTGCCCCTACACATTGGTATCCTGCCCCCAATACTAAGTGCCCTCAGAGGTGGCACAGCCCCTACACAGTGGTATCCTGCCCCCTATATAAGTGCCCTCAGAGGTGGCAACAGCCCCTACACAGTGGTATCCTGCCCCAATACTAGTGCCTCAGAGGTGACACTGCCCCTACACAGTGGTGTCCTGCCCCCAATACTAAGTGCCCTCAGAGGTGACACTGCCCCCTACACAGTGGTCCTCCCAATACTAAGTGCCCTCAGAGGTGGCACTGCCCCCTACACAGTGGATCTGCCCCCTATATAAGTGCCCTAGAGGTGCACAGCCCCTACACAGTGTGTATCCTGCCCCCAATATAAGTGCCCTAGAGGTGGCACTGGCCCCTACACAGTGGTGTCCTTCCCCCAATACTAAGTGCCATAAGAGGTGGCACTGCCCCTACACAGTGGTATCCTGCCCCCTATACTAAAGTGCCCTCAGAGGTGACACTGCCCCTACACGTTGGGTATCTGCCCCCACATATAAGTGCCCTCAGTGGTGACACTGCCCCCTACACCGTGGTATCCTGCCCCCATATAAGGCCGCCTTCCAAGTTGCACTCCCCTCCTTTATGGTGTCCCTTATCCCCCCCCTTCCCTTTCCTCTCCCACCGCGTTTGTGCCTCCCCCTTACCTTCCTCCCCTTCCTTGCCCCTCGTCTCCTACCTCTCTTTACCCACTCACTCCCCCCTGATTTTTCCCTCCTGCATTACACGTGCTCCGCTGTTCCCTTTTCACTTCTTACAGCCGTCCTGCCTTTATCCGCTCCTACTCCCTCGCCCTCACTTTTCTAATCTCATTCGTCTCCTCTTATCCCTCACAACTAGACCACCACTATCCTTCACTACATTTCTTTCTCTTTCACTCGTTTCCTCCATCCTCCGACCTCTACGACTTATTCCCATCTCCCCGCTCCTCTCTACCTTCTCCCCCATCTCCTTATACACGCGATCCCCTCCTTCCCATCTCCCTACTCCTTTCCCCTATTCCCATCACCCCCATCCCTATGCCCTCCATACCACGCACCCCCCACCCCTTACTTATTTTCCTCCACCCCTCCCCCCCCTAAACGATCCTCCCCTACCCCCCCTGTATTCTTAACGGCTCGTCCCCTCCTCCTTAGACTAATCGCCACTAGTCTATCCATCCTCCTCCCCAACAGCTTCTCCCGTGCTTTTTTATCTCCCCCGTTCATCTTCCCGTCTAGCCCTCCCCCTCTCCTACCTGACAAGCTCTATCCACCCGACCGTCCCCTGGTTTGCATCCGAGGGGACACTGCCCCCTACACAGTGGTATCCGCCCCCAATACAAAGTGCCCTCAGATGGTGGCACAGCCCCCACCACAGTGGTGTCCCGACCCAATAGTAAGTGCCCTTAGAGATGGCCAGCCCCCAACAGTGGTATCCTGCCCAATAGTAGTGCCCTCAGAGATGGCACTGCCCCCTACACAGTGGTGTCCTGCCCCCAATAGTAAGTGCCCTCAGAGGTGGCACAGTCCCCTACACAGTGATATCCTGCCACACAATAGGGAGGGCCTCAGTGGTGGTGGTGGCACAGCTCCCTACACAGTGGTATCCTGCCCCCAATGGCGAGTACCCTCAGAGGTGACACAACCCTTTACGCAGTGGTATCCTGCCCACAATAGTGAGTGCCTAAAAGCGCTTTCAGTGTTTACAGTGAGCTCCAGACAGTGGTATCCTACCCTCAATAGCGACCTCAATGACAGCACAGATGCCTAAATACTAAATACTTTTATCCTAACCTTAATAGTAGTAACCCAGATCCACAAAAAGTAGTATCCTATCCATGATAGTGCCCTCAGTTGTGACATAGATCCCCAAACAGTAGTATCCTATCCCCAATAGTGCCCTCTGTGCCCTCAGTAGTGACACAGAACTACAGTGACACCCTACCCTCAGTAATGCCTTCAGTTGTGACAAAGACCCACATTATGTAGTATCCTACCCCCAATAGTGTCCTCAGTGGCACCAGCTTCCAAACAATGACAGCCTACACCTAATAGTGCCATTATTGGTGACATACTTCCTTACATTGGTATCCTACGCTCAGTAATGTTCTCAGTATTGACAGAGACCCAGAAATTGTGGTATCCTACACCCAGTGCTGCCCTCAGTAGTTGCACAGACCGCCAAACAGTGATTTCCTAACCTTAGTATTAAGGACAGAGAAACCCAAACAGTGGTATCCTATTCCCTGCACTGCCGACCCCCTAACATTGGTGTCCTAGTCAAAAGAGTGTTCTAAATTCTGGCAGAGACCACCTAACACTGGCCTCCTACATTCAAGAAGTAGTGATGGAGACCCACTGACAGCAGCAAGTGTACCCCCAATATTTCCCTTAGTGGCGGAAGAGACTCCCTAATACCCTCAGTAGTGCCCTCACTGGTATTGTTATACTCCTCCTTTAGCTTACAAATAGGGGATTTCTCCACTTTGGGTGTTAGGTGGTGGTCTATAGTGACGCCTCGCTACATCCCTACATGTTGTACCACAGGGAATTATCAGTGAATCCTGTGTTATATTGGGCACCTTTCACTTGGGGCTTTACATTATGCTGCTGTTATACTACAAGATTGGGATATCTTGTCTTTTATGGTGTGATCAGACATGTGTTGGTAGCTGTGTATATGATGACTGCTGTATTTTATAAGGTGTTATATGTTGCAGTATGGTGGACATTGTAAGATGCGTGCATATGGATGTCGTGTCAGTGGTGTATTATGGGGGTGTATTATTATTTCAGTGTCAGGCCTTCTTTCCCAGTTGTGGAGGTAGCTTCATATTAGATAGTATACGTGTGCATCCGTGTGGATTGTGTTCTACTAAGTCATGTCTCTACATGTACACTATATACGGTCTATACTGTACCTTGCAGTGAGGGGCTCTGTGGATATGATCCGGATCTGTCATCACTACGGAGGGTTTCACCCAGGACCTGCTTGTTGAATGCAGTCATCCATCATATACCTGTATACGAGCATCTCCAGGCTTCTTACTACTGAAACCTGTGGCTCTACAATTGTTTTATAACTACAAGTCCCACAATGCCTGGAAATCTGCAGCCTGTGAGGACATCCAAGGAATCCAGACATTGCAGAGTAGTATTTTGTATGTAACATGATGCTCCCTATGTAATGTATGTGTTCTTCTATGCATTTAATGTTTTAGTGTAGACTATGTATCGTCCCTCTTTGTGTACAGTTCTGTAAGGTGAAGGCTATGTATATTTCTCTGTATACAGTTACATTACAGTAAGAGCTTCAAAATCCTGAAGGGCTTGACAACAAAATATACATATACATATATATATATATATATAGTGTAAAGTTGTATCTGCCTGCCTTCTGTCCCTATAGTATATATTACATGTGGTGGTGGTGCACAGGAAAGGATAGTGTGGCTTCTCACAGCTGGTGTGCGGGGAGACCAGCACCAGACGCCTGGACAGCTCTAGTATATAGAGTTACCGCCCCATAGACCCAGCCCCACTCTCATACAGATCACTTTACTGCCGCCTCACACAAGGGCCAGGGTCATACACACCGGAATATACACATACAATGCATCCATCTTCCATACCCATTTTCTATGGATACACATAATTATCAGCAGTGGTTTTTGTGTAATGTAAGCAGTTTCATCACCATGGACCATACACCATCCGGTCCAGTATTCCCTCTGGTTACATGTGTAGAAAACTTATTTCTAAAGACCTCACTGAGAAATTGGTGAGGATTTTCATTCATCCAAAGCAGAAAGCTGCTACAAATAACATCTCTAAGCTTGGAAGACAAAGTACATGCGTGTATTTCCTCTGTGGTGGCACTGCAGGGGTATGAAATATTAACCCTTTGGTGATCATCAACAACACTGGTGTCCGCATGGAAATCTTTAGTGGCATTGGAGCTCGTATGAAGCCATTTTATCACTCTTTGCTTGTCTCAAGCTGTTATAGATTCTCTATTCCTATCAACTTATTGATTTCCCATCATGTGATTATATGATGCAGTCTCTACAGTCAGCCGGGTGTATAGAGTTATGACTGTGAGCGGCAGAGCATTGTACTCCTTCGTCACGTCCTTCGCCCGGGCACATAGCTCAGACATCATCGTGTGGCCATTGTCTCTGCAGAGTTGATTCGTGGCCAGGGCTATAGAAATCTATTGTACTTGTAAAAATTAATCCATAGCATTGAATTTCACCGTGTAAAGAATTCTGTTCTTGTAAGCTTAATCCTTCTCCATCTGGACACGCACATGGATTGATTAGAACAAGTAATGAACGCAATAACCAAATGTAGATGGAATATCTCTGAATATGATACCCACAGGCCAGGAATCATCCCATGCTCTACACATGACCTCTGACACCCTCACACATTATTGTATCTACATAGCAAATATAATGTATATCTATAGGTTACTAAATACAAGAAAATCTTGTGGATATGACCCTCCACTCTTTGCAGTCATGAGGCTTCTCTTGGCCGTGGGTCACTTTACCTTGTGCCTCCCATGATAAGTAACCTTAGTACAGTAGAACATATAGTGTACCTTTATTAGAAGATATTCTAGTCCTTGGAGACTTTATTGTGGTTCCTGGGAGCTGTTGTGGAACCTACAAATGCCAGTTCCCTGGTATAAAGACGTGGCTAATAATAAACATGCCCCGGGGGTAGGTAAATATAAGCTTATCTGTAGTAACCATGCCCAGAGGGTATTATAACATACCAATAAATATGCCCCGGGAAGGGAGGTTGAGTGATTCCAGAACAATACCAAGTGGAGTGGATACATTCCCTGCGAGTAGGGGCTGCTCATTCATGGCATCATAGAAGTGTCATGGATCTAATGGTACTCAAGCAAATCTGCCACCATCCAGCCCAGACGAAGGAGACCAGCAGTGTCTCTCATGAGAAGCAGCACATTCATGTTTTCAATTATCCCATTTGGGGAAAACCTTTTTATGCATATTAGCAAAAAAGTAACTATTCAAACATTTTTTTTCCCTGTTATGTGGACTAATTCTTTTTGCATGTTAACATAGGGCCGGGGTAGGGAACCTATGGCTCTGGAGCCAGATATGGCTCTTTTGTTGGCTGCATCCGGCACGGAGCTATGTTACCGCTGCCTACTGCCTTTGTATGACCCAGGCACCATCGCCGCCATCGTCTAAGCCTGGGTCAAAGAGAAGTTCGTGGGAGCAATGAGGAGCTGGCTGCAGAGAGCTCTGGTAAGTGTTTTTTTTTTTTTTTGCAGTGACTACCTATCTATTGGGGGGCATGTGCTGTGGCTACCTATCTACTTGGGGGCATGTGCCGTGGCTACCTATCTACTGGGAGTATGTGCTGGGTCTACCTATCTACTGGGACTATGTGCTGGGGCTACCTATATACTGGGGGCGTGTGCTGTGGCTATTTATCTACTTGGGGGCATGTGCTGTGGCTACCTAAATACTGGGGGACACGTGCAATGGCTACCTATCTGATAGCCGCCAGTCTTTATAGGAACCTGGGAAGTGGGCAGCACAGGCCCTCTAAATCCGCGAGTTCCGGTACTCGCTGGCCAGCCTCGATGGGAGCCAGAAAGTGGTGGGTTGAGTGAGGACAGAAAGGGGCACTGCCACAGAGAGGGCCTGGGTGTGCCTGGGATCCGAGACCTAGATCGCTGGGGCACCCGTGACACTGGGACTACCTATCTACTGGGGGGCATGTGCATATGGTACGGCTCTTATGGAATAAAACTTTTAAACATGAGGCGTTCATGGCTCTCTCAGCCAAAAAGGTTCCTGACCCCTGACCTAAAGAATTCCTTACTATACATTGTTTCTACAGGGCATGTCGGTGTGTAAGGGGCAGCTGCTGTAATGACTGTACCAGCAGCTAAAGACAGGACCCTGAAGACAGAAAACTGAAATTTCTCTAAAATTGTAGGAATTTGCTAAAATCTTATGCAGTGACTTATATACAATGTTTTCGAGTGGTGCTGTAGGAGCTGAGAGACTTTCTTTAATGGAAGATCAAGGCATATGTGATATAGTTCAGAACATTGTTACCTTTTAGTATATATGACTCAACCCCACAGCTAATAGATAAGGCTGTATTCATACCACGTTAATAGCCATATGTTGTAAGGACAAGTCAGGAGGATTCTGATGTGTCCTTGTAACATATGGCACAGATGTATCCCACTGTATGCCTATATTCCTCTGAATATCCAACTGTACAGGATGCCTCTGAATTCAGGGGGAGGAGTTAAAACTGCTGAACAGGGTGTTCCCCCAGTGATGTCCCTTTCCTAATATGGACTGGGACATGACATATGTCACTCAGCGGGGCTGTGGGGAGAGATGCAATATGCTGCATCTGCCATTGCCTCCGCTAAGTACATGTGTCGTTCAGTCGGAGGCTGCAGGATGGGAAGACATACATCTTTCTATCCTTATTTTTTTGGTGGAGAGGAAGTATAGTGGCCAGACGGAGGCAAAAACTATGCCTATACAACTAGTTGTCAATGTATACGCTAAGCGTATACGTTGGGTACTTTCCCAATGTATACGTTTAGCGTATACATAAACTGTGTTTTGAACCCACCCTAAGTCATGGCTTGGAGACACATTCCTCCAGGATGGATTAGTACAATGTGATGTGGACATCTCTCCAAGCTGGTTTTACAGGACCATAGTATGCCTGCATAGTGGCCCACATTACAGTGTGTCTTGCATGATACTGTCTGCTGTATTTAACCATGCCATGTGCAGTACTGTCTGCTAAGCTGCTGTATCTAAGCCATTCACAATGTATAACTGTCTGTAGAGACAAATACATTAGGTGTCATATTGTCTGCTGGGCTGGTGTATCTAAGCCTATGATGTGTGATGCTGTGTGTCGGGCCGGTGTATATTTGATACTTGTGACACTGTTTGCTGGGTTGGTGTATCTAAGCCTATGATGTGTGATGCTGTGTGTGGCCCGTGTATCTCTGATACTTGTGACACTGTCCGCTGGGCTGGTGTATCTAAGCCTATGATGTGTGATGCTGTGTGTGGCCGGTGTATCTCTGATACTTGTGACACTGTCCGCTGGGGTGGTGTATCTAAGCCTATGATGGGTGATGCTGTGTGCCAGGCTGGTGTATATTTGATACTTGTGACACTGTCTGCTGGGCTGGTGTATCTAAGCCTATGATGTGTGATGCTGTGTGTCAGGCCGGTGTATCTCTGATACTTGTGACACTGTCTGCTGGGCTGGTGTATCTCTGATACTTGTGACACTGTCTGCTGGGCTGGTGTATCTAAGCCTATGATGTGTGATGCTGTGTGTCAGGCTGGTGTATCTCTGATACTTGTCACAATGTCTGCTGGGCTGGTGTATCTAAGCCTATGATGTGTGATGCTGTGTGCCGGGCTGGTGTATCTCTGATACAGGCGGTCCCCTACTTAAGGACACCCGACTTACAGACGACCCATAGTTACAGACGGACCCCGCTGCCCACTGTGACCTCTGGTGAAGCTCTCTGGATGGTTTACTATAGTACCAGACTGCAATGATCAGCTGTATGGTGTCTGTAATGAAGTTTTATTGATAATCCTTGGTCCACTGTCTGTTGGGCTAGTGTATCTAAGCCTATGATGGGTGATGCTGTGTGCCGGGCTGGTGTATCTCTGATACTTGTGACACTGTCTGCAGAGCTTCTGTATCTAAGCCTATGATGTGTGATGCTGTGTGCCTGGCTGGTGTATCTCTGATACTTGTGACACTGTCTGCAGAGCTTCTGTATCTAAGCCTATGATGTGTGATGCTGTGTGCTGTGCGGGTGTATCTCTAAGATTTGTGGCTCTGTCTGCTGGGCTGGTGTATCTAAGCCTATGATGTGTGATGCTTTCTTCTGGGTTTCCATATAAGCTTATAATGTGATGCTGTCTCCAAGGCATCCGTATGAAATATGGGATACGACCTGCTGAGCTGCTGTACAAACCCCCAACACATTTGTTGTTGGATGCTGATAGCAGGACTCTCGCTCTGCTGTTATGGAATAATCAGTTTTCTTCAGCAGAACCACCTATGGGTGTTGGGAGAAATGAAATGCCCTGCTACACTCAATGAAGAACTCTAGCTTTAATAATAGAGTGATAAAGCTGCTATGTTATGGACAGCTGGTTTATGGAACATTTCCAGTGCTACAACAATAAAGCTTCATTACTGTATAGTAAAATATTCTTAACATATTTGAATACTTTTTGTATCTTTGTTTTCAAAATACCTTCCTTATGTCAGTGAGTGAAAAGCGAGGTGGTTCACAACCAGATATGCTGTATGTCTCACAACTAGGGCTTTGTTATATTTGTATGCCATTTATGATATATAGAAGATGGACTGCAGAGTATAATTTTGGTGAGAGGAAAGAATCCAAGTTCTTTATTATTTTTACACTCTTAAAGCCATATGTAAATGTAACTTAATGTCCTATAGGACTGGTACATCATCATTATTAACACTGGCCTGACTACTCTTAGCCCCTGACTCATTTGGTCAATTGCATGCAGTGTTCAAAGTTCTTTTTATGTGTCATGCTGATGAATTGAACATTGTCTTTTTCTATCTGTGGGGGCAGCACGGTGGCTAAGTGGTTAGCATTACGGCCTTGTAGCACTGGGGACCTGAGCTCAAGTCCCAGGGTCAACATCTGCAAAGAGTTTGTGTGGGTTTCCTCTAGTTCCTCTGGTTTCCTCCCACACTTCAAAACGTTCTGGTAGGTTGATTAGATTGTGAGCCCCTTTGGTGACAGGGACCAATTTGGCAAACTCTATGCAGTGCTTCATAATCTGTGTGCGCTAAATAAATAAAGGAATTATTATTATTACCGTATGTATGCCGTGCATAAGCTAATGATTAAATAATATGTATGGAATGTTATTGTATAGACAGTAGTATGTTGGGTAATTACGAGTGTTATGATATGGGCAGCACAATGTTGGGTAATTGCCAAGTATACAGTGTTACTAGATGGACAGTACAATGTTGGGTAATTGCTATGTATTGCTATGCAGTGTGATATGGACAGTTTGATGCTGTGTGATGTATGCAGTATTATTATATGGAAAGTTGGATGTTGGGTAATTACTAAGTTTGCAGTGTTATAATATGGGCAGCTGGATGTTGGGTAATTGCTATGTATGCAGTGCTATTAGATGGACTGTAGTATATTAGGTAATTGCTATGCATACAGTGTTATTAGACAGTAGGATGTTGGGTAATTGCTATGTATGCAGTGTTAACATATGGACAGTATGATGGTAATTTCTATGTATGCAGTGTTATAATATGGGCAGATGGATGTTGGGTAATAGCTATGTATACAGTGTTATAAGATGGACTGTTGGATGTTGGGTAATTGCTATGTATTCAGTGTTATTACACGGACGGTAGGATGTTGGGTAATTGCTATGTATGCAGTGTTATTAGATAGACAGTAGGATGTTGGGTAATTGCCATGTATGCAGTGTTATTAGATAGACAGTAGGATGTTGGGTAATTGCTATGTATTCAGTGTTATTTGATGGACAGTAGGATGTTGGGTAATTGCTAAATATGCAGTGTTATTAGATGGACTGTAGGATGTTAGGTAATTGCTATGTATGTAGTATTATTAGATAGACACTAGGATGTTAGGTAATTGCTATGTATGCAGAGTTATTAGATGGACAGTAGGATGTTGGGTATTTGCCACGTATTCAGTGTTATTTGATGGACAGTAGGATGTTGGGTAATTGCTATGTATGCAGAGTTATTAGATGGACAGTAGGATGTTGGGTATTTGCCACGTATTCAGTGTTATTTGATGGACAGTAGGATGTTGGGTAATTGCTATGTATGCAGTGTTATTAGATGGACGTGATGTAATTTGGGTATTATGTACGTATTGCAGTGTATTTGATGGACAGTAGGATGTTGGGTAATTGCTATGTATGCAGTGTTATTAGATGGACAGTAGGATGTTGAGTAATTGATAAATATGCAGTGCTATTAGATGGACTGTAGGATGTTGGGTAATTGCTACGTATTCAGTGTTATTAGATGGACAGTAGGATGTTAGGTAATTGGTATGTATGCAGTGTTATTAGATGGACACTAGGATGTTGGGTAATTGCTATGTATGCAGTGTTATTAGATGGACGCTAGGATGTTGGGTAATTGATAAATATGCAGTATTATTAAATGGAGAGTAGGATGTTTGGTAGTTGCTATGTATGCAGTGTTGTTGCATAAAGTTGGTGCATACTTCCCGAGTAGTATAGGGTGTACCAGATTAATAAAGAATGTGTGCCAGTATTCAATAATCTGGTTCACTCTGCACATCATTAGCAGTTTGCACTACTATTGATAATTGTGATAATAGGCCATTATGTCTATGATCTGGTTGTGAGTATTCTGTCGTGTTGTTTGTTTTACTATAATTATAACAATTTGTCTCCAGAATCTCTTTATTTTATGATTGTTCTACTTGGCCGTGCTCCAGATTGCAAAAAAAAAAAGAAAAATGGAGCTGAACATCTGCTGTTTCAGAGCGGATTAGCACAGGTTACAGCTGATGCTCTGCGGTTTTGGGTCATTGTACAGATCTGGGGTGGAGACTGTGGCTCATGTGAGGTTTGCTCAGACTTCTGATGAAACCTTGTGATGAAATCTGTTGGATATATACGTTAATGGCCCAGATATATTATTGTGCCTGTGCCAGTTTTTTGCACTAAAAAGAACATTTTTGGAGCTTGTACAACATTTATGAAGTGTTTGCACCGCTATAACAGAAAACTGTGCGCCTAAAGGGGCAAGGTAGTGCTTAGTCAGAGTTTGCACCCCATTTATTACTGCAACTCGACATAATTGTGTCGCAACAGTATAAAGCAAAGTGCACCAAATAAAAAGGTTGTAGCAGTATCACATCCTTAAAACAGACCGGATTAACTGAAATTCATGAAATGTGGCGCACGTTTTTCATGAATCTGGCGCTCCCTGCACTGCTCCGACAGACTGTACCAACTTTTTTAACGTGTGACACAATTCTGTTGAATAGCAGTCTTAAATGTAGGGCACAGTCAAATTTGTGTTGCGCATTTGTGTCACGGACACTGCATACATACATGTGCAAGCAATTTTTAACGTTCTTTCTACTGCAAAGTCAGACAGAAACTTTTTTTAAGGTTTTAATAAATGTGGATCACTGTGGAATGGCTGCAGAGTTTCCGCCTTTCTGTAGCCATTCTGTTGGGGCAGTAACTCTCAGAAACTCACATACCATCTGGATTGCATTTCAAAAAGCAATCCAGGCAGAACGGGAAGGGGCTTGGCCCGATCGTGTATAAATAACAGAATTAGATGCATTCGGTAAGGATGGCTCGGTGTTTTGCAGTATTTAAATGTTGATATTCCTGAATTGTAGCTGGACCTTGAGCACAGAGTAGCAGTCATGGGCTCCCTAATAATTTCCCTAAAATATATATTGGTGTGGGGGTTGGGTGGTGACCTTGATAGTTTCATACCACAAAGTACACTTAAAACTTGAGTCCCTGTCATTGTTCTGATAGTAATCAGGTCCTGTTCTTCATTAGATCTTTCCCTTTGATACAAGAACCTGACACTGGAGATTGATCTTTATCCTTCGTTTGACCTAAACAATGAGTGATAGTAATTTCTGTTCCTATAGAGTAAATGGTTGTTCCCAGTGTGGGGTTGGTTTCTCTGCTTCCTCATTATGTTGAGGCTTTAGTTACTCTCTGGATTACAGGATGCACAATGTTTCCTGGTGGCAGTGCCTAGTGGCAGCAATGGTGAGAGACCGATTGGGCTCCCCATCATCTACAAATATCAGCTCTTGTTTTAGATGACCCTAATAAAATTAATGACTTTACACGAGGCTGTATATTTCCTGCTATTATTAAACCTGACACAGTTTTCATTGGTATGTCAGTAAGATGAAACAGTTTACCCACCTCCCAAAATATACATGTGGCTGTTGTACCCAAAGGAACAGAAACTTTGTAATATACCTAGTACAGATAATATTTTTGGACATGCAGTAAAACCTCTGCAGAATACCACCTCTTTAAGACTAATCTGGCTATTATTTTTGCATCTATTCAAAATATTCACCAAATATTATGCATACTTAACATTTCAATGAGAAAACAACCCTACCACTCAAAATTGTATTGAAATATGGTCATCTCTAAGAGATATCTCTGTATATTGCCTGCTACATGTAATTGATTTCACCCTTGTGTCCTCCTACCCAGTAGTGGATTATAATATTGGTGGTTTGGGCAGTAGCTCAGGGCCCAAGCCTTCAAGTGGGACTTTGGTAGCCCTCCAATTTTGTACTCAGAAGGACCTTCACTCATGAAATCCTTATACATCTGTTCCTGCTCTAAATACACATGCTTTCAATACAAATGAAGTCTTCCAAAGGTCCCGAAACCACAGAATCAAAGCAGGCAGAAGCGATGCATCCTCCATTCTCCAAGAAGCGGATTCTAGTACCATATGTAGGAAAGGAATTCTGGACTTGTAGGGGCCAGGGCCCATGGCAGTTTTAATCCTCCACGGCTCCTACCGTATTTACCCTTTTTGTCCCTTTATATTTTTAGCTCTATACAAACATATTTACACATTATACAAACAAATACACATTTCTGCCTTATCTAATGGAGCAGTATTAGGCAAGTCTAAACATTGGGGCAGATTTACTTACCCGGTCCTGTCGCGACCCAGCGGCGCGTTCTCTGTGGAGGATTCGGGTCTTCCGGCGATTCACTAAGGTAGTGCGCCCGATGTCCACCAGGTGTCGCTGCTGCACTGAAGTCCGTCGGAGTTTACGAACCGTTGCTGGGTGCAGGAAAGCGTGTGTCAAGCGACACTTTTTTAAAAAAAATATGTTTTTTTTTTCCGAATCCGTTGGGTTTTCTGACAGCCACGCCCCCGATTTCCGTTGCGTGCATGCCGACGCCGATGCGCCACAATTCAATCGTGTGCGCCAAAAACCCGTGGCAATTCAAGGAAAATCGACGAAAAACTATAATATTCGGGTAACCCGACGGAAAAACGCGATTCGGACTCTTAGTAAATGACCCCCATTGTCTCCTATTAAATGTAACTTTCCACTGTCTTCCTGCTTGTTAGAGCTGATGTAAGAGCACCTTTTGCAAGCATGAGGATGAGGATAGCTTCTTTAAAGTAAAAACGTTTTCAGCGTAGTAACACTTTGCCCCTTGTCTCTACAAAGTAAGGAGTATGATAGGTAAATACGGGCTATGTATAAGGGCAAACTCATCAGTGGGGATAGTAGGCAATCTGTAGTGGATAGATAAAATAGGTATACACAGAAAATAACCATGTCCTAGCATAAATGTCACTAGAGCAGGGAACATGACCAACTATTTGCACGACAAATGTGATGATTGCTGTAAAAAATAAACACAAAATATAATAAAAAACAAAGGCATTTGTGGAAAGTAATTGTTGATGTTTGCTGCAGGGTAGTGCGAGTCTGCTAGTGTTTCCTGAATCTTCTGTGATCACCATATTCTTTGTCATACAGGGCAGACCTGACAAGTTGTGTGCATGAAGACTCTCCGCACACCTTCTATGCCACGTGTCTGTCATTAAGCTACATTAATGGTATCCTCATCTTACACCTCAAGCTGTGCTAGGGTGTCTGTTTCCCTAACAGGCTGGCTGTCAAACCTGAACCATATGTGTCTCATTGACAAAGCCTGCCTGTCACATCATGGACCACAGATCCAACTTCTCCTGCCATTTTAAAGGTATGGCAAGCAGGCCCCAGGCTGCAGCACTATTGTGCCAGTACATGTGTATGGAGGACCAGGCTTTGGCACGCCATCTTGTTCTAATATTTCTGCTTTAGCATTCTCAGGTAATATAGATAAAACTTTGATGCCCCTTATTGTTAAGCAGTGGGGTCAGAGCGCTCCTAGCATTCAATGGATGAGGCTCGGGTCATGGTTTCCTCCTAGAGAGCTTGTAACTGGCATACATTGTAATGGGTATATGGATTATTTACACCTTTTGCTGGCAAGCACTATGTTTAAGTGCTGGTACACACTCATAGGAACACTCATTGGTAACCACAGTTATGGAGGATCTATGTCCCATTCTGTTATAGAGACAATTGTGGCTGGGAAATAAAGTTATGGTGGCAGGCACTGTACAGGTTGGATCTGTGTCTGTCTGACAAACATTCTTAGGGAGCTCTTGTGTCATAAGGGCACCTCAATTGTGGGAAATAAGAAAATTTCACCCCCCCCCCACATGGTGTATCCCAATAAAGCCCACTATACATCACCTAAATGCAGGAACCTCATAGTGGTTTATGCCGTTTCTACTCTGGACATCATATAATCACAGCACATAACAATATAATGACTTAAAGGCGCCATCTCTGACTGTATTCATCCAAATTTCCTTTCTTTTTCCATCTGAGAAGGGCCACCATGATTACTTCTACAAGCTGTGTCTTATACACCGGAGATCAAAATTAGAAAAAACAATGTATGATCACCTCCATTGATCAACATTTGATGGATTTATTGCAAGGGGTCTCCATTTTTATTCTTTCTGCTAATGAGAGGTTTCGTCACTTCAGAGTGGGCTTTCAGTCCTAATACTGTATGACATGACAGATCATTCCTCTGTTCAGTGCTGAACTGGCGAGCAATTCCAGCTGTAGTGTTGAAATGGTTACCCATGGAGATTCTCTGCATCATCTCTGTGACCAGCCTTCTTGGGGGACTTGAATGAGGTTGTGATGTTGTAAAAATGGAATATTCTAGAAATCACAGACTTGGAAAGACAACAAGTCTGAACAACCTTCTGGCGGAGGGTTTCAGCCACTTTGGAACAGCACGCCTAGTTAGTGCAAACTGGAAAGTTAGGGTGCGGTCACTTTGTAAATGCATAGCTAGCCTACAGGGGAGACTTCGGCTCCATTGCATGGAAACACAAGCAATTGGTAACCAGAGCCTGGTGTCTTGCATTGTCGTCTTTCTTATGTAGTTCTGCCTGGTCATAACTTTTAGAGGACTGTCAGAGGTCCTGAATGGTGCATAGTAATACATGTGTGTTGGGAGCTGGCACGCATGTATATAACTAAGGGGTGCAGAGCTGTGCGAGAGCCACTGCCACTTTATATTCACATAAAATTCCCCAGGGTCTGGACCCAAACCCCCACCCCATACCTTCCTGGTTGCTACACCTCGGTCTACAGGACATAACATATCGGAGCACCTGCTTGGATCTCATTGCAGTTTGCTCCTCCTCATTGTTGTCCAGGACAATCCACTCATCACGATGAACACACTATCCATGTCTGGGTACAGGAATGGGTATTGGGTAAAACATGCATATTACTGAAGAGATTCTCACTCAAGCTGCTTAGTGGGTTTTCAGTGATATAACTACTATTCAGGAGATAATAGTATAGGCCCCATATAATACATAGGATATTATTATTGGCAACAACAGCAGAAGCATTGCTGTGTACCCCTTAGACTGCTGGGTGTAGCTCTGGGGTTACATATATCTGAGCATGAGAAAATAATAGACCCAATGATGCATCTAGCTCACTAGACCTGTGGTTGGGGTGGTATATTGACTGATGGTACCCCCTGGGGGGAACACTTTTTAATCAAATATTTTTTTTAGTAACAGTATTTATAAAAAACTTTTTTTTTAAAAACAGAAGACAAATACAATACTACAACCTTTCACCATTTCCCACTCACCCCCAGGAAAAGGGTGTCTCACCCCCAATCCCAAGCCATATCTTTAATCTCCAGACATATTGAAGGACAATGCTAGTTAGAGAGAAAGGACTGTCTGAGCAAGATGACCAGGACTGCATAATGATGTGCAGAAGAGTATCCGCAGACGGCAAGCCAAGCTACAAGCCACGTGCACTATTGTTTTTCAGTGTCTTTTGCTTTGTATGAATATATTTCTCCATTTTAATAACATGATTAATTTGTGCTACTACTAGTTTGAATTTGGGAGGAGGCATCGAGCCTGTGGCCAGCCAGTACTTGCTTTACATAGGATTTTGGTATCACCATTAACAGAAGTGTTAGGGTGTGGCCCAAAATGCCTACCAATGGTGACAATGAAACAGTGGGAAAAACCTTTTAATGGAACACTTTGTCATTGATCAGGCAATAGGCGTAACATATAGCACCTGAGATCATTTGGAGTGTTTTGGATATGTTGATAACTAAACTTATGCTCACATATTGTCGCCATTCATGTGAATGTGTTTCATGGCCCTGTATGTAGGTGTAAAATACTGTTTGATCTATCTATCTATCTATCTATCTATCTATCTATCTATCTATCTATCTATCTATCTATCTGTCTGTCTGTCCTGAAGTTACTAGTATTATGAAGATTACATCTTGAGACTCCAATCCAGAATGACCATGGTTACATGAGAGTGTCTTAGGGATTTGGTGGAGGCAGGATGACAGATGGTTCCTCAGCCTCCTCCATGGCATAATCCTGGACTTCTGATCCAGTAATAGGACCTCACATCCCCCAACACTACAGAAGGTTGGGGATAGCTGCATCCTTTCCCATAACAATGCTTAGTAGTCTGATTCAACCTTTTTAGGAATGCATCTGAATCAAGTATGATAAATGAGGGACACTTACTCATAGATACAAGCAGAGTGATTGTAGAATTCTTATTATATTTGTTATCCATGCTCTCCTTTCTTCTAAAATCAACTTTTATAATTATGCTAATGAGCCTGAAGGGCTACTCTACCCCTTTTTGATCTGGCTCTACAGACTGTTACACTGTCTCCTCCTCCCCTTCCCTACTCTGCCCTCTGCAGTCTTTTGTTTTTTGTTCCCCTCATTCCTGAAGCAATAACTTTTTTAATTTTTATGTTTACAGAGTTGTTTTAGGGCTTGTTATCTGCAGGACAAATAGTACTTTTTAGTGGTGCCATTTAATATTCCATACAATGTACTGGAAAAAGATTTCAAGTGCAGTGAAATTGACAAAAAATACACATTTGTGGCGTTTTCTTGTGGGCTCCATTTTTAGAAGATTTATTCTGTGGTCCAAATGACTCTTTCTCTTTATTCTTAGGGTCGCTTCGATCACAGTGATACCAAATTGATATAGGTTTTATTTGATTTAAAAAAATTTAAAACTTTGGTACGTAAAAAATATTTTTCATTTTGTCAAATTCTGACGCTATTAACTTTTTCACATTTTGGTGTAGGGACCAAAGGGCATTTTGGGACGTGGCGATACCTATCATGATTTTTGCTTTTTATATGTGAACTAGGGAAAGGTGGGTAATTTAAAAGTTTTACAATTTTTTTTAATATATATTTATTTTAATTTTTTTTTTTTTTACAATTATTTCAGACCCTCCAGGGAACTTTAACCATGCAGGGTCTGATTGCTAATGCTATATACAGGCGTAGTTACAAACAACCCTCTGTATTTTGGTAATTTATTGTACTTTAGTCCTAGGCTACAATAAACAGCTATAACAGTTATCAATGGTGCCTGTAATTAAGATTTATTGTTAATCCTGGTTCTTATGATAATCCAACATTTTTAAAATCCAATAGTCAAAGAGACCAAAATAATTTTGACTGAGGTTACAATAATAAAGTATACGGTTCCAACTTACACACAAACTCAACTTAAGTACAAACCTACAGAACTTGTATGTAACCCGGGGACTGCCTGTACTGCAATACTACTGTATTGCAGTATATAGAAATATTACTGCTGATCTATAATTACCTGCCATCTGCTGGTTATTAGAGATAATTACACATGGCAAGCCTACAAGTCTCAATGAGGTGCCCTTCAATGACATCACGGGGGGAGAGGGGGTCGATCGGCTATCCAAGATTGCGGTTTTTAAGTTAGGTGTCGCAGCTGGGTTTGACTGCGCCACTTAATAGGTTAACTGCGCAGGCGGGTATCAGCTGTATTATACAGCTGACACTTGCTGTGTATGGAGAGAGCTCAGCCCGTGAGCCCTTTCCATACACCCCATGCAGCACCAGGATATTCTAATACTGGTGCGCAAAGGCTTTCTAGATAACGGTCATTTCAGATGCTTTTTATATTGTGTGTGTATTTATGGATAGGCACCATGAACACATCTGGGGGGCAAGGGTCGCTGGATTAGGGAGATGTTTATTTTAGAGAAGAAAAAAGTGTTGATAGAGCAGGAACAGGTCTCACATGCAGAGAAACATTCACCTCTTCTGAATCAGAGACATCAGGACACTGATATAGATGAGCTGAGATCCACAGCACAGAGTTCAAGGAGTGAGATGAGAGAGACAGGGAGGAGAAACATAAGAGCGCAGACGTGCAAAAAGGCTCTGTATGAAGAATATACAGCAGAGCTATAAGCAGCTCTAGACAGGGGCGGATTGGGAATTTAAAATGGCCCTAAAAGTGGCCCCATTCTGTGGGCAGGGTCAAAACAAGTAGGCGTGACCATGTGATGTGGGTGGAGTTACTAAACTCCACACTAACTGTTTATAGATGTTCTAATCAACCCCCCCAGTATAAAGCTAGACCCTATGTATATAGCCAGCCCCCACTGCATATAGCCAGAGAGCACCCCCAGTATATAGCCAGACCCCTCTATATAGCCATCCCACCTCCCAGTATACAGCCTGTCCCCCTAGTATAAAGCCAGCCAGTCCCCCCCAGTATATAGCAAGCCAGTCCCCCCAGTATACAGACAGTCCCCCTGCATATAGCCAGCCAGCCTCCCCTATATATAGCCAGCCAGCCCCCCAGTATACAACCATCCCCCTGCATATAGCCAGCCAGTCCCCCCAGTATAAAGCCAGCCAGTCCCACCAGTAGAAAGCCAGCCAGTCCCCCAGTATACAGCCAGCCCCCCAGTATACAGCCAGCCAGTCCTGCCAGCATATAGCCAGCCAGTCCCCCCTAGTATAAAGCCAGCCAGTCCCCTCAGTATATAGGCAGCCAGTCCCCCCAGTATATAGGCAGCCAGTCCCCCCAGTATATAGGCAGCCAGCCCCCCCAGTATACAGCCAGCCAGTCCACCCAGTATACAGCCAGCCCCCCCTGCATAAAGCCAGACAGGCCCCCAGTATACAGCCAGCCAGCTCCTCCCCAGTATACAGCTAGCCACCTCCATTGTATAGCCAGACAGGCCCCAGTATACAGCCAGCCCCCCAGTATACAGCCAGCCAGTCCCCACAGTGTACAGCCAGCCAGTCCCCCCAGTATACAGCCAGCCAGTCCCCCAGTATACAGCCAGCCCCCAGTATACAGCCAGTCAGTCCTGCCAGCATATAGCCAGCCGGTCCCCCCCAGTATAAAGCCAGCCAGTCCGCCTAGTATATAGCCAGCCCGTCCCCCAAGTATATAGCCAGACAGTCCCCCCTAGTATATAGCCAGACAGATCCCCCATAATATATGGCCAGCCAGTCCTCCCAGTATAAAGCCAGACAGCCCCCTCCCAGTATACAGCCAGTCCCCACAGTATATAGCCAGACAGTTCCCCCACAATATATGGCCAGCCAGTCCCCCCAGTATATAGCCAGACAGCCCCCCCCCAGTATATGGCCAGACAGCCCCCCCCCCCCTGTATGCAGCTACCACCCCCCCTCCCCTCAGTATACAGACAGCCTGCACACTGCCTGCCCCCCCTCCACTCCCCTGCCCGACACATTAAAATAGAAAAATAAAAAATCTACTCACCTTTCCGAAGCTGCGGTGATGCGGTCCGGCCGGCAATGACAGGTCCGTGCCGTTGGCCGCTTGCAGACATCACAGTCTATGCGACGCCATAGCGGATGGATCTGTCGCATCAGTGCAGCTTCGGAAAGGTGAGTAGATTTTTTATTTTTCTGAACGGCCCCATCGCCCCTGGCTCTAGAGCACATCCCCCATACACAACAGTGACAAGAGATAAGGGACATGTGCCCCCCACTTTAATCTGGTGCTTTTGTCACACTGGCGGGTTATTTTCTTTTGTTTGGACAGCATTTCTTGTTAGATGTTTTTAAGTAGGGGACCGCCTGTAATTACATTTCACAGAACTGAACATTGTGCTGGTGTCAGGAGTCCAAACATCATAGTTTTATATACAATGCAAATACTCCCTGATCATGTAGAACTATGATGCTCAGACTCCTGACTCCAGCACAGTGTTCTGTTCTGTGAAATGTAACTGGCCTGCAGCCTTACAGATCTCTCCTTTCAAAGCAAATTGTGGGGGGAATATATTCATATAATTAAGTATTAATAATCTCCCATCCTGCAGTCCAGATCTATCAAGACGCTCCGGCTTCTTAGTAGATCCAGAAATGTGAAGGAATGAATCTCCAACAGGTCAGACCTGTTTCAGCTAAAGTCTGGCAGAGACTATAGTAAATACGGCAGAAATCCATCATTACTATAAAGCAGAATGAATAGTGCTGGTCTTCTTTAATGTTTAAAAGCCGGGATTGCTGTTAAAATAAAGTTATAAAAGCAGGCTGGGGGCATAGAGGGACGTGGCGGCGAGCAGAGTGGCATTCCTGCCCTGAGTCTGCCTAGTTTTGTGTAAGAACCTGTGTACAAAAAGTTTACTGGTTTTTACACAAATCTACGTCCGGTTGGAGCTGGCACAGTTTTGCCTGGCCGCCGCACCTCTGTCCGGAAACATCAAGAGGCCTAAGCCTCTTGATATATCTGTCGGGACGTGGGGGCGGGGCCCTTATTATACCCCCCAGTTTGTTTTCTCTATCCTATCCTGTTTGTTACACAGCTGTGAGTGTTAACCCTTTCTGCTCTCTAACTGATTGCAATATGCCATCAGCATTATTTTCAAAGATCAAGCTGGAAATGAAGGGGTTAATCCTGCCATCTCAGAGCTCTTTCACCAAACCACAGAGATTAGATGTGAACTCCTGCACACAGACTGGATTACAGATCTCTATGGGAGGGAGTAGCTTACATCCCCCTTTATGGTACTTTTCCTTGATTTAAAAAAACATGTAATAGGTGCTACATACTTACACTTGACAGTGTTATAGATGAGGCAGGTCCAGCATCCAAAAAATCTGGTGTGTGCACTGTCTAATCTACTGTCACGCTAGTCAATGTTGCCACTCTGTGTTTCTGTAGGTCCATTGCAGGTTGTCCAGGCAGGTTGACCAAGGCCAGTTCCCCACTATCTGAGCACCAAATTCGCTCAATTAAAAGCGTGTACGATTTGGATCCAAGTTTGGTCCGATTTCAGTTGTGACCATTAGTTTTAGTAGTACTATTGTCATATTTGGTGTGTCAGATTTCCACATTCAATAGCTCTGAGCTACTTACTTGAAATAATGCTTGAAAAATTGACCGCACTATGTTGACATTTAGGAGACATTTTAGTATTCCAAGCACTGATTATACCAGTGGATTATAGTAGTGCATGATGTATTTTTCTCTGATGGAATCGGACCGATTTTCAGTTTGAATGGCCATAATAAATGACCCCCACTGTCAAGAGCATTTTATTCTGAAACCCAGAGAGGCACATATCCACATTTCTAAAACAAATGGCCATGGTGTTATACTCCCTATAAGGCATTCATTTAACTTTCAAATTGTGTCACAAGCCCAAGCACTTTGATGCACCACAAAATAGAAGGTGAACTCTGTCGGACCTGAGCGTAGAAGCAACACATGCAGGATATCAGGCTCACGATCTTAGTGAATGGGGTAAGCGGGGACGGGGTAAATAAATGTGCCCCGTTATGTCCTGATTTGGATTCTGTCCCCCACTGAACACATGTTGATCAGCATGAGGCTCCATCTTAATTTGAACATCCTACAAAGCAGCAATTTCATCTCCGGCTGATCCCGTCACGCGCCTCCATTAAATGCTGATTCAGGGATTATAGGGGAGAAATGTTACGTGTGACACTTTGAGGATTAGGATGTTCAAGCAGGGTTTACTCTCCGCATCTCATCCTAAGGGTCTCGTGGAGGTGTGGAGGGTAGAGATGGGGGTAAGCCAAGATTAAAAGCAAATATGTGTCAGCTCATTGTTCATTTATAGAAATATTTACCCAGCACAGTACAGCCGATACAATGTGATGGGCAACAGGCAGTAATAAGTATTTTAATAAGTGTCTTCTGTATCCAATCCTAATATGTGTGGTACTGTGGTACCCAAGCCTGTTATGTGATATTTTTGTAAAGCCTCCTGGCGGTGTGATGGAGTCCTGGCGGCAGGTATTGAGCAGGGAGCCATGAATCAGCCTTGAATCTTCATCTATGGCTCTAATGTCTCCGCTGTGATTCATTTCACTGATCTTTCTGGGGAAGTAAAACTGCAGCTACACAAAGAAGCGTTCAATGGCCGGGACAATGGAAGATGTTTTCATCGCCTTTGAGGATGTATGAGGTTTGGCAGGAACATTATAGACGTCAAACCTGTTTCTCTATTGCTGAATGCTCCTGTTATCTGCTGCATTATTCATCATAATAGCGACATTCACAAGAGAAGATTACATAAAACCTCCTATAATACAGTCAGACATAAGTGACTGCTGGAGCTGCTGCTGCACTAGTCCATGACCTCTGCATTGTCATGTAACAGGCCTTTCCATGTGATGACATCTTCACGATCTAGGAAATAAGGTGCCCATTAATAGTAATTATTACAATGTATTGTGTCCCCCTGGCTGCTAATAGATGAACTAAGTTATTGCTAGAAGTGGAATTTGCTTTGGAAGTAATTTTTTACTTGTTTCACATTGTGACATTAGTGTTGATTCTGCAATAAATTTCTCAAACTGAAGCATGCCTCAAAAAGAATGTGGAACTCAATACAAATGGACAAAATAAGACAACATGTAACTTCTTAATTATGATACCCGTGCAGCAGCATTAAGTCTGTAAGGAAGGGGAAGAGCTCTCTCTGTACTTCACAGATGACTGCAGTATCATACAGAAGATATCAGCCACTAACACCTATAATGTCACATGTAAAGCTGTAATAATCACCAAGATTCCCATGCTGTCATAGCACAATCTGTATTAGACCCTGCCAGAGATAGTTGTATTGTAGTACAATGTATGAGAAATCAGACCCCCAAGTTGTCAAATACCCTAGAGCAGCGGTTCTCAACCTGTGGGTCGAACAACCAAAACATAGGGGTCGCCTAAAGCCATCGAAGCCACGTTCTTATTGCATTTTTTGGGACGAATACAATATTCTTGTACATGGTTTGGGGTCACTGCAACATGAGGAACTGTATTGCGGGGTCACAGCATTAGGACATTTGAGAACCACTGCCCTAGTGTAAAGAATAAAATAAAAGTATAAAAAAGTTCAAATTCAGGCAGTACCTGGGATAAAAACATCTTACCACACAAGATACTGTATATACTCAAGCATAAGTTGAGTTTTTCAGCACATTTTTTTGTGCAGAAAAAGGCCCACTTGGCTAATACTTGAGTAAATAAAAAATAAACTTCATAGCATTTCATTAGTGAGGGAGGCTTCTGGGCATTTAATTAGTGTGGGCATTTTGTTAGAGGGGGGAAGGGCTGCTGAGCATTTCATTGGCGGGGGGAGGCTACTGGGTATTTTGTTAGTGAGGGGCGACTGCTGGCCATTTCATTAGTGAGGGGAGGTTGCTCGGCATTTCATTAGTGAGGGGAGGCTGCTAGGCATTTTTTCAGTGAGGGGAGGCTGCAGCGTATTTCATTAGTGAGGGGAGGCTGCAGTGCATTTCATTAGTGAGGGAAGGCTGCAGTGCATTTCATTAGTGAGGGGAGGCTGCAGTGCATTTCATTAGTGAGGGAAGGCTGCAGTGCATTTCATTAGTGAAAAAAGGCTGCAGCGCATTTCATTAGTGAGGGAAGGCTGCAGCGCATTTCATTAGTGAGAGAAAGCTGCAGCACATTTCATTAGTGAGGGAAGGCTGCAGCACATTTTATTAGTGAGGGAAGGCTGCAGCGCATTTCATTAGTGAGGAAAGGCTGCAGCAAATTTCATTAGTGAGGGAAGGCTGCAAGGTTAGGTATTAGTCTGATAGTCCGGGGCAGAGCATTCCATAGAATGGGTGCAGCTCTAGAGAAGTCTTGGAGATGCGAGTGAGAGGTTCGCACTAAGGTAGAGGTTAATCTAAGATCACTGGCGGATCTAAGAGCACGAGTTGAGCGATAGACTGAGATAAGAGAGGAGAGGTAGGGGGGTGCAGCATTATACAGAGCTTTATGGATGAGGGTTATTATTTTTAACTGTATTCGAAAGGAGACTGGCAGCCAGTGCAGTGACTGGCATGAACTGGAGGCATCCGCGTAGTGTTTAGTCTGAAAGACGAGCCTGGCTGCTGCATTAAGAATAGATTGTAGAGCAGAGAGTTTGATGAGTGGAAGACCGGTTAGTAGAGAGTTACAGTAGTCTAGGCAAGCGTGGATCAGAGCAACAGTTGGCATTTTACAGGTTTCAAATGTGAGAAATGGGCGGATTCTAGAAACAGCGAGCCTGCTGCTTGTGGGTTATGGTGACCCCACAGACATTGTATGGAAGGATAGGCTCTGTTAGTGGATGGTGGAAAGACAAGAGGTTCGGTCTTAGAAAGATTAAGTTTCAGGAAGAAAGAGGACATTATAGTAGAGACAGTCACTAGTGTTCTGGAGTGAGGTAGGGGTGATGTTACATGCTGACGTATACAGTTGGTTATAATAATAATAATAATAATAATAATCTTTATTTATATAGCGCCATCAAATTCCGTAGCTTTACAAATCATAGGGGACATTTGGGGTATCATCAGCATAAAGATGATATTGAAAGCCAAATCTGCTGATGGTTTGTCCAATGGGGGCAGTATAGAGGGAGAAGAGAAGAGGACCTAGGACAGAACCCTGAGGAACCCCGACATATAGAGGAACAGGAGAAGAGATAGATCCCGAAAAGGAGACACTGAAAGTGCGGTCAGAGAGATAGGAGGAAAACCAAGAGAGTGCAGGGTCCTTTAGGCCAATGGAGCAAAGTATCCTGAGGAGGAGCTGGTGGTCCACAGTATCAAACGCTGCCGAGAGATCCAGAAGAATGAGGAGAGAATAATCCCCTTTGGATTTAGCGGTAAGGAGATAATTGGAGACTTTAGTAAGAGCAGTTTCAGTAGAATGCATAGAGCGGAAACCAGATTGTAGGGGGTCAAGTAGCGAGTTAGCTGAGAGAAAACGGGAAAGTCAAGAATAGACCAGGCGTTCCAGGAGTTTGGAGATGAAAGGGAGGTTAGAAACTGGTCGGTAGTTAGCAGCACTGGATGGGTCCAGGGAAGGCTTCTTTAGTAATGGGGTAACAACAGCATGCTTGAAAGATGAGGGAAAGACACCAAAAGAGAGAGAGAGAGGTTGAAGATTTTAGTGAGGTGAGAAGTGACTGCTGGGGAGAGAGACTGTACCAGATGTGAGGGGATGGGGTCACTGATGCAGGTAGTGGGGCGAGCAGAGGAGAGAAGCCTGGACACTTCCTCCTCTGTGACTGGCTCAAAGGAAGAGAGTGAACAGGGTAATGTACCAGAGGGAAGGGGATTTATGGAGTTAGTGGACTGAGAAATTATTTCCTGGCGAATGCAATTGATTTTATTTTTAAAATAGGTGGCCAGATCTTCAGCCACAAGGTCTGTGACAGGTGGCTGCACCTTTGGTGTTAGTAAGGAGTGAAGAGTATCAAAGAGCCTTTTGGGATTGTTAGAAAGAGAAGATATTAGATTAGTAAAATAGACCTGTTTAGCAAGATGAAGGGCGAGGTTATAGCATTTGAGCATAAATTTACAGTTAAGAAAGTCAGCGGAAGTTTTCTCCACAGACGTTCGGCAATCCTGGAGCACTTACGAAGGAAAGTGTGCCGTGTGCCAAGGTTGCCTACATTTGTGTCGAAAGGCTCGAACTGACAGTGGTGCCATCTTATCTAGGGCACTTTTGAGAACATCATTATAATGATTAGTAGCCAGGTTAGGGCAGGAGAGAGAGGAGATGGGGGACAGCGATGGCTGCACAGATTCTACGAGGTGGGGAACACTAATGGCACGTGGGTTCCGGTATGTGTGATAAATGGACTTATTCTGTATAGGACAAGAACTATTTACAGTAAAAAAGAGAAGGTTATGGTCTGAAAGTGAAAAGTCCGTGTCAGCAAAGTCGGGCAAAGACCAAGTCAAGGATGTTTCCCTCTTGGTGGGTAGGGGAATCAGAGAATTGTACGAGTTCATGAGAGGTCGTAAGTGATAAAAGCTGAGAGGCTGATGAATGAAATTTACTTAAGAATTTGGAAAATCGATGTTCGAACTGTGAGCCTTCTAACGTCCTAATAAAATAAATTGACATATAAAAACTATGTCAGCATAAAGCAGACATATGGTTTATGTTAGTTAGCAACCAATTTAGACTAACTGTATGATGAGTGTAACATTTAGAAATCCTTTTTCAAAATTTTCACCAAATTTCAATTTGTTTTTACATATAAGTGCAATATATTTCAACTAAAAATAGCAATAATGTGAACTACAACATGTCATGAAACAACAGTCTAAAAATAAACTGGGTAAGATATACTGTTCTAAAGTTATAACTGGGTTAAATGCGTAATTATACAATACAATTTGCAATATGAAATAGTCATTAATTCTTCAAATGTGTAATTCTTGTTGAAAATTAAAGAGGAGATCTGTTGATTTGTTTATTCATTGGATTATATACCATATATACCTCAGTATAAGCTGAGTTTTTCAGCACAAAATTTGTATTGAAAAACCCTAACTCGGCTTATACTTGAGTCTATAAAAAATGAATACCCTACTCACCTTTCCGACATCCCCCGTAGGTCCTCTCCTGCTTCCTCGGGTCCTGTTCGGCTTGTTGCGTTCCTCTTTGAGTCCCCTCGCGATGCCAGCGGATCACAAACAATGACGTCGGCAAGCGGCTGACGTCATTCTTTTTTTTTTTACCAAAGGGGGGAAGGCAGGCTATCTACTATGTCGCTGGCAGGCTATAAACTAGAGGCTACTGGAAGCCTATATGCTAGGAGGCTGGCAGGCTATATACTACAGGGGGCTGGCAGGCTATACACTACAGGGGGCTGGCAGTCTATATGCTACAGGGGGCTGGCAGGATATATGCTACAGGGGGCTGGCAGGCTATATACTACAAGGGGCTGGCAGGCTATAAACTAGAGGCTGCTGGAAGCCTATATGCTAGTGGGCTGGCAGGCTATATACTACAGGGGGCTGGCAGCCTATATGCTACAGGGGGCTGGCAGGCTATATACTACAAGGGGCTGGCAGGCTATAAACTAGAGGCTGCTGGAAGCCTATATGCTAGTGGGCTGGCAGGCTATATACTACAGGGGGCTGGCAGGCTATATAGTACAGGGGGCTGGCAGCCTATATGCTACAGGGGGCTGGCAGGCTATATACTGCAAGGGGCTGGCAGGCCATAGACTAGAGGCTGCTGGCAGGCTATATGCAAGGGGGCTGGCAGGCTATATACTAGAGTCAACTGGCAGCCTATATACTACAGTGGGCTGGCAGGCTATATACTACAAGGGGCTGGCAGGCCATAGACTAGAGGCTGTTGGCAGGCTGTATGCAAGGGGGCTGGCAGGCTATATACTAGAGTCAACTGGCAGCCTATATACTACAGTGGGCTGGCAGGCTATATACTACAGGGAGGCAGGCTGGTTGTATACTATGGGGCTAGCATTCTATATGCTACAGGGGGCTGGCCAACCTGGCCATGGAGTAAGGGCAGCACAGACAGATGTACGTGCCCAGGGAGAGCAGACTGTTCCAACAGTGCCAGGACCAGGAGGCCACCGAGGATGAGGTCCACTTCCTTCTACACTGCTCAAGATCCTCTGCAGTGAGGGACACTCACTTCAGGAGACTCTCAGATCTCCTCCCGGGCTTCTACTCCATGGAGGAGAGAGAAGAGGAGACCCCAATGGCAATAGCCTCACAATAAATCACTGCCTTCCTTAGATACATGTGATATAGCATGGACTTTAATCACCCCCGAAGCCCCATGTCCCTCCTTCATCCTGTCACCCACATGACCATGTATCCCACCTTATTATAAATGCTTTGGCAATACTAAATTGTTTTTGGTCATGCCAATAAAGCTTCTTTGAATTGAATTGAGTTGATCCTATATAGACAGGATAGAGATGATAAGCATCTTCACCCGAGAATTCAACCAAGAGCTACTAAAGGAGCAATACATCCTCTGCCCACACAAGTCCATGTGCAGGGGGCCCATTTAGGATAGGGGGCCCTGGGCAAACTCTGTACATAATCACCATATATACATATACATATACCAGCTGACACTTTGTGTTTCAGTGACTTGAAACGTCCTGAGCATGGATCCCCCTTGCTGTAATGTGTTATCCAATGAAAGGAACAATAAGTAAAGTCTTTATTGGCTGTTAATGTGGCATTAAAAGCATTTTCCAGTAAACGAAATTCAAGTTGATTTGAATTACTGGACATTGCTGCACTGACTGCCAATAAGGACTATGCTTATTGTACCAAAGAGCTGGATCAAAAAAAAAAATTCTTTCAGCAGTCGTGGACAAATGCCCAGTTTGCCGCCCCCCTAACGCCGGCCCTGCCTCCATTACCCAATGCATCTACAATTTGTAAATTTGTTAAAATAACAATATACTAATAATATTCTCATATACACACATGTTGGATGGTTGAGATGCTTTATGTTTGAAGAAAGTGCAGTAGATGTCCCCAGCCTTCTACCAATAATGTCACATCTGGTGCCAATGGTGAAGGAGAAGGGCTCTACTGCTATTTACTATGTAGAGACTGTTGCAAGAATTAACACCTAAGGGGTTAACAGTGGAACACAGATAATAGTATTAATCTTTATATATCGTCATCAGATTCCGTGGCTTTACAGATTATAAGGAACATATACAAATAAAATAAGACAATACAGAGTAACAACAGTCACATGGAACAATAGGAGGGAGGGCCCTGCTCACAAGAGCTTACAGACTATGAGGATGAGGGGGTGACACAAGAGCTTACAGTCTATGAGGATGAGGGGGGACACAAGAGCTTACAGTCTATGAGGATGTGGGGTCACTGATACAGGTAGTGGGGCGAGGGGATGGGGTCACTGATGCAGGTAGTGGGGAGAGGGGATGGGGTCACTGATGCAGGTAGTGGGGCGAGCAGAGGAAAGGAGCCTAGACACTTCTTCCTCTGTGACTGGCTCTAAGGAAGAGAGTAAAGGGGAATTATGGAGTTAGTGGCCTGAGAAATTATTTCCTGGTGAATGCAGTCGATTTTATCTTTAAAGTAGGTGGCCAGATCTTCAGCCCCAATGTCTGTGCCCGGTGGCTGTACCTCTGGTGTTAGTAAGGAGTGAAGAGTATTGAAGAGCCTTTTGGGGTTATTAGAAAGGGAGATATTAGATTAGTAAATAGACCTGTTTAGCAAGATGGAGAGCGGAGTTATAGGATTTGAGCATAAATTTAAAGTGAAGAAAGTCAGAGGAAGTGCCCGATTTTCTCCACAGACGTTCGGCACTCCTGCCAAGGTTGCCTACATTTGTGTCGAAAGGCTCGAACAGACGGTGGTGCCATCTTATCTAGGGCACTTTTGAGAACATGATTATAATGATTAGTAGCCAGGTTAGGACAGGAGAGAGAGGAGATGGGGGACAGCGATGGCTGCACAGTTTCTGCGAGGCGGGGAACACTGATGGCACGTGGGTTCCGGTATGTGTGATAAATGGACTTATTCTGTCCAGGACAAGAACCATTTACAGTAAAGAGAGAAGGTTATGGTCTGAAAGTGGAAAGTCATTTTTAGTAAAGTCAGAGACAGAAGAGAGTCGGGCAAAGACCAAGTCAAGGATGTTGAGCAGTAGGAGAATCAGTGATAAAAGCTGAGAGGCTGAAGAGGAGATGGGGGTGTTCATAGGGATGTTAAAGTCTCCCATGATGAGTGTTGGGATCTCACACAATAGAAAGTGAGGGAGCCAGGAAGCAAAGTGGTCAAAGAACTGATAGGGTGATCCAGGAGGACGGTGTACTACAGCCACACGAAGAGAGAATGGGCGGAAAATTCTGAGGGTGTGAACCTCAAGAGATGGGAAAGTAAGAGAGGAGACAGGAGGAATGACCTGGAAGGTGCACCATGGAGAGAGGAGTATGCCTACCCCTCCTCCCTGCCTATTCTCTGGTCTGGAGAAGTGCGAGAAGTGCAAACCATCATAGCCCAGTGCAGCGGGGGAGGCAGTGTCATCCTGCTGGATCCATGTTTCAGTGATAGCCAGCAGGTCAAAGGACTTGGAAAGAAACAGGTCGTGAATGGACTCCAGTTTATTGCACACAGAGCGGGCGTTCCAGAGGGCACATGTGAAAGGAGTTGTAAGACAGAAAGGGGAGATAGTAGAGGGGATGCATTGGATATTGATGAGGTTAGCAGGGTTCCTATGAGGGGTGGAATGTTTTGAGCTGAAAGAAGGAGGACCAGGGTTTGGAGAGATATCACCTGCTGCTAGGAGGAAGAGAATAGACGAGGAAAGAAGATGATTAAGCGCTTTATGAGAAGGTGAACTCTGCTTCCCAGCAGAACCAGATGGAGTATGGGGGTTGGATAAAGTGTAGAGAACATGGGAGGAGTACAATGGTGAAGGAAGGATTGAAGAACAGATGTGAACGGAGGACACTGATGGGATAGATGGACGAAAAGAGAGGAGAAGAACAGGTAGCAATAGTACTAAGCCATTGAAGAGGTAGACAGACATAACAGCTTTGAAAATCGATGATTTGTTTGCATTTCTTTGCAAGTTTACCTTTCTCTTGCCCTTTCTAATTGCCGCTTTTATAATTGCCATTCTCAAAGTATTGTGTGACACTCGATCTATAGGACTCTCTAGCTATAGGACGGTCTGCAGCCTACAGCATATAAGGTCTACAATATAATGTCTCCTCTCTCTGTATATAAGGTCTACAATATAATGTCTCCTCTCTCTGTATATAAGGTCTACAATATAATGGGGCAAATTTACTTACCCGGTCCAATCGCGATCCAGCGGCGTGTTCTCTGCGGTGGATTCGGGTCCGGCTGGGATTCATTAAGGCAGTTCCTCCGACGTCCACCAGGTGGCGCTGCTGCGCTAAAGTTCCCCGGAATGCACTGAAGTTCACCGGCCTATTCCTAGTGAAGGTAAGTGCAAGCTCCGCAACACTTTTTTTTTGCGCCACAATCCGATCGCGTGCGCCAAAATCCCAGGGCAATACAGGGAAAATCGTCGCAAATCGGATTCGGGTAACACATCGAGAAACCGCGAATCGGGCCCTTAGTAAATGACCCCCAATGTCTCCTCTCTCTGTATATAAAGTCTACAATCAAGGTTTACTTTCTCTGGATATAAGGTCTACAATATAATAGGACTTATTTACTAAGGGTTCAAACGCCGCACTTTCGTTGGGTTTCGCGATTATTTCCGCTTTGGGCTGAATTGCCCTGGATTTTTGGCGCATGCGGACAGATTGTGCCACATCGGCACCGGCTTGCATGCGACAGAAATCGGGGGCCTGGCCCTCAGACAACCCAAAGGATTTGGACAAACCGCCGAATTTAAAAAGCTAATTGTGTCGCAAGATCAAGCACCAGGAAGAAGCAGGTGAACTGCGGCGGACCTCAGCGCAGAAGAGACGGATGCAGGAAATCGGGCGCACAAGCTACGTGAATTACGCCAGACCCGAATCCTCATCGGACAACGCACCGCAGGATCGCGACAGGACCGGGTAAGTAAATCTGCCCCTATGTCTCCTCTGTGGTTCTTCTGATCTGCTGTAGAGAAGTTGCAGTGACTACAAATGGAGAAGAATCCACCACGCAGAAGCTTCTCCTCACATCAACCACATTGCTGAGAATGACTAGATACATGGAGGCTGCCACAGGGGCGTAACAAGGAAAGATGGGGCCCCAAAGTCAATCCCCTTAAAAATCATACACATCTGTACACTCAGGTTTATACAAACATACAGACTTATACTCTCCTACACACATACATACATTTCTACAAAAAATATACACACATTATATACACACACACATTATCTACACATCAAATACTCACACATATACAGTGGGAACGTAACTATATGTAATATGCCCTCTGCCTCCCAATAATGTGCCCACTGCACTCCCCAGTAATGTGCCCACTGCCCTCCCCAGTAATGTGCCCTCTGCTCCCCAATAATGTGCCCTCTGCCCCCCAGTAATGTGCCCTCTGCTCACCCCCCCCCAGTAATGTGCCCTCTGCCATCCAGTATTGTGCCCTCTGTCCCCCCAGTAATGTGCTCTCTGCCCCCTTGTCAGTAATGTGTGTGTATGTAGAGCATGTGTCAGTAATGTGTGTGTATGTAGAGCATGTGTCAGTAATGTGTGTGTATATAGAGCATGTGTCAGTAATGTGTGTGTATGTAGAGCATGTGTCAGTATATGTAGAGCATGTGTCAGTAATGTGTGTGTATGTACAGTATGTGTCAGTAATGTGTGTGTATGTACAGTATGTGTCAGTAATGTGTGTGTATGTATAGCATGTGTCAGTAATGTGTGTATATGTAGAGCATGTGTCAGTAATGTGTAGAGCATGTGTCAGTAATGTGTGTATATGTAGAGCATGTGTCAGTAATGTGTGTGTATGTAGAGCATGTGTCAGTAATGTGTATGTATGTAGAGCATGTGTCAGAAATGTGTATGTATGTAGAGCA
>CM033647.1:61136617-61526477 GCA_019512145.1 Engystomops pustulosus
AGCATGTGTCAGTAATGTGTGTATATGTAGAGCATGTGTCAGTAATGTGTGTGTATGTAGAGCATGTGTCAGTAATGTGTGTGTATGTAGAGCATGTGTCCGTAATGTGTATATGTAGAGCATGTGTCAGTAATGTGTGTGTATGTAGAGCATGTGTCAGTAATGTGTGTATATGTAGAGCATGTGTCAGTAATGTGTATGTATGTACAGTATGTGTCAGTAATGTGTGTGTATGTATAGCATGTGTCAGTAATGTGTGTGTATGTAGAGCATGTGTCTGTAATGTGTGTGTATGTAGAGCATGTGTCAGTAATGTGAAGGAGCGGGTCAGTTGTCATAGGATTAGTAAACAGCAAGCCTGAAGGGACTTACTGTATGGTTGAAGGCTCAGACTGCTCAGGGGGGTATAGGGGAGACTGGAGGGTCTTCTGCACCTGCATATCAGTTCAGGGGGGTCGTACGGAGACCTATGTACCCACATGTCTGTAGACTTTTTTTATTAGTCCCACTATGGGACATTAACATCAGGTGATTCCTTGTCCATTATAATTCCCTGTAGTACTGATGTATTGCAGGGTGTTATCACTGTCACCCTGTGCAGAAGCTGATACAGAGACTGTAAGATCCATCTATGTGGGTTCTGACTATGGACAGTCCTGGGGTCCTGATCGGACCTCAGAGTTGCCATAGCAACTACTGTCACCCATCAACAGCGGAATGGGGGGCTGATCATGGGGGGACAATCCCCCAGGAGGCATTTGAATGAAGCAGACCACGGCATCTAACAGGTCAAACTCCTGCAATCAGAGCTCACACTCGGGTGCTACACTGGGGTGTCAGCTGTTAGCAGCAGATGAAACCCTGTTCCTGATACTGGCTCAGCTCCGGTGACTGATATTTCCTTCTTAGGTTAATGAAGTGTTTAGTTTTTACCTTCTTTGCTTCTTGAGGAAATAATTTTTAATGTATATCAATTGGCAACCAATCACAGAGCAGCTTTAAGTGTAAGAGAGGATGGTCAGGAATGGAAGCTGTGCTGTGATTGGTTGGTATGGGTAACCAGGACAGTTCTGGCATATGTTATGTTACCCTGGGAGTGTGTGTACATGTGATACCTGTGCAGTACATAAGGGGCAACCACTGGGGCAGATACATCCATAGGGGCAGTTACTGCACTATGTTCCCTGATGACCCTGTGAGATGTGATGTGCACAGACCTTGTATTCACCGGCCAAAGAAACCACCAAGAAAAATGAATTTAACCAAAAAAGATCCAATAAATAGACAAAAGACAAATAATTGGGAACTAAATAACCAAATATTTATTTATAATCCCATCCCATGGCAGACCCTGGACTCACGAAGAGTCACCCTTCAGCACCCAGGAGAGGAAAACAGGGTTCTGCCATGGATGGGATATAAATTAAAAATTTGGTGATTTAGTTCCCAATATTTGTATTTTGTCTATTTATGGATCTTTTTGGGTTATGAAATTGTAAGGTGTCATGCTCGACCCAGGTGGTTTCTTGGCCGCGGAATACAGTCTGTGCACATCACATCTCAAAGGTCATCAGGGAAAATAGTGCAGTAACTGTCCCCTAGGGATGTATCTGCCCCATGGTTGCCCCTTTAGAGTGCACAGGTATAACAGGTACACCAACAACTCCCAGGCCCGGTTAACATTACATATTGCCAGCCGAAATTCCTGCGTTACACCAACCACCTAATCCAGCACAGATTCAATTCCTGACCATCATTCTTACACAAGCGCTCCGTGACGGTTTGCCAACTTGTTCGATACATTAGAAAATTATCCTCAAGAAGCAAAGAACGGTTAAAAAACTACTAAACAACGTCATTAAACTAAGAAGGGAATATCAGTCACCGGGAGCTGAGCCAGTATCAGGAACAGGGTTCATCTGCTGCGAACAGTGAACACCCCAGTGTAGCCACGAGTGTGCGAGCTCTGATTGACAGGAGTGTGAAGTTAGATCGCAAGTGGGTCTGCTTCATTCAAAAAAAAATTTGGGGGCCTCGGGGGGATCTCCACCATGATCAGCACCCCATTCCGATTGTTGATGGGTTTGACCGTAGTGCGATGGCAAACTCGAGGTCCGATCAGGACCCAGGACTGTCAATAGTCAGAAACCAAAATAGATGGAATCTAAAAGCTCTCTGTATACAGATTTGACAGCAGGGTGACAGGAGAAACACCCTGCAATATAAGCTATACGGGAATTATAATGGACAAGGACTATAACCTGAGTTTATGTCCCATAGCTGGGACTAATTAAAAAAAGTCCTAAGCAGTGGGTACATAGGTCTCCGACGACAACCATGAACTGTTGCAGGTGCAGAAGACCCTCCAGTCTCCCCTATACCCCAGGAGACGTTGAGCCTTCAACCATACAGTAAGTCCCTTCCGGCGTGCTGTTTTTTAATAATCTATGGACAAACGGACCCGCTCCGTCACATCTTGCACATGCTATACATACACCACCACATACAACACATTGTCTACCTACACAACATTACTTGACACATGCTATAACATAACACACATACTCGACACACATGAGTAACAACATACACCATTAATGACAACCCTGGACTCACGAAGAGTCACCCTTCAGCACCCAGGAGAGGAAAACCCCCCTGTGGAGGAAACCTCTAGGGAAGCCATGGCTGAAGGATCGCCCTTCCTCTGGGCTTAGAGGGTTACTGCCAATAAATATCTGTCACCCAGGTATCCGGGATCCCGAGGGGTCCATGCGTCCGGGGTCCATGCGTGCGGGGGTGCACACGTCCAGGGGTGTACACGTCCGGGGTCCATTCGTCCAGGGTCCATACGTCCAGGGGTCCATAGATCCACGGTTCTTCACGCCTCGACGTCTCATCACCCATTCCCTGCCCCTTCTGATTCAGAGGTCAATTTATCATAAGTGGGAATTGTGACATCAGCGCATCTATGAGGTCACACTCAGGATTCTGAAGGATTAACCCTTGAATGGCTGACAATATGTCTGACTACAGGGGGAATTAAAATGTCCTTGTCTCTTGTACTGGTAGCGACTGCATGAAATGCCCGCCTCTGTATACCAGGAAAGAGGAGACTTTCTTCTTTCATAGGAAAAGAGGTTCTATGTGTCACAGAGCCAGAGATACAGCCCCCTGAAGTGTGCCCCTCCCCATCAGGCTACAGGGAGAATTTGCTGCACACAGGAGCTGCTGCACCTCACAGATAATGGAAATATTCACTTTATATGTTACTACATTCTGATAAGGAATAATATCAACTAATGAGGAAGAAAGGTGTGCACGAGGAGAAGGGAAGGGGGTGGGGGAAAAAGAGGATAGAATGGGTGGAATGTACCGGTGTCGAACAACAAAGGCACCGTTGTTTCGTTCGGAGGCCGACTCTGCATATTAGCCGATGGTGTTAATTACATATTGTTTGCGTGCTGTGCGGGTTGGTATAGAATTTGAGTGTTATGGTGAAAAATTGAACTGAACAAAAAACACGGATAAACATTTGACCCTCTTTCGCCTATTTTTTTGCTGTATATGATTAACACCGCAACCCAACATGTCCATAATTACTAATGGAACCAAAACCCTCCACTCTGGGATACGTTTATTTTTATTTCACACCATCCTCCAATATTTACACCTATGTTATGACGTCCTCACTCTCATTCTTATGAAGCGCAGAGGGTTCTGTTGTTGTGCGGATAATACAATGGCGACATCTAAACGTGACTTTTATTATCTCATTAGCTTGGGTTATGGTTATAATATATAGTTATTTATTTGGGTTACCATTGTGTAATGTCATTGTATAATGATAGATCTATGTGACGCTCGCACATTTTGGTGTCCCTGTGGATTTAACATTCTCTTTGCTTCATATTTTGGTAAATTTACACATCTGGGGTCTGTATGATCCTACAGTTTTAGGAAAATATATTTTCTTTATATAAGTATTCAGGATTTGTAAATATATTAGAGGAAATTTTGAATGTTAATTGCCAAATGCATCGTCTGCTTTCAAAATTCTATAGGTTTTATGGCGCCTTTACTTTTTAATCTGTTTTATTGCTATATTTTGCAGGTTGTGACTGTCTTAAAATTTCTAGCTGAAAAGCAGATATCTAGTTATTACAGTCTTAGTGATATTATGTGAATTTATTTATGTGAACATATCAATATGAGGCATTTGTGAACTCTACACATGTCCATCTATTACACTTAGGAGATGTGAAGGTAAATATTTTCTGTTTGGAGCACATTTTTTGCCATCAATGTTCAAATTTTAAGTAATTTTTATAAAATGTTTCAGTTTGAATCAAAATTGCATAAAGACACCTATGTCTATAAACTCTTTAATGCAATTTTGAAAATGGGGCAAGTGTCTGCTTTCAGAAAATATATGGTTTGTTGGGTTTAATTCTTTTTGCTGTAATTTTGATTTTATTTTTAAGCGTCAAAATTGTAAAAATTGCTAGGGCCAATAACGCAAAATATCCAGAAATGCCAGGGAGTGAAAGGGTTGAATTATCTATCTCCTATAATCTGACCATTTATACCGTATATTCTGGCGTATAAGACGACTTTTGAAGACAGAAAAATCTTCTGTCTTCTCTGGGGTCGTCTTATACGCCGGTAATCCCGCCCACCCGCCGTGTATTCACGGCGGCGGTCGGGTCTCGGTGCATGGAGAGGGCTCACGGGCAGTGGCGTAACTAGGAATAGCAGGGCCCCATAGCAGGCTTCGGCATGGGGCCCCCCTTCTCACTTAAAAATTATGCATATTTGTATACTCACACAGATATCACCTGCTGCAAGTAGGAAGAGAATAGACAAGGAAAGAAGATGATTAAGCGATTTATGAGAAGGTGAACTCTGCTTCACAGCAGAACCAGATGGAGTATGGGGGTTGGATAAAGTATAGAGAACATGGGAGGAGTACAATGGTGAAGGAAGGATTGAAGAACAGATGTGAACGGAGGACACTGATGGGAAATATGGACGAAAGGAGAGGAGAAAAACAGGTAGCAATAGTACAAAGCCATTGAAGAGGTAGACGGACAAACCAGATATGAAAATCGATGTTTTGTTTGCATTTCTTTGCAAGTCTACCTTTCTCTTGCCCTTTCTAATTGCCTCTTTTCTAATTGCCATTCTCAAAGTATTGTGTGACACTCGATCTATAGGACACTCTAGCTATAGGACGGTCTGCAGCCTAGAGGAAACTAAATTTAAAGGGAAGGGGCAGAGCCATACTTGGGTTGTAAAATCATTAGGCCCCAAATGCAGGACACATGAGTGAAAGTTTCTCTTGCAAAGAAAAACAAACAAGTTTCTAGATATAAAGATCAGTTAATTAACGAAGATCAAACAGGGTTGTAAACTTTAGGAAGAAGAATTTGATGCAGGGATGGGTTACCATTAAAGACAGCAGATCAGGACACACAGATGAAAATTGCAGAGATATAACAGCAAGCATGGATGGGTTACCATTAAAGACAGCATATCAGGATACACAGATGAAAATTGCAGAGATATAACAGCAAGCAGGGATGGGTTACCTGTAGGGGGATAGGGTAAGGCCTTTAGTGGGGACAGTAGGGATGACAGAGACAGGCAAGTAGAGGATAGGGTTAGAAGGCAAGACCATTAAAGAGTCATAAGTGGTACCCGTATCTAATGCCTGATATATCTTCCAGGGTGTCCATATATAAAGAAATTTGGCCCATGTGCCAACACCTCAAACCTATAGATTTCGTTGATTTTTCTTTTTCCACCCATTGGGTCAACGTAGGGGGTGAATCTTTTTTTTCTGTAAAGAAATTATAAGTTTAGCTGCCTCTAGTAAGTGTGAGAGAAGTGATGCTTTCTCCAGGAAAAAGTAGAGCTTGATGCATGAAGTAAGTTAACACTAGTACCAGAGGTCGCATTAACGCCTCACCACGCGTCATAGATGCGCAATGAGGCGCCATTACCCCCCCAAAATAATTGCCATGCGTAAAGTTACGCTTGGCAATTATTCCTTGTAGCGGGCAGGCTGAGCGGTTCGGCGTGCGCTGCAAAAGAGGTAAATGTCTGTAGCGCGATCACAGCGCGCGCCGGGCCGCTCAGCGGGACACGTGACACAGTGATCTGTGTCAGCAGCGCTCCGGAACGCTCCTGCTCCATCTCTACCTGCCCGCAGATCCTGACGGGACTTAAGAGCAAGGCCAGGTGAATGTGTGCAGTGTGAGTGTAGTGGTCTGTGTGTGCAGTGTGAGTGTAGTGGTCTGTGTGTGCAGTGTGAGTGTAGTGGTCTGTGTGTGCAGTGTGGGTGTAGTGTGGTCTGTGTGTGCAGTGTGGGTGTAGTGTGGTCTGTGTGTGCAGTGTGGGTGTAGTGTGGTCTGTGACGTAAAGTTACGCATGGCAATTATTCCCTGTAGCGCGCAGGCTGAGCGGCCCGGCGCGCGCTGCAAAAGAGGTAAGTGTCTGTAGCGCGATCACAGCGCGCGCCGGGCCGCTCAGCGGGACACGTGACACAGTGATCTGTGTCAGCAGCGCTCCGGAGCAAGAGCGCAGGCCCCCGGATACCTGTGGACAGCGGGGCTGCTGCTCCCCTTCCTGCTCCATCTCCCTACCTGCCCGCAGCTGCCTGCGTCTATGTCGGGACTTAAGAGCAAGGCCAGGTGAGTGTGTGCAGTGTTCTGTGTGTAGTGTAGTGGAGTGTGTGCGCAGTGTGTAGTGTAGTGTAGTGGAGTGTGTGCGCAGTGTAGTGTAGTGTAGTTTAGTGGAGTGTGTGCGCAGTGTGTAGTGTAGTGGAGTGTAGTGGAGTGTGTGCGCAGTGTGTAGTGGAGTGGAGTGGAGTGGAGTGTGTGCGCAGTGTGTAGTGCTGACCTGTTTTGACTTCCTGCCCTTGACCACGACTCACGGCTCTCATCTTGAAAGTGCCCTAAAATCATGACCATTTGAAACATTTTTTTGTTTTTCATCAAGTTTTATTCTTTGAGATTCCCCATGAGTCCTGTACAGTATATGTATGGAATAATATGGATCCTCTGTGAACGCGCTCCCTGACCGTATTTTTCGATGTCCCGGTGCAGGAAATTGTCATCACTTGGACACTGTTGTCGTGCTATGCTTCCTTCTTTTAGATCCCTAGTACCCCATGTGGGGTCTCTGTGTTGCTCCTCACAGTTTTGGCAACTCTAATTTTCTTTTAATCAAGTCTATCCCGTCTGTTACTCTCATTAAGCGAGACTTTTGGTCCCTTTTTTGCATTTTTATGCCCCGGCTTCACTGTCTATGGCTTTTCCAAGCTTTTAGTAGGGGTTTTATTTGATGCACCTCCGCTGGTTTTATTTTCCTCTGTTCGTGTTTTCTTCTCTCCCTTGCATTGTTTTGTAGTCGTTACCTTCTCGCTTTGTCCAATCGATCGTCGTTCTTCGTTCCTCCATGTCCTTATTCGTACTGTATCTTTTTAATTTTCTTGTAGTTCAGCATCTCAATCTTATGCATTTTTGAACTTAGATCAACCTGGGTCAAAAGATACATCTATAGGATATACGCGCGATTATTGGAGAGCGTTCAGACGTATAGTAGATTTGTGCTTTTGTCTTGTATTTTATTCTCCGATCGTTTTTACAAACATGCGACACACACACGTCCATTAACTTATTTTGTTTGCTGAGTGTTTCAGTTGAGAGTCACCCAACCATTTCCTAAAGGTGAGGGGCTCGTCTGTAAACTCTTGGCAGGCAATTTCGAACTGGCCTTGTCGCACGCTGTGTGCTTGTTCAATCAAATCTTTGTTTTTTGTTTTGTTCTTTTGGCGACATGTAATTTCGATTTTCTTTTTACGGTACGCCCGATCTTGTTCGGATACAATGCGTCTGGAGCGCCAACCGCATACCACGTGCTTGACAACATGAACAGAAAATGTGCTTTATGCTGAAAGGAGTTTTGCGTTCCACGGTGTGAAGATAACTTCTCATCTATCTGTCGACTTTTACTCAATAGAATCATGCACGATATTTAATATCTCACATTCGCTATCTATTCTTAATCAATCTTCATTTCTAACTTCTATGTATTGGTATTGTCCATCAATCTGTTATACCGAGTACATAATGTGATCACATATAGGTCTGCATCTAGAAATCTCATCATCTTCATAATAGGAGTAATAATTCAATAAAGCTCTTCATCCTCATAAATAGTACAAAGCCTTTACTATAGGTTATAGCGCCAAGATTCACAACGCTGCACCAAACTTGCCAGATAAGTCCTGTCCCTGGGGCTCGACACAATTTCTATTCAAGCCTAACAGTGCATTTTTTGGAGGTGGTGAGTGAAACAGGAGGGGCCCATGGAATCCCCGCAAACACAGAGAACATACAAATTTCTTTGCAGATGTTGACGCATCATGCAATGCTTCTATTTCTAACCTTACCACCGTTTGCCCATCAGCATATGACCCCCTAGATCATTCCGCAGCCGACCACCACAGACAAAGTGCACCCTCTGGTGAATCATGAAAACCGTAGGTGTCTAGTCTCGTATGTAAATGACTCCGCACATAGCACATTTATGTGTATTTACCAGTACTAATAAGTGAGCTTTTCCCAGCTTTTACTTTTGCCAATGCCTGTATGCCGCCACTTGTCGTAAGAACCGTCGACGCACCTAAACTTTACATTGCGACACACGGAGAGATAATGTAGACAAAAAGTCTGAGGGGTGGACCTCAAAATATGGGAAAGTAAGAGATGGTGTCAGGCGGAAGACCTGTAAGAAGTGCACCGTGGACAGAGGAGTTGCCCTACCCTCCTTCCCTTCCTATTCTCTTTTTTTCTTTATTATTTATAATAATTTTCCAACCCTTCATTCTCCCATTTTTCATCAATTTCTTTCTTCCATTTTTTGCGTCTACTCATGGTACCATTTCGTTTTACTCTGCTAATATGACCCTTTCACCCCCTCAGTACCCTCAACCCCCTTTCTTTATGTACCTCCAAGTTCTTGCCCACATCCTCTTTCCCCCTCTTCCCCCCCTTTTTTAGTCCTCGTTACATTGTGATCATTCCTCCCTTCCTTGTGTTTAGTCTTCTGTTCTGTTTCATTCCTGGAGTTCAGTCATTCCTCAAGTTATTTATTTTCCTTTGTTTTGTTTCCCCTTTTTTTTTTCAACTCTTCACTCCTTCTCACCTTTTTATGTCTCCCCTTGTCCCCTTGTACTTCCCTTTTTCTTAGAGAGTAGGTTAGACAAGGACAGAAGATGAATAAAGAGCAGAATATGAGAGGAGACTCTTAGCTGCGCAGCAGAGACCGGAATGAGTATAGGGGTTGGATAAAGGTATATAGAGCAACATGGGAGGAGTAGGGCGGAAGGGGTGAAGAGGGAACCTGGATTGGAGGAGGAAGGACAGGACATGTAGTACTGGGCGCGGAGCAACTGATAAGGCAATATGGAGAGAAAGGGGGAGGAAGGGGAGAGGAGGCGAACAACACAGAGGTTAGCACCTGTGAAGAGCAGTGACAAGAGTCCCCTTAAGGATGTAGACGGACCAACCAGATATGAAAATCGATGTTTGTTTTTGGCATTGTTTTTCTGAGTTCGTAGGAATTTCTCTTGTAGCCCTTTCTCTTTCCCTCTTATATCAATTGTGCCCCTATATGCTCACACAAGATCATGGGGGTGTCCACTCTATCTCTATTAACTCTTCTATAGCGACACGCGGTGTTTCTTTCCTATGACATATATTCCACACTAACAATTTAGCCCTTTTGATGTCTTTCATCAGCACCAGCTTGGGGTTGTAAAAACATTATGACCCCATACGCCCAAATTCAGGACATCTGAGTTTAAATTTATCGCATATGCAAACTCCACTGAAAAGCGAAGTTTCTGAGATATAAGATGAACAGATAGGACCCCATAAGGACGGGAGGAGTTTCTGGGGCTCATTCTCGCGTGGCATCCACTTTCAAAATCAATAACTTTTAATTTTTCCGTTACAGACCTGTGTGAGGGCTTATTTTGTGCGAACAAATTTACTTCCCGTTACTGTATTTATTTAACATGCCGGGTACTGCGAAGCTGAAAAAAAATCCAAATGTGGAAAATGGAAAAATTATGAAAAAACCGCACGTGAGTCACTTCTTGTGGGCTCATTTTTTACGACTTTCACTCTTCGCTCCAAATAACACGCTACTTTAGTCTTTGGTTCGTGCGATGCGGTGTTACCAAATTTATACAGGTTTTAGGTGTTTAATACATTTTCAAAAATTAACGAAGTGTACCACAAAAGGAAAAAAAATTTTTGCCATCTTCTGACGCGATAAACTTTTCATACTTTGGCGACGGAAATGTGTGAGGGGTCATTTTTTGCTGACCTGAGGCGACCTTCATTGCTACCCTTTTGAGAGGTCTGTGCGACATTTTGAATTTTTATTCATTTTTTATGTTAGTAAAAGAGGTTTTTTTTGTTGTTTTGTAAAAGTCGCATTTCGGGACCTTTGGGCGCCATTTCCCGCCTCGGAGCACCGCCGGCCGTAACCGTTTTATATTTTGATTAGAAGATCGGGATTTTGGGACGCGGCGATAACTAAGAGTCTGTGATATTTACTGGTTGTTATGTTGTATACGTTCGGGGAACGGGGGGTTGATTAACGTTTTAATATTTTATTAAATTTTTTGTATTTTTTTAAACTTTTTTTTTTCTTTTTTTTACACTATTTTTAGACCAATCTAGGGACAAAACCCTAGATGATCAGATCGACTCCTACCAATACTGCAATACTACAGGTATTTGCAAGATATGGCGTTTTTGCAGGGTCTTAATACAAGGCCACTGGCTCATTAACGAACCTGCATAGAACCATGTAGGACTCGGTCAAGCGAAGACCCGAGGCTACCATGGTAACCGATCTCCGCCCCCCGATTGACGTTTCTGTTGACTTGCGATCGCAAAAAAAGGTGTTGTGTGATTGTGGGTGGTGTCGGAGCCCGCTCTCCTCCTTTCTTTTAACCTCCTCCCTAGTATTAGTTAATTAAGCATGTTACTATCTATTTCCAGTATTTTTTTTAACATCATTCACACAGCTATCTATGAAGAGGCAACCTACCAGCTTGTGTATATTATCTATGATTTGTTTTTATTCAAAATTGTGCAAAAACACAACCGCTCTTGTTATACGATTGTACTTCAGATCACTTATATACCACACCAGTATTTTCATACTTCCAAAAACTATCCCCTCAGCGCCGTAGAGCTACTGACTACGATAGTAAGGACCCCTCTGGTAGCACACCTGCGAGGATCTTTTTCCCGCACGTCTATTGGAATTCGCATACATGTGTTAAATACTTTGTAAATGTATGACATGGACCGGCATAGAACACAATGGAAGGATTGCATACTGTCAATCTTTCGGAAGGGCAGAACATGCATTGAAACCTTGCTGTGCAAGAGGGTAATGAGCTTGGTCTTCCAACAGAGAGGATGGGTACCATTAAATAAATAACACATTATTCATTACCACATAGGTGTGCCAAAAAGTCGTCATATATTTATAAAAGAACCGAGCATGGATGGGGGATGAGAGGGTACCATAAGGACAGGAAGTCGGTTACATTAAAGGACAGCATATCAGGATACACAGATGAAAATGCAGAGATATTAACAAGCAACAGGGATGGGTTACTTTTGTACGAGGTAAGAAGAGAGGAGATGAGGTTATAAGGTTATAGTCCATAAATTGACGCTTTATATTGACCATTTTCCTTCCAAAGTTATTTGTGAACACTCGATCACTGGCTGCCAGCTCCTGGTCGAACACAGTTTTAAAAGTAATAAACCCCCATCCACAAAGCCTGTTATAATTGCGTGCACCCCCGTACCTCTCCTCTCTTATCTGAGTCTATCGCCCAACCCCAAACTCGTGCTCTTAGGATCCGCCGAGTGATGATCTTAGATTAACCTCTTCCCTAGTGCGGACATCCCACTCGCGTCTCAAGACTTTCTAGAGCTTGCACCATCATCTATGGAATGCTCTGCCCCCGGACTATCAGTAATACCTAACCTCCAAAAGTTTCAAACGTGCTCTTAAAACCCATCCCATTTCTTAGGCAAGCATATAACACTCATTAACTGCATGAAGTTTTAACTTTTACGAAACAAGTCCTTGTCCTACTCCCCCCATCTGTTATCACCAACCGCGGCACCACAGACTTATGCGGTCCATCTCCCTGGACCTGTATATACTAGTGGACGGATGATGAGTGGGGAAAGACGCGACAGCAATCCCATTTATTAATTTTGTTAATTCCCTTATTAAGAAGATGGCTTTGACTTTGACCATTATTATATTTCTTTTCACCTCTGGTGCTCCCCAATCCTCATCATAAACTGTAAGCTCGCGAGCAGGGACCTCAACGCATCTGTCCATACGAAGTTTTGCTCTGCAGAGGGTCGCTTAACGCCTCACCACGTGTCATAGAAGGAGGTGATGATTGGTGTGGCGCCATTACCCCCCAAAAATAATGCCATCGTAAAGTTACGCTTGCAATTATTCCCTGCAGAGCGAAGGATGAGAGGCCCGCGCGCGCGGCTGCAAAAGAGGGGGTAATGTCTGTTAGCCGCGGATCACAAGCGGCGCCGGGGCCAGATACAGCGGGACACGTGGCACAGTGATCTGTGTAAGCAGGGCTCGAAGCAAGAGGCAGGGCCACGGGTACCTGTCGGAAAGCGGGGATGCTGCTCCATGTCTGCTCCATCTCCCTACATTTCCCGCGCTGCCTGAGCGTTTTTTTTTTAAAAATTGTTCGGGGGGGGGGACTTTAAGAGCAAGGCCTGGATGGAGTGTGTGCAGGTGGTATGGGGAGGGCCTGTGGGGTAGTGGTCGTAGTGGAGACTCCGCTGGAATGTTGCATCGTTGGGATGGGGTTAGGTGGGAGCGGTGGTAAGCGGTAGTGTCGTGGAAGTTCGGGGGCCGAGAAGACTTGGTGTACGTGTAGTGTAGTTGGGGGCGTGTGGGTAGTGGCTTTTTGTAGCGTGGAGGGAGTTGGTGAGGTGAAATGTGTGTAGTGTTAGCTGGATCGAGGGTGAGGGTGCTGGGTGTTGTTAGGGTAGTGGAGTGTGTGCTGGTGTAGGTGTGAGTGGAGTGGCGCTATGTGTGTGTAGTGCTTCCACCAGAGTGGTTTAGGCCCTTGATATTTCGCGCGTGGGAGTGATGGAGTTCCCGTGCCGACCGAGGCTGGCGGTTTTGAGGGTAGGGGATGCACCTAGGGGGAGAGTGCCCTTTGCCCCCCTGGGGGGGTCAGCAGTGCCTCTCTCTGCTCCTCACTTCGACCTCCATACCTTGATGGTTAGGGTGGACCCGGCCCTTGGGTCTTTGCAGAAGATGAGCGGTAGGGTGCGATCCGGTTGGGCAGAGGTGTGTAGCTGGGGGCAGGTGTGACGACGGTGGTGGTAGTGTACGCTGCGGTGGTAACTCGTAGTGGACGGGTAGTGAGTGTGTAGTGGAGGGGTAGTGGAGGGGTCTAGTACTGTGAGTGATTTGGGCGGGGCGATTGTGAGTGGAGGGTTAGTGAGTGTGGTGCTGGATGGTAGTGGAGTGTGGTGTGCTGAGTGTAGTGGAGTGGTAGTGGAGTGTGTGCATCGGTGGTGTGTTCGGACTGTGTGTAGTGGGAGGGTAGTGAGTGTGTGGTGCTGTGGGTAGTGGAGGGATGTGCTTGAGTGTGTAGTGGAGTGTGTGTGCTGTGTGTAGTGGAGTGGAGTGTGCGCAGTGTGTAGTGGAGTGTGCGCAGTGTGTAGTGTAGTGGAGTGTGCGTGGCGTATTACCTAAATTTTCATACTCCTCCTCGGGTAAAAATAATCCGGCGAAAATGGTGGAGATGATGAGGAGAGAGTTGAGAGGAGTCTTGTTACCCTTCGGAAAAATGTTAGTGCCGACCTCGTGCTCTGTCATGTCTTTACTATATTGTATGCCCCTATGATTTGTAGAAGCGGCTACGGAATATGATGGCACTATATAAATAATAGGATTTATTTATTATCTATTCACTAGCGAGCAGTGGACCACTGAGACAGCTAATTGAAGGCAGCAGTCATACGAGAATGCAGCCTATCCATCACTAGGAGAGAGCGAGTGACATCACTGAGAATACAGCCTATCAATTTCACTAGGAGCGAGCAGTTGCCATCACTGAGAATACAGTTATAGCCATAATAGAGAGAGCAGTGACATCACTGAGAAAACACAGACCTATCATTTACTAGAGAGCCAGTATGTGACATCACTGAGGAATACAGCCTACAGCAGTAGAGAGCAGCAGTAGTGACATCACTGGAAAACAGCCATCCATCCATAGAGAGCAGCAGTGAATCACTGAGAATCCAGTCTAACATTATTAGAGAGCAGCTGTGACCTCACTGAGAAGACAGCCCATCGCATCACTAGTAGAGGCAGGACAGACGAGAATAGACATTCACTGGAAAGGAATGACAGCATGAATACTCTTCCTACATAGAAGCAGCAGCTGACATCACTGAGAATTACAAGTCCTCCATCTTAATAGAGAGCAGCATGACCATCATAGGATAGCCTCTTAAATAGCAGTACCTATCGCTATCACTCGGAGAGCGCAGTGACATCACTGAGAATACAGTCTATCCAAATCAATAGAGAGTCAGCAGTGACATCATGAGAAAACGCCTATCCAATTTACTAGAGAAGCAGTAGTGACATCACTGAGAAGAATACAGCTATACATCAGTAGAGAGCAGTTAGTGAAAATCACTGGCCCAAAAGTACTCCAGACAGTTATCCAATTAAGGCAGCTGACCTACGGAGAGCTCCGACAGCAGTGACATCACTGAGAATCCAGCCATCCATTCATAGAGAGCAGAGCTAGTTGACACTCACTGAGAATAACCTCAGCCCTATCCATCAGTAGAGGACGGGCAGTGACATCACTGAGAATCACAGCCCATCCATCACTAGAGAGCAGCTGCAGTGACCATCACTGGAGAATACAGCTATACCATATAGAAGCGAGTGACACACTAGGAATACAGCCTATCCATCACTCAGGAGCAGCAGTGGACATCACTGAGAGTAAGCCTATCAATTCACTAGAAGAAGCAGTGATCACTGAGAACGAGATTCATCCATCCAACTAGAGCGCAGCAGTACCACATGAGATACACGCCATCCAATCACCTAGAGAGCCAGCAGGCGGACATCACTGAGAATACAGCATACCATGCACTACGAGAAGCAGCATCAGTGACATCACTAGGAATACCGTCTATCCATCACGAGAGCAGCAGTGACCATAGCGAGGAATTCACAGCCTATCATTCACTAGAGAGCAGCAGTGACATCAATGAGATATTAAGCCTTCCATCACTAGAAAGCAGCAGTGAACATCATGAGAATGCAGCATCCATCATACGAAGCAGAGTGATCACTGAGAATACGCCTATCCTCACGCTCCGCCAGGACACGTGACGGCCAGTGATCGTGTCAGCGGCGCGTGGGAGATCACAGCAGGAAGCGCAGGCCTCGGGCGGTGGGGGAGGGTGGTGACATAGTCGGGGGCTGCTGCTCAGCTCTCACTCAGGCCTGTGGTCATCAAGGCAGATTAAGGTGCAAAACCCAACCACACTGTACTCACTGCATCTAGCCGTTAGAGATGATGCGGGGGAGATTGTATGCCATGTGTGTAGGGTGTGCAGTAGGTGTACGTGTGCATTGTATGGTGCTTTGTAGTAGCTAAGCGTGTAGTGTGTTATGTTCCGGACTCCTAGGTATGAGGCTCTATTGTTGATACGGGTGAATGTAGTGGTGAGTTGTGCTATGTGTGTGGGATTGGGTGTGTATCGGTGATGCCACTATGGGTAGTGGTATGCTGCTGTTGGAGGGGATGCGGTGATGTGTGTTGTAGTCGTGGTATGAAGGGTACTTATGTCGTGTCTGAGTGAATGTAGTGGGTTATGCTTAGTGTGCTAGTGGTATGGATGTGTGCTATGGGTATGTGGGGTAATGACGTAGCTTGGTAGTGAGTGCCATGATGGGGGCTGGTTGTGTGAGCTATGCCTTGTGAGGTGTTAGTGGGGATGCCAGGTACACTATGTTAGTGAGTGTCCTCTTATGTAGTGGGGTTATGTCGGGTAGTGAGTTGCCGTCCGTGGTATGTTGTGTAGTGGAAGCAAGGTGACTATGTGTAGTGGCTATATGGTACCTGCTGATTTTGTAGTGAGTATGCTGTGTGTATGTGTGTAGGGGTTATGCAGGTCATGATGTAATGTGAGTCTCTATTGGAGTGGGTATGCGGTTTATGCAGATGGGATGTGGTAGTATCGTTGATAGTGAGTGTGTCCTTATATGTAGTGGGATGCTTGTGGAGTGAGTATGCGTGTGTATGTGTGTATGTGGAAGCCAGGTACTATGTTGTAGTGGTGTCCTCTATTTGTAGTGGGTATGCTGTGTGTAGGAGCATGCCGTGTGTGTGGTATGGGTATATGCCAGGGTGGACTATGTGTCGGTGTCCTCATAGTATGTGAGCTTTGTAGGAGTATTGCTGTGGTTGTGCTTGGGTAGGGTTGGAGGTACAGTGTAGTGAGTCCTCATTGTAGTGGATGCTGGTTGTGTGCATGTGGGTATGGGGTATGCCAATGGTACTATGGGTAGTGAGTGTCCTACTATTGTGTGGACGCTGTGGTGTAGGAGCCGGATGCAGTGGTGTGCTAGGTGTGTAGTGGGTATGCAAGGCGGGTGAATGAGTTGTAGCAGTTGTCCTCTATATGTAGGGGCGGTTGTGTCGTGGTAGTGAGTGTGACATGGGTTCGAGTGCTTTGGATTGGTAGTGGGTATGCCAGGTACTATGTGTAGTGAGTGTCCTCTATTGTAGTGGGGGGTATGCTGTGTGTTAGTGAGTATGCCGTGTATGCAGTGTGTAGTGGGTATGCCAGGTACTATGTGGTGTGGTGCCTCGTGTATGTGTGGGTGCTGTGGGTAGTGAGTGTGCTATGTGTTGTGTGGTATGCCAGGTACTAATGTGTAGTGAGTGTGCCTATATGTAGTGGTGGGCTGTGTGTAGTGAGGTGTGCTATGGGGTAGTGGGATGCCAGGTAATAGTGTGTAGTGAGTGTCCTTATATGTAGTGGGTATGCTTGGGTAGTGAGTATGCGTGTGCTATGTGTGTAGTGGGTATGCCAACGGTACTATGTGTAGTGAGTGTCCTATTGTAGTGGGTATGCTCGTGATAGTAGTGGATGCGTGTATGGTGTGCTATGTGTGTAGTGGGATGCCAGGGTTACTAGTGTAGTGAGTGCCTCTATCTTGTAGTGGGTGTGCTGTGTGTAGTGAGTTGGGTTGGGCTATGGTAGTGTGGGTATGACAGGTATATGTGTGAGTGAGTGTCCTTATATGTAGTGGGTGTGTGTGTCGTGGTATGCGTTTTGTGATATGTGTTGAGTGAGGGAATGCCAGGTACTATGTGTCAGTGGAGTGTCCTCTATTGTAGTGGGGATGATGGTGTAGTGGAGGGTGGTCTGTGGTAGTGGGTATGCAGGTACGATGGTGAGTCGTGAGTGTGCCTACATGTAGGGGCTGTGCTGTGTGTAGTGAGTGTGCTATGTGTTTGTAGTGGGTATGCCACGGGTACTCTATGTAGTGAGTGTCCTCTATAGGTAGTGGGGTGTGGGTGTAGTGAGTAGGCAGTGTGCTGGTGTAGTGGGTCTGCCAAGGTACGTTGTGTAGTGAGTGACTCTATTGTGTAGTGGGTATGCGTGTGTAGGAGTTGCCGGTGCTATGTGGTAGTGGGGAATGCCAGGTCTATGTGTAGTGAGTGTCCTCGATTGTAGGTGGGTATACACAGTGGTGTGTTTGTAGTGAAATTAGCCGTGGCGTGTGTGTAGGGGTATGCCAGTACTACGGGCGTGACACAAAGTGTACTCTATATGTAGGTGGAGGTAGCATGTGCTTGTAGTGAGTGTGAATATGTGGGAGTCGGTATGCCACGGTGGTAATATGGGGTCTAGTGTAGTGTACTCTAGTGTTGTAAGTGGGGAAAGGGATAGAGTGATGAGTGTAGGGGAGATGGGCACGTGTTGCTGCTATGTGTTGTATGGGTATCTGTGCAAAGGTACGTAGGTGCTTTTTACGGAGGAGTGTCATCTATATGTTAGTGGGTTATGATGGCATTGTGTAGTGAGTGTGCTACTGTGTGTAGTGGGTATGCAGGGTACTATGGTCGTGGAGGTCCTATATATGTATAGGGTAGGCTGTGTGTAGTGCGGTGCGTGCTATGTGTGTAGTGGGTATGCCGGGTTACTATGTGTATTGATGTGCCCTATTATTGTAGTGGGGTTGGCTGTGGGTAGTGAGGGGTGGCTATGTGGTGTAGGAGGTGGGGTATGCCAGGTACTATGTGTAGTGAGTGTTCTCTATATGTAGTGGGTGGGTATGGCTGTGTGTAGAGTATGCCGGGTGTGCTATGTGTGTAGTGGGTATGCCAGTTTGGGCTACTATGTGTCGTGATGGTCCTCTATATGTTTGTAGTGGGTATGCTGTGTGTAGTGAGTATGCCGTGTGCTATGTGAGTAGTGGGTATGCCAGGTACTATGTGTAGTGAGTGTCCTCTATATGTAGTGGGTATGCTGTGTGTAGTGAGTATGCCGTGTGCTATGTGTGTAGTGGGAATGCCAGGTACTATGTGTAGTGAGTGTCCTCTATTTGTAGTGGGTATGCTGTGTGTAGTGAGTATGCCGTGTGCTATGTGTGTAGTGGGTATGCCAGGTACTATGTGTCGTGAGTGTCCTCTATATGTAGTGGGTATGCTGTGTGTAGTGAGTGTGCTATGTGTGTAGTGGGTATGCCAGGTACTATGTGTAGTGAGTGTGCCCTATATGTAGTGGGTGTGCTGTGTGTAGTGAGTGTGCCCTATGTGTAGTGTGTGGTGAGTGGGCCAGGTGCCATGTGTGTGGCGTGTTCCTCTCTGCCGGTCTCTGTATATACATCACTGATAACAGTGATCCAATGAACTGTTGCCAACTATTATCTACGATCTATATATAGGATTAGCAGTGAACATATTTGCCCCTGTAAAAAATTTGTAATTAAATTTAAAAAAAATGTAACACCCTGAAACCCCCAAAAATAAATGAAATAAATTTAGAGGCGTCAGCCCCCACCTATCCTGTTGTGGGGCCAGCCCCGGTCCGCTCTGTAGGGGGGGTCTAGCTCCCAGCCCACTCTATTACTGGGGGGGGGGGGGGGTCTTTGGGGGCAGGTGTCAGCCCTCATCCGCTCTGTAGGTTAAGACAATGGAAAAGTTGTGTTCGGCGTCAACCCCGGCTCACTTTATGGGGGTTTTAGGGCTGGCATCAGCTCCGTCCCCAGTCGTATATATATGTATATATTTGTATTACTGAAAATTTCATACTCCTCCTCGGCTAAAAATACTCCTCAAAAATGGTGAGAGGAGTATTATTACCCTTCCAGAAAAATGTTAGTGCGACCTCTGATCACTGGGAATTCAGCCTATGCATACACTAGAGAGCAGCAGTGACCTTGCACTGTGTAATGTATGGGATACTGTCCAGTGAGGTTTCTTGGCCTACTAACCCTGCATGAATGGTCTATATTTTGGCTGTAGCTCAGACTCCTGACACAGATTTTTGAGAAATATGTGAGTCTTATTTGATGTCCTTTTGACGACCGCACCAGGGTACGAAGACTGGGAGGACCTGGCAGGGGAACATGAGGGGGGAGCACATTTTACTGGGAGCCATTTCTGTCATGGCAGCCACTGATCAGATATGACAAGTCAGATAAGGGTCTCTGCCAACAACTATGGTTAGCGGCTATTTAACTGGCTGTATTCTTTATGCAATGTGCTATAGGGGAGTGGGGCGCTGTGCTGTAATTGTTTTTCACTTTGTTATAGTTTTCTGATTCGCTACTTTTTCAGCTATAAAGTAGAATTGTCTCTATAATGTTCAGTGCAGCTGAGAATTAATATTGTTTCACTATTCTTTGAAAAGAAACTTCCATATTTATATTTTCCTTTCCTCTTATCACATGCACCTTGTGCTCCCTTGTGCTCCCGTCTAGTCACATGTATCTTCTAGAGCAGTGATTTTCAACCTTCACTAGTGTGCCGCGACACATGGTTGAGTGTGCCGCGGGGAAAGTTCCCCGAACTATTGTGCCCCTGTGTAGCACTGCCGCCGCACCCCCGTGTTTCGGCCCCCATACTTACCTACAAGCCCCGCCCATCCGCCCATCTTCTGTAGCATGTCACGTGACTGACGCGCCATTAGGAGTGAAGGTACGCGGAAGAAGACATCAAGGGTAAGTATATAAGGTTATTATTTGTATAAGGAAGGCAGCTAGGGTCTTTTTTTTTAACTAGTAAAGGGAGGCTGGGGTTTTTTATTAGTTAAGGGAGGCCTCTAGGGCCTTTTAATTAGTAAGGGAGGCCTCTAGGGCCTTTTAATTAGTAAAGGGAGGCCTCTAGGGCATTTTAATTAGTAAAGGGGGGCCGCTACGGGCTCTTAATTAGTAAAGGGAGGCCGCTAGGGGCTCTTAATTAGTAAAGGGAGGCCGCTAGGGGCTCTTAATTAGTAAAGGGAGGCCACTAGGGGCTCTTAATTAGTAAAGGGAGGCCGCTAGGGCCTTTTAATTAGTAAAGGGAGGCCGCTAGGACCTTTTAAATAGTAAAGGGGGGCCTCTAGGGCCTTTTATTTAGTAAAGGGGGGCCTCTAGGGCCTTTTATTTAGTAAAGGGAGGCCGCTAGGGCCTTTTATTTAGTAAAGGGAGGCCGCTAGGGGCTCTTAATTAGTAAAGGGAGGCCGCTAGGGGCTCTTAATTAGTAAAGGGAGGCCGCTAGGGTCTTTTGATTAGTAAAGGGAGGCCGCTAGGGTCTTTTGATTAGTAAAGGGAGGCCGCTAGGGGCTCTTAATTAGTAAAGGGAGGCCGCTAGGGGCTCTTAATTAGTAAAGGGAGGCCACTAGGGCCTTTTTATTAGTAAAGGGAGGCTGCTAGGGGCTCTTAATTAGTAAAGGGAGGCCGCTAGAGGTTTTTATTAGTAAAGGGAGGCCGCTAGAGGTTTTTATTAGTAAAGGGAGGCCGCTAGGGGGTTTTTATTAGTAAAGGGAGGCCTTTTATGACTGTTTTAGTGTCATTTTGTGCTATTTTGGTTGGTGGTGTGCCCCAGGACTTTCTAAGTATAAAAAGTGGACCTTGTATGCACCAGGGACAGTGTTAGTCATAGAGGGCAAAACTAAAAGTGAGGACCCAAAATAAAACTATGGTAAAATCTCCAGATTTGTGGGTATAGTATATAGGAAGGTTGTGAGCGTATAGCTCATCATAAAAAATCCTATGCACGTCCTAGAGTACTGAACCTTGTGCTCTGCTCTAGTCACATGCAGGTCCTAGAGTACTGGACCTTGTGCCCTGCTTTAGTCACATGCAGGTCCTAGAGCAGTGGTGGCGAACCTATGGCACTGGTGCCACAGGCGGCACTCGGAGCCCTTTCTGTGTGCACCCAGGCCATCACCCCAGCACGAAGTTCACCAGACAGGACTCAAAGAATCTTCCTATAGAATCTTCCTACAATGATGGGTGAATTTGCCCTCCTACTTTCAACTGCATTGGTGTCCTTAGGAGGCTGAACGATTGAAAGTTGTCAAAGAACAAGGAGAAATAAATTACTGCTTAAATTGCTGCGCTGGAACTTTCCAATAAATAAGTGGCTTTTGGTTGAAGTTTGGGCACTCAGGCTCTAAAAGGTTCACCGTCACTGTCCTAGAGTAATGGACCTTGTGCTCTGCATTAGTCACATGCACGCCCTAGAGTACTGGACCTCGTGCTCTGCTTTAGTCACATGCAGGTCCTAGAGTACTGGACCTTGTGCTCTGCTTTAGTCACATGCAGGTCCTAGAGTACTGGACCTTGTGCTCTGCTTTAGTCACGTGCGTGTTCTAGTGTGTTCCTCTTGGTCAAATTTGTGTTGTACAGTTTTGGGCTTAATGCACAGCTCGTGCTCTGGCATTTTGGCAACGTGCAGTGTTTACCTGTAGTGTCGCCCCCTCCAATCTCTTAAACACTTTGTTTCTTTTTAGAGACCACTCTTTTGTGCCCTGCTTGTTATACTGGACAGGTTTCTTTGGCACTATCTCTCCTGCTCCTATCAACAGTGTATCAGCATTTGGCTCTGCATGGGCTTCTGCTGACACCTAGAATGTGAAATTTGGCAGCCAGGAGACCATATTTTCTGTCAAGGTCTGGCAATGCCACAGTTCACAGGGCAACAAAAGGGTAGGCAGGTACAGGCAGGGGTGAACCAAGCTGTCTGCTGTCTGAGGCAAGCCATAGAGAGACCCCCCCCCCCATTTATGTAATATATCAGGGAGTGTCAGGCCAGATCCATCATATTGGTTTGGTGTGAAAATAAAGCAATGCAAAATGCATATAGCATACCGCCATGTAGTATGAAATGCATACAGCGTACCACCATGTAGTACAAAATAGATACAGCGTGCTGCCATGTGGTATAAAATGTATACAGCATACTGCCATGTATTATAAAATGCATACAGCGTGCTGCCATGTAGTGTAAAATGCATACAGCATACTGCCATGTAATATAAAATGCATACAGCGTGCCACCATGTAGTATAAAATGCATAAAGTGTACCACCATGTAGTATAAAATGCATACAGCGTGCCACCATGTAGTGTAAAATGTATACAGCATACCGCCATGTAGTACAAAATAGATACAGCCTGCCGCCATCTATTATTAAATGCATACAGCGTGCCGCAGTGTAGCGGAGGCAGGGGGTGTAAATGGAGGGGCGGGCTGGGAGTGGAGCGGGTGAACGGGAGCGGTGGGGGGGGGGGGGGGGGGGGGGGTGGGGGAGAAAACCAGGAATGAAGGTATGCAAGGAGTGAGAGGCCCCAGTAAGCCCCCACTAATCATCCCGTCCCCTCCCCAGTAAACTTTCATTTACTCTGCACCAGAGGTGCACAATCTTTTTCAGTCCAAGTGCTGCATTGTCATACCGCTACCCTTTAGGGGGCCACACTATAAACCAATACCCTAGATGTGCCAAAAAACACAGTACAGCACAAGTTCCCCCCAGAAACCACTACTGTATAATAGTACATTTGTACAATAAATAACATAGACCCCAGAGCAGCCTACAATATAGCGCACAAACAAGAAGTTAATAATTATTATGCAAATTGTCTGAACCCATGCAGCAGGTAATAAGTGTGAATAACTGGCTGCACACATGGACCAGTTATTCTTACTTATTATCTGCTGCACTTTAGGGCTGATTCTATCCTTTTTGCTGCCTGAGGTAAAACGCTGAAATGCTGCCTTCTACTATTCTACTGCCCCCTATGTACAAGAATATAACTACTATAATACTCCCCTTATAAACAACAATATAACTACTACAATACTGCCCCCTATGTACAAGAATATAACTACTATAATACTCCCTTATAACAACATATAACTAATACAATATGCCCCCAGGTACAGAATATCACTCCAATAACTACTGCCCCCTATGTACAAGAATAACTACTATAATATGCCCCCTATGTACAAGATATAACACTATATACTGCCCCTATGTACAAGATAATCACTACTATAATACTGCCCCCTGTACAAGAATATAACTACTATAATAAGCCCCCTAGAAAGACTATAACTACTAATACTGCCCCCATGTACAGGAATATATCTACTATAATATGCCCCTATGTAAAGTATTAGCTATCTTATATATACTGCCCCTATGTACAAGAATATAACTACTATAATACTGCCCCCTATGTACAAGAATATAACTACTATAATACTGCCCCTATGTACAAGAATATAACTACTATAATACTGCCCCTATGTACAAGAATATAACTACTATAATACTGCCTCTATGTACAGGAATATAACTACTATAATACTCCCCCTATAAACAACAATATCACTACTACAATACTGCCTCCTATGTACAAGAATATAACTGCTACATGTAAGTGATTAGGCCTGGGATCGTTGTCTCCTGGGGTACAGGGGCACAATTCACCAGCTCACAAGCATTTCACAGTCCACCCTGTGCAATTTAGGTACTCCTGCCTCTGTGTGTGTCTTGTTATCTCCATGTGCAAAGTACAGGAGACGTTATAGCAGCTAGTCTCCACTAACCAGCTCGGAAGAACTGAGAAATGGAGTTGGTCAAAATAGTTTTATTCCACGTTGCACATAATACAGTAACAGCTTATCCTGAGAAGACATATGTAACAGTAGATAGACTTCTCTCTCCTGTGTTGTATGCTCTAGAATACTGCAGTGTTTCTCCATTTAGCTGCTGGATTATCTGTTGTGATCTGTGGAGTTATTCAGAAGATGTATTACTAGCCTCCAGGGAGGATTAACCTGCAGTAATGAATGTTCTTTGTTTTCCCTCTTTCATTGTTAATGTTTATGTTTTTTTTATGAAACCATTCATCAGTCTTTACTACTGTGGTGAATGGGGATGCTTACTTGCCAAGACATTAGGGGGCATTTATTATTTTTGGCGGTAGGTGTTGTTTTTTTTGGTGCCCGATTTTAGCTGTGATATATATTGTGGCTCACTGCCTTAATGTATTTAGCGCACTGTAAGAAGAAGAACAAACGAGCGTCAGAAACATTCATGAAGGGGTTTAGAAGTGGGTAGACTTGCTTCTTACAGGTCTAATTTTGTGCCAAAAAATGTGACAAAAAAGTGTTGGGAAAAGTGTCAGGATTGAAGAACTGCGCCCAAATTCAGTGGCACTAGGCACAGCAAAAAAATAAAAACCTATGGCTGCCCAAAAAAATGGTGCAAACTGAATAATAAATGCCCCCCAATATTCAGCACTCTAGAACATGCTTTTGATTAAAGGAGAACACAAAGGGCGATATTTATCAATAGTGATGCAGGGTCCATGCCTTTGGCGCACAAATCTACGGTAAATTACAAAGAGATGTAAAATTGTAGCGCAACGGGTTGATAAATTGGCGCTCGACAGAAAATGCTCTGAACTAACTCCACATTTATCAAGTGAAATCCAATTCCATAGACCAGGTTTTTGGAGCATGCGCCTAAAATTGTGGCAAAAAAAGTTTTGGGAAACTATAAGCGCAGGAAAAGTGTTGAGATTTCAAAGCTGCACACAAATTGTGCGCCCAAAAAGGGATGATTGACGGAAAAGGACCAATATTCTGGCGCAGCCACGTCATAAATAAGGAGCAACAGGCGCAGCAAGGTAATTATAATCTGCCAAAAAACTGGCGAAAAGCTTAGAATAAGTGCCCCCCAAAGTCCTACACTCAAGTGCACACAATGTCCAGTACTGCTTGTTGTTTTTTGGCACCCAATTTATTTTTAAAACTGTAATTCAGGAGTCAGAATCAGTGGGGAGTTGGCGAAATAAGCAGTCTTATCTAAAATAGCTATATCAGATTCGAAGAAAAGGGGGGGGGGGTAACACATAATACAGGTGCTGAGCAATACATGCTATCATTCCTGCTCAGGCTTTAGCTAAGTTTCATAGGGGGGTCTCCCACAAGCTGCCGTTCCTGTTACCATACTGCTACGAAACAATCTCTGATGCCTCTCCTCATCCCGGGCGACACCACAGTGATAAACCTCTCTCTAATGCTAAAGAAAAGTTGTACCCGCTTCTCCCTACTCAGGAGGCTTCAGTCCAGTCCATACGCATTATGAAAATGAGCTTATCCAAAAACAATCTGAAAGGGGGGCGTTGTGGGGCTGAGCCAGGTTTGAAGGATACTTTTGCAACCTGCTGTCGCCACAGCTGTCAATGGTCTCGGACAACCTTTGGTGCATCGCTGGACCTCTGTTTCTACAAACCCAAAGATTGCCCACAATGGGTTGGCACCCGATTTTACCAGTCATTTCTACTGTGATTTTATATTGTAGGAGAACAGCCTTAATGTTTTGCGACAAAAACAGTGTAGGGAAAATACAGTGTCAGCGCAGGAAAAGTATCAGGATTGCAGAGCTGCACAATTGAGGCACAAAAAGAAGTTGTAAGTGTCGGTAAAGAAGCTTGATTGCAGCGCCACAATATATTATAATAAATATGGTGCACATGTGGCAGCAGCGAAAATAAACATGGCCCCCAAACAACTGTCACAAAGCCAGTAATAAATGCCTCACATTGAGTCAACAGATTGTGAGCCCCTGTGCCAACACTTAATTTGGACCCCCCACCTATTAGGCGTACATTTCTATACATTATAGTAATCAGTGTACGAATAAAGTGAGCTCTTTTCTGTGCTGTTACATCACTGTAATAAGCTGGTCCCCCAGATATAGTGCTGCTGTACTCCTATGTAACATCAGGGGCCTATCAGCTCTCTAAAAATAAGGGTCCCATTCAGAATCTCTACTTCCGTCCTTCATATAGCTGAGGACTGGCATTGGAGGGTGTTATTATAATGGGATCTCAGTGGTTCTGTGCTGCACTGCTGTTTGCTTATATGACATTATACTCTATCTACAACAAGGAGGACACTATTTTATTTGATATCATGTAGCAACTGTCCCTGTACAAGTCCTTACCAACCCCTAAAATTGAGATAAATTCCACTTAGAATGGGCCTATTCGCCCTCATCACCTCTCCCCCTAGCAGCTGTGCAGTAGGTACGAAAAGTATTTAGCACCTTTTCAATTTTTCACACTTTTTTCATTGCAGCCAATTGGTGACATCAAAAAAGTTTTTGTTTATTAATGTACACTCTGTACCCCATCTTGACAGACAAAACAGAAATGTAGATATTCTTGCCATTTTATTATACAAGAAAAACTGAAATATCACATGTTCATAAGTATTCAGACCCTTTGTTGTGACACTCATATTTAACTCACGTACTAACCATTTCCTTCGGATCCTTCTTGAGATGTGTCAATTCCTTCTTTGGAGTTCAGCTGTGTTTCTGTTCAATATACTTTATTGAAATTTGGCAATGACAGTAGTGTGACTAATTATGACAAGGTGATTCCAATTTAACATATATCACATGTAGTAATAGAAGTAGAAATATATCACAATCAGTCATTAAAGCAAAGAGTTGAGCTGTGATAAATTAAACTGATTGGACTTGATTAGGAAAGGCACACACCTGTCTATATGAGACTTTACAGCTCACAGTGCATGTCAGAGGACATCAGAATCATGAGATATAAGGAACTGCCCAAGGAGACAGAATTGTGGCAAAGCACAGATCTAGCTAAAGTTACAGAAGTATTTCTGCAGCACTTAAGGTTCCTAAGAGCACAGTGGCCTCCATAATCCTTAAATGGAAGAAGTTTGGGACAACCACAACTCTTTCTCAACCTGCCCATCCAGCAAAACTAAGCAATCATGAGAGAAGAGCCTTAGTGAGAGAGGTAAAGAAGAACCCCAAGATCACTGTGGCTGAGCTCAAGAGATGGAGAAGGGAGAAAGTTCCACAAAGTCACCCATCACTGCAGCCTCCACCAGTTGGGGCTTTATGGCAGAGTGTGCTGACGGGAGCCTCTCCTCAGTGCAAAACATATGAAAGCCACATGCAGTTTGCAAAAACACATGAAGGACTCCCAGAATATGAAAAATAAGATTCTCTGGTCTGATGAGACGAAGATTTAACTTCACTGCTCATCACCTGCCAAATACAGTCCCACACAATGCGGCCAAGTACAGAGATATCCTGGATGAAAACCTCTTCCAGAGTGCTCTGGTCTAGAGGCTCACCTTGCAACTAGACAATTGAACATCTCTGGAGAGACATGAAAATGGCTTCCACCAATTTCACCATCCAACCTGAGGGAACTGGAGGGGATCTACATGGAGGAATGGCAGATGATCCCCAAATTCAGGTGTGAAAAACTTGTAGCATCATTCCCAAGAAGACTCCTGACTGTAATAGCTTAAAAGCTGCTTCTACTCACTACTGAGCAAAGGGTCTGAAACTTATGACCATGTGATAGTTCGGTTTTCCTAGTTGAATATCCCTGTCAGGATGGGGTATAAAATAAAATAACTTTATTGATATTACCAATTGGCTGCAATTTAAAGACATCTGAATACTTTCTTTACCCATTGTACATGTGCTGCTCCTTTACATTGTGGAAAATGTACTTTTTTTCTTCTCTATGTAATACATTGGAGTCTCTTCTGCTGTTATACTGAACTGGCAAGAGATGATCACACAGCAGCTACTCGAGCATTATATGTGATGGGGAATGTGGCAAGAGCTTGGGTTTTCTCTGCCTTCCATGATGGTATCGACTAATCCACCATTATGTGATAATTTGTATTTTTATTTCTAGTTTGGCCCTACACCCCGAGAGGCTTCTGGTGGCAACTGGGCAAGTTGGAAAGGAGCCATATATCTGCGTGTGGGATTCATACTCCGTGCAAACTGTCTCCATACTGAAAGATGTTCACACTCATGGGATTGCTTGCTTGGCATTTGATCTGGATGGTCAGGTGGGTGCTCTCAGGACATTATTTTTTCTACCTCCATTGTGCTTCCCCGCCCAGTTTCACATGCCACTATTCTGTATTTTACATCAGTATTTGCGTTCCAAAACACAAAAGAGATACAAGTCTTTCCATTATACTTGCTTTTGACTACATTTGGCCGACAAATACTGATACAAAATACTGACCAGCATCCTGCCGTGTGAAACTTGCTGCATTTACACAAATGTGTGATTTCTCCAGTCCCGTATTTCTGTGCCATATGACGCCATATATATAGGATGTTTCTCATCCGTATTCAACATGTATCTAACCTGTAGATATACGCCCCCATAGACTTCTAAGGGCATACGGATCTGAAATATGGGAAAAAATAGGACATTCTCTATATTTTTACACGGCTCGTATACGGCATGGTGTAAACAATGGCAATGTGAATTTTTTAGACGTATTGTCCATTGAAATTAATGTTGACGTATGTTACCCATAAAAAAACAGTACTTTACGAGTAGCATATGACCATTTTCATATGTTCTTGTGAATGCAGCCTTAGGGTAGGGGTGTATCTTTTTACAGTGAATGGATGATCCTCACTGTTGATGAAGATGCAGCTCCGCACAGTGCAGCAAACTTCACTGTGAACGCTCTTGTTTTCTCATCGTGTCTCCTCTTATCCCTACAGCGACTGGTTTCTGTTGGCCTCGACTCCAAGAACACAATTTGTGTATGGGACTGGAGGAAAGGGAAGATGCTCTCTATGGCTCCAGGTCACACTGACAGGGTAAGACAGTTACTCCTTAGAAAGTGCTTTTATAAGGGAGGGAAGTTCCCTACAGACCATAAGCTAATTAAGCAAATTCTTCATATCTATCTATCTACGTATAGAAAGTCCAAGCAGCACATTCGGTAGGTCATGCAGGTGGGTGCAAACTTCTTAGGACCGGGCCTCAGGTCCTCCAGCGTTAAAGAAAAGGAGATTGCGCAGCACACCAGGTTAAGTGGTAAAAAAGTATTCTTCCTCTTTATTCCATAACAACAGCGACGTTTCGGCTACAAGTAGGCCTTTTTCAAGCCATATTATTGAATATGGAATAAAGAGGAAGAATATTTTTTTACCACTTAACCTGGTGTGCTGAGCAATCTCCTCTATCTGTCTGTAAATATTTACATGAAAGCAACTTGATAGAAATCCATCTTGATCTGAATATCTACAGGTTAATTGTCAGGGTTGGTTGTATAGATGTCAACCTGTGATGCAGCAGTGGTATATATCATACTTATACCATTTTCTTTCAGATCTTTGACATCTCATGGGATCTCTACCAACCGAATAAGTTGGTTAGCTGCGGGGTGAAGCATATAAAGGTCTGTATCTACTCACTGATTCTGGATTTCACTGGTCATGGTCATCCTGCCTCACCGCAGTGTATGTAATGTTTTCTATATTGATGCTGTTTAGCATTGCTCTCTTTTGTTGAAATTGTCTATTTGGACACACAGTTTGATGTATTGTAGAGGTTGTGTTTAGCACATTGACCACTGTTGTCATGTTTGAGTGAGCACAATTTCTCCAAAATGTATAGACTTCTTTTAGATTTATCTCCCTCTTTCTGGTAGCACAAAGCATGGGGTGATTGCTTAAGAAATCATGTGATTTTTGTACTCTTTCCTGTTTTACTTTAAGCAGTGGTCTCACAATGTTCTTGCATTGTGTTTTGAAACACATTTGCAACATCCCCCACTGGGGTCTAGCCTTTCTTCGGGTGGCTGGGACCCAGAATACCAGAGTGACTGGCTAGTGTGGCCTTGGGCACGCTATGCTCATGGTGCTTGGTATTGGGACCGGAGGACAGGCCTCCAGCAGGTGGTCTGTGCAAGAAATACGGAGGGAGAGGCTGATGCAGTGGTTTCTCCCTGGGGCAACCCCTGAGGTGTATATGGGGATCCCTGGGTGATGGAGGATGGGGAGCCTGTGATGGTGAAACAGCCTGATCACACGGGATCACACGGAGGCACATTGTGCAAATCAACTCACGGTTCTTTATTTGAACTCAAACAGCAGGCAACAGCCTAACATCAGCAGCAGGTTCAGCAGGCTGGAAAGCTGGTAGGAGATAGCTGGTCTGCAGGAAGGGTTGCTCACAGCCTGGTAGTAACTTCAGGCTGGGCTGGTTAAGATGGAGCCAAGTCCAGACGGTGAGTGGCCCAAGGTGTCAGGCAGTATGACAGTAGCATGACACTGGCTTCTGCAACACAAGCATATGTTGCACTCTCCTCCGCTCCTGCTTAGACCTAATCTGACCATGTGCTCCCACCCATAAGGAGTTTTATACTCCCCTAGTGAGGTGGCAGCACTCTCCAATCAGCTTCCAGCTTGCTTTACAATAAGAACACAGCATATCATTGGTTATAGATAATGGATATGTAAACCCTTGCCCTCCCAGGCAGTGGTCCCAGCTGCAATTACAAAGTTCCCCACTTTTGGAGACCTCTTAGCAAGGTGATCAGTCTCCCTAGGCAGCTCCTAACACAGAGAAAGCAATGTTCGCAACAACTACCTACCCCATGCATCGGCAGGGTTGTTTCACATTGCAAACACATCAGGAGAAACGCAACATGGAAAATACACTTCTATATGTCTTGAGCAAAACGCATGTGTTTGCTAAGTAGAATCGTGTTTTCTGCATTGCTAAAAGTAATAACATATTAAAAGTGAATTTGTGGATTATTTTTCCCGATGTGTTTGCAATGCATTTCAAAATGCCGGCACATTGTGAGACTTCAGCCCTATTGAGTTGTAGCCGAAGTATCAGCGACAGCATGTAAAAAAAAAGGGATGCGGCAGGAGCACGACTGAGGTATGAATAGTTGGTTAAATGCCCAATTTCCCTGTATGCCAGGGTTTTCCTAGTATTAAATAACTCCATATTTCCAAACTGGTTTGGATGATTTGAAGAGCTGCCTGGCTATATATCCACCTAATATGCCTCCTGTTACTCTTATGTTGGGCATGACTATTACCTGTTCTTCTCCCTCAGCTCTGTGTGTCCTCCTGAGTTTTCTTCCTCCATTTATTGCAATGAGAAAAGCAGTGGGACGTCTATTCCACAGACAGCACCACTTGAGTAACATTTCACTGCCCTGTTTACTCTGAATTATTTATCTGATGGGATAAATTATTTATAGAAAGATTAATATTTAAATTCGCACTGAGACTGCGCGGCCTTCGAGGTCGGGGAGAACTGCTTCCCTATTCATTGCAAAACAGCAGGATGTTGAGAGTGCAGAGGACATTATTCTAACTTTTGTTAAAGAGCACCCCCTGCCAATGGGAAATTATTTACTAAGCCTGGACAACACCTTTAATCTATGTGTTCACTTACATAGCCGTCCACTGTATTTAGTTTTAAGCTTTGCTTAAAGGAAACCTACCATGTGAAAAATGTCAGGATTAGGTAAAAATAGATTAGGCCTTAGCATGTTACTAGTCACCTACCATCAGATGTAGCTTGATATGTGGATTTCTGATGGTAGGTTTCCTTAAAATCTTCTATACACTCTTCTGTCTACTATAAGCTATAGTAGTATAGTAGTATAGTATAGCTTTAATATAGTAGTATAAGCTATAAGAGTGCATTAGCTATAAGGGGAATGTCTGTTGGCAAGTCTGAAAGTTTTATGTTCTTCCAAGCTCTGAAGAATAAATGCAGAATAGTGTAGTATATAATAGGAGATAACACAGGATCAGTACTGAACATACATTGCATAATTTTATTTTTTGTTTTTACTGTAGACTGTTTGCTGTTCTTGATCTTTTCAGTGTTAGTTGATGTAGGTTAGGAAAAAGGGTTTGACTTGTATTTCCATTCGCAGACATTAAAGCGCAACTAAACTTTTGAAGCCATAATATTATATCAGGGACAAGGCTGACCAGTTGACACATGACCCCTGTACCATTTTTTTTTTTTACTTTATTTTAAGAATGAAAATTACACAATACAAAATATGCATACATATATAGGCAATTTCTGTACATTAGCTTTGCAGACAATCTATGGTACATCATTTTTCCACTCCCCCCCCCCCCCCACACCTCTATCCCTCCCACCCCTGGTGGCTGGCGACCGGCTCAAATCTCAGAATATATCCAATATTAGTCAATCCCAGAGTTATGTACAATAAGGGGCACAGCGAAAAAAAAGCAAAAAAAATAAAAGGAAAAATTACCTATTCTACTATCAAGAGCTGCAAGGACTTTTGTGCACTAGATCTATTGAGCCATTTATCCCTCATCTCTCCCCTCTTTGCGCCACTTTCAAATTCCTCCTGCCTTTCTTCAAGGAATAAAGTATCCATTCTATCTTCCCAGACCTTAATCTTGGGCACTTCCTTATCCTTCCAATGACACAAGATCACCAGTCTAGCAAGAAAAAGACCTTTAATCACACTCGGGATGCAACCCGAAGAGTCAATAATTCATTTCTTTGTGCCCAAGATGCATACATGTGGACTAAAAGGAATATTGCAATTAAACACTGTCTGCAATCTATTAAGGACACCTATCCAATATCGATGCAGTTTTGGACATCTCCATAGCATGTGTACAAGATCAGCGTCTATCAGGCTGCACCTTGGGCATTTTTCTTCATTTTTTTTCCAAAAATAATTTAATTGTCTTGGCGTCATATGTACCCTGTGCACTATACAGGTCTGAGACCCAATATGTGACATATTCTTAGTATAGTTTCTAGTCATATGCAAGGAATCTTCCCATTCATCCTCTGTCAAATCCGTAACATCTTTCTGCCATTTTCCATAACTCTCAAACGCGGGGACATGATTTTCATCTTTAAACATACTCTTATAGATCCTTGACATTAAACCTTCTTATTTTGGGGGGGCAAACATGTCATTCAGGGGATGCTCTTCTTGTGGGAAGTCCCTATCCGTCAGGCTGGCACTGAAGACGTATCTAAGTTGGGCATAACAAAACCAATCATTAATCCCCAGACCAAAATCCCTGGCTATACTCTCAAAAGGTTTTAAGAAAATTTTAAGAAAACACCAGTTTCTTGTAAACTCCATATATCATATCCGTACAAACATCCATATTTTTTTTTCACAGTGTAATTCACCATTTCTTTATCACTATCAATAATATTTGCCATTGTGCTGACTGGTGGCAGTGATTACACTAGGGTGAGGACTGACTGGTGGCAGTGGTTATTTCATACAGTGGAATGACTAGTGGCAGTGATTACACTAGGGTTAGGACTGACTGGTAGCAGTGGTTATTTTATATTGTGGAGTGATTGGTGGCAGTGATTACACTAGGGTTAGGACTGACTGGTGGCAGTGGTTATTTCATACAGTGGAATGACTGGTGGCAGTGATTACACTAGGGCAGTGATGGCAAACCGTTTAGACACTGAGTTCCCAAACTACAACCAAAACCCATGTATTTTTTGCAAAGTGCCAATGCGACAATTTAAGCAGTAACTTATTACTCCCTGCTCTTTCGCAGCTTTGAATTATATAGGCATCTGAGGACACCAATACAGTAGAAAGAAGTGTAGAAGAAGTAAGATTTGATTTATCATTGTAGCTTTCCTTTTTAGGGTCCTGGGCTGCAAGAGGCCTTAAGAATCCTTCTGACGAACACTGCCCTGAGTGATTGGCAAGGGTGCCCATAGAGATGGTCGGAGTGCCACCTCTGGCCCCATGCCATAGTTTTCGCCACCACTGCACTAGGGTGTGGACTGACTGGTAGCAGTGGTTATTTTTCATACGTGGAATAGACTGGTGGCAGTGATTACACTAGGGTTAGGACTGACTGGTAGCAGTGGTTATTTATACTGTGGGGTGATCGGTGGCAGTGATTAACAGGGTGAGACTGACTGTGGCAGTGGTTGTTTTTATACAGTGGAATGACTGTTGGCAGTGATTACACTAGGTTGATGACTGACCTGGTAGCAGTGTGTTATTTTATACTGTGGAGTGATTGTGGCAGTGATTACACTAGGGTTAGAACTACTGGTTGCAGTAGGTTATTTTATACTGTGGAGTGATTGGTGAGAGTGATTACACTATGGTGAGGGACTGACCGTAGCAGTGGTTATTTTATACTGTGGAAGTGATTGGTGGGAGTGATTACCCTAGGGTGAGGACTGACCGTTAGCAGTGTTATTCTACAGTGGAAAGCGCTGGTGCATGATTACAACTAGGGTTAGGCGACTGGTTGTGCAGTGGTTATTTTATACTGTGAGTATTGATGGGAGTATTACACTAGGGTGAGGACTGCTGTAGACAGTGGTTGTATTTTATACTGTCGATGATTGGGGGGCAGTGATTACACTAGAGGTTCAGAACTGCCACTGGTGGCAGTGGTTATTTTATACTGTGGAGGATACTGTGGCCAGTGATTACACTAGGGTGAGGACTGACGGTGGGCAGTGTTATTTCATACAGTGGAAATGACTGGTGGCAGTGATTACACTAGGTGATGACTGACCTGGTGGCAGTTGTTATTCCTCATACAGTGGAATGACGTGCAGTGATTACACTAGGTATGAGGAACTGACTGGTGGCATTGGTACACTGGGGTGAGGACTGACTGGTAGCAGTGGTTTATTTTATACTGTGGAAGTGATGGGGGCCGTGATTACACTAGGTTAACTGACTGGTGGCAGTGGTTTTTTTATACGTGGAGTGACTTGGTGGAGTGATTACCAGGGTGTGGACTGAGACTGGTGGCAGTGTCATTTTATATACTGTGGAAGTGTGGTGGCATGATTACACTAGGTTAGGACTGACTGGTAGCAGTGGTTATTTCATGACAGTGGTACTGGTGGCGCGTGATTACACAGGGTGAGGACTGAACCGTAAGCAGTGGTTATTTTATACTGTGGAGGATTTGTGGGTGATTACACTAGGGTGAGGACTGACTGGTAGCAGTGTTATTTCATACAGTGGAAAGTACTGGTGGTGGCAGTGATTACACTAGGGTTAGACTGACTGGTGCAGTGGTTATTTTATACCTGTGTGAGTGATTGGTGGGAGTGATTACAACTAGGGTAGGGGACTGACTGGTAGCAGTGTTATTTATATACTGTGGAGTGATTGGGTGGGGCAGTGATTACCACTAGGGTAGGACTGACTGGTGGCTGTGGTTATTTCATACAGTGGAATGACTGGTGGCAGTGATTACACTAGGGTGAGGACTGACTGTGTGGCAGTGGTTATTTTATACTGTGGATGATTGGTGGCAGTGATTACACTAGGGTGAGGAACTGACTGGTGCCAGGGTTACACTGGGGTGAGGACTGACTGGTGGCAGTGTTATTTATTACTGTGGGAGTGATTGGTGGCAGCGATTACACTAGTGGGCGATACTGGGCGATTGACTGGTGACATTGGTTATTTTATATACAGTGGATGCTGGTGCAGTGGTTATTTTATACTGTGGAGTCAATTGGTGGCATTATACACTAGGGTTGGACTGACTGGTGGCAGTGGTTATTTCATAGAGTGGAGTGACTGGTGGCAGTGATTACACTAGGGTGAGGACTGACTGGTGGCAGTGGTTATTTTATACTGTGGAGTGATTGGTGGCAGTGATTACACTAGGGTGAGGACTGACTGGTAGCAGTGGTTATTTCATACAGTGGAAAGACTGGTGGCAGTGATTACACTAGGGTTAGGACTGACTGTAGCAGGTTATTTTCATACAGGGAGACTAGTGGCAGTGATTACACTAGGTGTGAGGACTGACCGTTAGCAGGGTTATTTTATACTGTGAGTGATTGGTGGCAGTGATTACACTAGGTTAGAACTGACTGTGGCATGGTTTTTTATAACTGTGGAGTGATTGGTGGTGGGTGTTACATACACAGGGTGAGGACTGACTGGTAGAAGTGGTTATTTTATACTGTGGAGTGATTGGTGGTAGTGATTACCCTAGGGTGAGGACTGACTGGTGGCAGTGTGTTATTTCATACAGTGGAATGACTGGTGGCAGTGATTAACTAGGGTGAGGACTGACTGGTAGCAGTGGTTATTTTATACTGTGGAGTGACTGGTGGCCAGTGATTACAACTAGGGTGAGGCTGACTGGTGCAGTTGTTATTTCATACAGTGGAATGACTGGTGGCAGTGATTACACTAGGGTTAGAACTGACTGGTGGCATGGTTATTTTATACTGTGGAGTGATTGGTGGCAGTGATTACACTAGGTGAGGACTGACGGTGGCAGTGGTTACACTGTGGTGAGGACTGACTGTGGCAGTGGTTATTTTATCCTGTGGAGTGATTGGTGGCACGTGATTACACTATGGGTGAGGACTGCTGTGTAGAAGTGGTTATTTATACTGTGGAGTGATGGGGGGGCAGTGATTACACTAGGGTGAGGACTGTCTGGTGGCAGTGGTTATTTCATACAGTGGAATGACTGGTGGCAGTGATTACACGTTGGTGAGGACTGACTGGTGGCATTGGTTTTTTATACTGTGGAGTGATTGGTGGCAGTGATTACACTAGGGAGGACTGACTGGTGGCAGTGGTTACACTGGGGTGAGGACTGACTGGTGGCAGTGGTTATTTTATACTGTGGAGTGATTGGTGGCAGCGATTACACTAGGGCGTGGATTGACTGGTAGCAGTGGTTATTTTATACAGTGGACTGACTGGTGGCAGTGGTTATTTTATACTGTGGAGTGATTGGTGGCAGTGATTACACTAGGGTTAGGACTGACTGGTGGCAGTGGTTATTTCATAGAGTGGAGTGACTGGTGGCAGTATTACACTAGGGTGAGTGACTTGACCGTAGCAGTGGTTATTTATACTGTGGTGATTGGTGGCGTGATCTACACGAGGTGAGACTGACTGGTACAGTGGTTATTTCATACGTGGAAATGACTGGGTGCAGTGATTACACTAGGGTTAGGACTGACTGTAGCAGGGTTATTTCACACTTGAAGTGGAAAGACTGGTGCAGTGATGACACGGGTGGGTTATGACTGACTGTAGCATTGGTTATTTTCATGCATGGAATGACTATGGCAGTGTACACTAGGTGAGGACTGACCGGTAGCAGTGGTTATTTTATATCTGTGGAGTGATTGGTGGCAGTGATTACACTAGGTTAGAACTGACTGTGGGCAGTGGTTTTATTTATCTGTGGAGTGATTGGTGGGAGTCGATTACACTAGGGTAGGACTGACTGGTAGAAGTGGTTATTTTATACTTTGGAGATGTGATTGGTGGCATGTGATTCACTAGGTGGAGGACTGCTGGTGGCAGTGGTTATTTCATACAGTGGAATGACTGGTGGCAGTGATTACACTAGGTTGAGGACTGACTGGTAGCAGTGGGTTTTTTATATACTGTGGAGTGACTGTGCAGTGATTACACTAGGGTGAGGACTGACTGGTGGCAGTTGTTATTTCATACATCTGGAATGACTGGTGGCATTGATTACACTAGGGTTAGAAAACTGACTACTGGTGGCACGTTGTTATTTTATACTGTGGAGTGATTGGTGGCAGTGATTACACTAGGGTGATGGACTGACTGTGGCAGTGGTTACACTGGGGTGAGGACTGACTACTGGTGGCAGTGGTTTTTATTTATACTTATATTGTGAGTGATTGGTGGCAAGTGGTGAGCCCTAGGGTTATATACTATGACTGGTGCAGTGGTTATTGATATTGAATATAACTGTGGGGATGATTGGGCATGATGACCTAGGGTTAGGACTGACTGGTGGCAGTGGTTTTATTTTAGTACTGTGGGGTGTGATTGGTGGCAGTGGTTACACTAGGGTTAGGACTGACTGGTGGTGCAGTGTTATTTTATACTGGTAGAGGTAATTTCTGATGACACTTTCCCTTTACATACTCCTCTTCTTAAGCCCCAAAAAGAAATTCTGCCCTCAAATTTAGTTTGCCCTTTAAAACAGTGCCCTCGCACTAGCTCTGACATGTTTTGTCCCCTTATTGGATTCCTCAGATGGCTACATAAGAAAGATGGACCTGTCCACCAGGTTTATTAAAATCCGTAAAAACAAATACATTACTAATTCTATATAACCCAAACCTCCCCATTGGCGGTGGAGGGGTCAACCCCCCTATTACCCCCACCCCCCACTTAGAAACCAATGAACTCGGAGAGGGATGAAATGTGGTTTCTAGAATTTACTTATATTACAATTATTACAAAATCTTACCTATAAAGTTAGTCAAATATGACTTTGTCACCTCTCATTTTCACTGCGAAATAGTCAGGTTTGAGTGTTGCAAGGGGGAGGGTCCACTCAGAACTCTATCTTCTGTTCTGTTGTAGGCACCTAAAGAAAATAAGTTTTGTGTCAATTACAAGATACTGATCTTATCTTTGAGATCCCTCAGATTATGGCTATGTCAACAGAACTAGAGATGCAAGCCAGCTAAATCTTCAGCATTGGTCTTTCAAATGATTCACTTTTTTTATTTTTTATTTTTAAATTTTTGTTTTTCTTTTCTTTTCTTCTGTTTTTATTTTTTTCGGTTTCGGCTGACAAATCTGGTTAAAGAAGTAAGCCAAGGGCTTTTTAAAATTGTATGAGGTCTCCCCTCAGTCGTCTTTTTTCTAAATGAAATCCAAATATTTTAATCTGTCGTGTATTCTAGTTCCACCATTCCCTATAAATCCTGGTGCTTCCTCTGCACCGTTCCAGCTCTACTATATCCTTTTTATACACTGGTGCCCAAAACTGTACACAATATTCATTGTGTGGTCTGACCAGGGATTGTATAAGGGCAAAACTATGTTCTTTATCATGGAATCTATTCCTTCTTGATACATCCCATTATTTTTTTGCTTTAGCAGCAGCCGCTGGCTCTGAGTCACTAAAATTAAGTTTACCCATCCACCAATCCACCCAAGTCCTTTCAGCTTCATGTTTACTAAGTAATGGACCGTTTAGAACATATTATACTTTTTGTTTCCATGGCCCAAGTGCATAACTTTAACCATTTATCTATTAAAAACCTCATCAACCATTTCTCTGCCCATCCATCAAGCTTCCACAAATCCCTCTTTAATGCTAATATACGACCTCAGTATGTATACGTTACACAGCTTAGTATCATCTGCAATAATGAAACTTGACTGTGTAAACCCAATACAAGGTCATTAATAAAAATATAAAAGAATGTGCGCCCATACGACCCCTGTGGCACTCCACTGGTAACATCAACCCAATCTGAGAATGTGCCATTAATGACCACCCTCTGTTTCTTCACTAAGCCAATTACTTACCCAAATAAACAGATTTTCACCTATTCCCAGCAGTCTCATTTATATACCAACCTTATGGCACGGTGTCAACTGCCTTGAAAAGTCCAGATATACAACACCCACGCTTCCCCCGATCCAGTCTGAACTTACCTCCTCGTAGAACCCAATCAGATTTCGACGGAGCGATCTCTCATAAACCCATGCTGACGCTGGGTTTATAAGGTTGTGCACAGTGAGATATCAGGATAGCATCTCTAATAAACCCTCAAATTTTTCCCCACCACAGCAGTTAGACGCACGGGTCTGTAGTTTCCGGATCGCTATTTGATCCTTTTTTGTATATTGGTACCACATTTGCTACGGCCAGTCCTGTGAACATAACCAGTCCTCAGTGATCTTCAAATATTAAAAATACACGGTTTGTCTATCACCGTACATCATTCATGCAGAACCCGGGGGTGTATGCCATCTGGCCCAGGTGGATTATCTATCTTAGTGGTTGAGGCGGCGCCGTCTCTTCCTGGGTTAAAACTGTTGACATTATAAAAAGAATTAACATTATTCTCATTGTGTCTTCCACCAGGGGATTTCCTGGGTAAAGACAGTTTAGAAGGCATTCAGTAGATTGGCCCTTTCCTCATCTCCTTCACCATGACCCCCATGTTATTTCTAGGGGGCCCACACTCTCTGTTTTAGTTTCTTACATTTATATCTTGAAAAATAATTTGGGATTATTTTTGCTCTCCCTGGCATATTTCTCTCGTCTCTATTTTGCGGCCTTTATTTGCTTTACAGGATTTATTTTCTCTCTATAATCCTTAATGCCTTCATCGCTACTCAGTTTTAGCACCTTAAACGATCATCTTTCTCGCTTATTGCTTTCCTTCAAGAATAGTTAGCCCATAGGTTTTCTTGTTCCTTTGCTTTTCCCCTAAGGTATGTGTTCTCACAGGACTTTTCAGATATATTAAGAAAAAGTCCATTTTGGGGTGTACTTTGTCTTTGAGAACATTCTCAGTCTATGCCTTTAAGGTCTTCCTTAGTTGCTGAAAAATTTGCCCTCCTGAAGTTTAGAGTGTTGGTTGCCCTTCACTAACGCTCTTAGTAAGATAATACAAAATCAATAATATTATATCACTATTCCCCAGGTTCCCCCCAACTGTAGTTTGATACCCTATCAGGTCTGTGGTAAGGATAAAGGTCCAGCAGTGCCCCCTTTGTTGGCTCCGGACTAGTTGCGACAGGTAATTGTCTTTGTTGTTGAAAGAACCTGCTGCCTTGAAGGACCTGCATGTTTCTGCCCCCCAGTCAATATCTGGGTATTGAAGTCCCCATGAAAGTACTTCACCATGCTTGAAGACGCATCCATTTCATATCAGCATTTCTATTGCTGCCTCATTATATTTGGAGCCTATAACAAAACCCTAGTAATATTTTATTATTTTTTTTCCCTCCCTTATCTCCACCCTAGGGACTCCACATTTGCATTTGTGTTACTGATGTCATCTCGAGGAGGGTGAGGCAAGAATTCACATATAAACAAACCCCCCTTTTTTATTTATACGATCCTTCTAAAAAGACTTAAACCATCTATAGCAACAGCCCAGTCATAGCTACTGTCCAGCCAGTCTCGCTGATACCCACTATAGCATATTTCCGCTCCAACATCAAGAGTTCCAGTTCCTCCATTTTTGTTGTGAGCGGGCTGGGCTTATGCATTGTGTACATACACTTTATATGTTTCTTGTCGTATTCTTTTGTTTTATTCCCCAATCATTCCAGCCCCCGTCCTCCCCATGGACTATGACTCTTCCCAGCTCTCTATGTACACGTCTATTGCCTGCCACAAGTGTATTGCCCTCCCCCAGGTGTCTAGTTTAAACACTCCTCCAACCTTCTAGCCATTTTTTCCCTAAACAGCGGCCCCCTCCCCATTGAGGTGCAGCTGAAAACATTGTCATGTGTCAGGATGCATTTGTAAGCCATAATGGACCAAAACAGATTGAAAGCCCCAACATGAGACACCATTTTGCGAAAGTACACCCCTTGGAGCGTTTAGAACATGTAATTGGTATTTTCCCCACAGGTTGTTTGTCAATTAGGCCCACAAAGGAAAAAAGGGAAAATTTTCTCACAAAAAAGTCACTTTTACCCAAAATGTTTGTAAGCTACAAGGGATAAAAGATGAAACAACCCCATAAATGTGTAAACTATTTCTCCTAAGCACGAACTGCACACTTTGCATATTAAAGTGTTGTATGGGTACACAGTAGGGTCAGAAGGGAAAGAGGCTTGGCCTTTCAGAAGCCAGATGTGACAATCATCCTTTACATGTGTCAGGATGCATTTGAGGCCCTAGTGGTACCAAAAACAGAGGGGGGGGGGGACCCCAACAAGTGTCACCATTTTGGAAAGTGCCACCTTTGGAGAATTTGGCAAGGTGTAATAGTGTATTTTCCCCTACAGGTTGCTGCTAATTAGGTCCTAAAAGGAAAAAGATGAACATTTTCCATAAAAGTCACTTTTATGGCTAATTTTGTATCCCATAAGGCATTAAAGATTAAACAACCCCCAAAAAATGTGTACAGCATTTCTCCCGAGAATAATTGCCCCACACATGCAAATAAAAGGTTGTATGGGTACGACAGTGAAGCTCAGAAGGAAAGAGGGGCGTTGGCCTTTTAGAAGCCAATTTGACAGACATACTTTACCTGTGTCAGGATGCTTTAGAGAGCCGTAGTAATACCAAAACAGAGCGGAACCCCAACAAGTATCACCATTTTGAAAGCACACCCTTTAGAGAATTAGCAAGGTGTAATATGTGTATTTGTCACTAAAGGTGTTGATTCATTAGGACTTGAATAGGAAAAAGGTAAAAATTTTAGTTAAAAGGTCATTTTACCCTAATTTTTTAAGCCACAATGGATAAAAAAATGTGATAACCCCCCAAATGTGTAAACCTATTTCTCTCGAGTGTAGATACCCCCCATGTGTATATAAATGTTGTAGGGCACACAGTAAAAGGAAAGGGGGATGTTTGCCTTTGAGCAAATTTGACGAAAATGTTTGACATGCATTGGAGAACCCTAGTGGTAAAAATAGGATAAGTATACGAAAAGTGTCCCTAATTTTTGAATGAATCCTTAGAGAATTTGCAAGTGTTATATATTATTGCCCCTACAGGTGCAATGATCAATTAGGCCCTAAACATTAAATAAGGTGAAAATTTTCCTATTAATGTCATTTACCCCTAATTTTGTCAGCAATAAGCGGATATATATTAGATAACCCCGAAAAAGGTGTAAAACTATTCTTCCAAGCGTGTAGAAGTACCCCACATGTGCAATAAAATACTTAGGGGCGCACAGTAGAGGAAAAGAGGGATGTTTGTCTTCTAGAGGCCAAATTTGACAGAAATCTTAACATGTGTCAGGATACATTTGGAGAGCCGTAGTGGTACCAAAACAGAGGAAAACCCGAGAAGTGACCCTAATTGTTGATGTACACCCTTGGGGAATTTAGCAAGTGTAATATGTGTGTAGTGTAATACACGTGTGAAATGAGCATTTGAACATATAGGTGGTTTCCAATATGATGTGGCAATGGAGTCCAAGATGGAATTGCAATTATTTGGAAAGTTCAGTGCCCGTTATGGGCGCCCCTTATGAAATAATTGAGGGGTATAGGGAGCAACGTGACATAACAGTGTTACATATTCATTTTACTGAATGAATTCACAACAGGTTGGGCGTGAATTGGGAATGTGTGCGTATAAGGAGGTCGAATATACCAGGGGTCCAACTAAACTTTTGTCATCTGGAGTGTCGCAGGTCTCTAGTATTATATAGTGTCCATCCTAACTCCTCTTTTGGAACAGACTCTTTATGAGTCCTACCATTAGAAGCCGCGAATTCACCGGGAAATGCTCCTGGCAAAACACAGGAACATCTAAACAGAGGTATGGGGCCCCGTCCTTCTGGCCCAATTAGTTTCTATTATCTTCTCTTGAAACGGGAGAATGTATACAGCAGGACTGCCACATTGAACAGCTCATAAGAGTGTACGGCGGAACGTACTGTACAAGTGCAAGGCCAGCGCTTTTGTACCAAATCTTCGTTTTCGTAGGGAAATTATCACCAAGTGTTGCTCTTATTCACCCTAGCGATGCCCATTGTGACGAATACTGCTGCTTTTGGCTGGACCAAATCGACCAGCCAATAGCGGCAAACATGGACAGAGGGGGGAAACAAAACCCCTCTGGACTGCAAGACACAATTGGTGGCTGTCAGGAACAGCCGCCACCCTGCCCCGATCATGTGGGTGGGACGTAACCCTTCTGTTCCATGGGGCAGGATGGATGGCCGTCAGGAACAGCCACCATCTTGCCCCGATCACTGTGTCTTTACCGTGTTGGCAAGTCACTGTAGTTATTTCATACAGTGGAATGACTGGTGGCAGTAATTACACTAGGGTTAGGACTGACTGGTAGCAGTGGTTATTTCATACAGTGGAATGACTGGTGGCAGTGATTACACTAGGGTTAGGACTGACTGGAAGCAGTGGTTATTTTATACTGTGGAGTGATTGGTGGCAGTGATTACACTAGGGTGTGGACTGACTGGTGGCAGTGGTTATTTCATACAGTGGAATGACTGGTGGCAGTGATTACACTAGGGCAGTGATGGCAAACCTTTTAGACACCGAGTGCCCAAACTACAACCAAAACCCATGTATTTTTTGCAAAGTGCCAATGCGACAATTTAAGCAGTAACTTATTACTCCCTGCTCTTTCGCAGGTTTGAATTATATAGGCATCTGAGGACACCAATACAGTAGAAAGAAGTAGAAGAAGTTTGGATTATCATTGTAGCTTTCTTCTAGGGTCTTCTTCTTCTGTCTAGCGGCAAACATGGACAGAGGGGGGAAACAAAACCCCTCTGGACCGCAAGGCACAATTGGTGGCTGTCAGGAACAGCCGCCACCCTGCCCCGATCACCGTGTCTACAGACATGGTGATCGGTATTACTGACGTCATAAGTAAATTCGCTGCTATTGGCTGGTCTGAATTGATGAGCCAATAGCAGCGATCATGTGGGTGGGACGTAACCCTTCTGTTCCATGGGGCAGGAGGATGGCCGTCAGGAACAGCCCCCATCTTGCCCCGTCACTGTTCTTAACCGTGTGCAAGTCAACTCCCGCCGCACCTTCTATAACAACGCGTGTTGGAATAGCTATAACAATCCTATTTTTTACGCAATTTAGACAAATAAGGGCTTATTTTTGCGGATAGATGCCTGCTAAAAAAAACTTCATTTTAGTGGGGTTTAGCTTATGAAGCAATTTTTATTAATTTTTACGTGGGGAGAAAATAAAATCATAATTCTGTTTTGGATTTTTAGCACTTTTTGGGGGGGTGTTCAACTGTAGCATAACAAATATATTATCTTTAGTCTACACACTACGATTACGGGGATACCATTTTAATTAGTTATTTTATATTTGTCCAATTTATTGAAGGAAAACTAGAATGAAAAAATTGCATTTGGTTTTTAGTATTGCCCTAACTTATACGGCATAATAAGTATTTTTTTGGTTGACGAGCTGGTGGTAGCTTATTTTTTGCGTGACCGATGTCTTTTCATTGGTATCAAGATGAGTGGTAGATAAGAGAATTACTGAGTAGGAATGATTGGTAGATAAGAGAATTACTGAGTAGGAATGATTGGTAGATAAGAGAATTACTGAGTAGGAATGAATGGTATATACGAGAATTACCAATTAGAAATGAATGGTATATAAGAGCATACCAAGTAGAAATGGTATAGAGAATACCAGTGAGATGAATGGTATATAAGAGGCTTACCAAGTAGGAATGAAGGATATAAGAGAATGCTGAGTAGGGAATGAATGGTATATAAGAGAATTACTGAGTAGGAATGAATGGTATATAAGAGAATTACTGATTAGGAATGAATGGTATATAAGAGAATTACTGATTAGGAATGAATGGTATATAAGAGAATTACCGATTAGGAATGAATGGTATATAAGAGAATTACCGATTAGGAATGAATGGTATATAAGAGAATTACCGAGTAGGAATGATGGTATATAAGAGAATTACCATTAGGAATGAATGGTATATAAGAGAATTACCAATAGGAATGAATGGATATAAGAGAATTACCGAGTAGGAATGATGGTATATAAGAGATTACCGAGTAGGAATGAATGGTATATAAGAGAATTACGAGTGGAATGAATGGTATATAAGAGAATTTGATTAGGAATGATGGGATATAAGAGAATTACTGATTAGGAATGAATGTATATAAGAGAATTACCGATTAGGAATGAATGGTTATAAGAGAATTACGAGTAGGAATGAATGGTATATAAGAGAATTACCGATAGAATGAATGGTATATAAGAGAGAATTACCGATTAGGAATGAATGTATATAAGAAGATACTGAGTAGGAATGAATGGTATATAAGAGAATTACTGAGTAGGAATGAATGGTATATAAGGAATTACCGAGTAGGAATGAATGGGATATATAAGAGGAAATTACTGAGTAGGAAGAATGGATATAAGAGAATACTGAGTAGAATGAAATGTATATAAATGAATTACCGAGTAGGAATGAATGGTATATAAGAGAATTACTGAGTAGGAATGAAGGTATATAAGAGAATTACTGAGTAGGAATGAATGGTATATAAGAGAATACCGAGTAGGAATGAATGTATATAAGAGAATTACCGAGTAGGAATGATGGGTATATAAGAGAATTACGAGTAGGGAATGAATGGTATATAAGAGAATTACAGAGTAGGAATGAATGGTATATGAGTGGGTGGAGGAGCAGTTTCTCTGCATCTAATTGATTTGCTTTATGTGCTCCAGGCTCCAAAATTGCTAGTAAAGTTGGTCAAACCAGCGCATCTTTGGGCTGAATTCCCCAGATTTGACATCAGTTGGTGTTGTGGGGGTGAAACATGTTCGGTTCTGGACCCTGGCAGGCCGGCACTGCTCAGAAGAAGGGATGCTGAGTTATATAGAAGATGCCAGGATGCAGACCATGTTGGCTGTGGCTTTGGAGCTGTGAGTAGCATCTTTGTTCATTTATGACATTGTACTGGAAACACATCTTTCCTAGACCCCTGAATTACAAATCTTTCCTTCCTGCAGGGAAACCTGACCTTTACTGGTACTATCAGCGGGATGTCTGTGTCTGGAAGGATCACATATTGTCCCGGATTGTGGCTAAGGCACACAATGGACAGTGTTTACCATGTATACCACCCGCGTGATGGGTGATTGTGACGGGGGCAAGGAAGACCGTAAGTACTTTGTACAGAAGGTGCCCTGAAGCCCATTATTTGGTCTTCCTTCCCTCTCAGCTGCATCTTGTGGGGTTTTTAGTATAAGAGAATTACTGATTAGGAATGAATGGTATATAAGAGAATTACCGATTAGGAATGAATGGTATATAAGAGAATTACCGATTAGGAATGAATGGTATATAAGAGAATACCCGTAGGAATGAGGTATAGTAAGAGCTTACCAAGTAGGAGATGAATGGTATATAAGAGAATGCTGACGTAGAATGAATGGTATATAAAGAGACTTACCAGTAGGAAGGAATAGACATGGTATATAAGAGGAATACTGATTAGGAATTGAATGGTATATAAGAGAATTTAGTAGGAAGAATGGTTATAAGAGAATTACTGATTAGGAATGAAGGTTATATAAGAGAATTACCGATTAGGAATGAATGGTATATAGAGAATTACCGATTAGGAATGATGGTATAAGAGAATTACCGATTAGGTTAATGAATGGTATATAAGAGAATTACCAATTAGGAATGAAGGTATATAAGAGAATTACCGAGTAGGGATGAATGGTATATAAGAGAATTACCGGTAGGAATGAATGTATATAAGAGAATTAACGAGTAGAATGAATGGTATATAAGGAGAATTAGGATTAGGAATGAAAATGGGATAAAGAGAATTACGTAGGATGAATGGTATATAAGAGAATTACCGGATAGGAATGAATGGTTATAAGAGAATTACGAAGTGGAATGAATGGTATAAGAGAATTACCGATTAGGAAGAATGGTATATAAGAGAATTACCGATAGGAATGAATGGTATATAAGAGAATTATGAGTAGTAGGAATGAATGGTATATAAGAGAATTACTGAGTAGGATAGAATGAATGGTTATATAAGAGAATTACCGAGTAGGAATGAATGGTATAAAGAGAATATTTATGAGTAGGAATGTGAATGGTATATAGAGAATACCTGAGTAGGAATGAATGTATATAAGAGAATTACCGTAGTAGGAATGAATGGTATATAAGAGAATTACTGAGTAGGAATGAATGGTATATAAGAGAATTGCTGAGTAGGAATGAATGGTATATAAGAGAATTACCGAGTAGGAATGAATGGTATATAAGAGAATTACCGAGTAGGAATGAATGGTATATAAGAGAATTACAGAGTAGGAATGAATGGTATATGAGTGGGTGGAGGAGCAGTTTCTCTGCATCTAATTGATTTGCTTTATGTGCTCCAGGCTCCAAAATTGCTAGTAAAGTTGGTCACAACCAGCGCATCTTTGTGGCTGAATTCCGTCCAGATTCTGACACTCAGTTTGTGTCTGTGGGGGTGAAACATGTTCGGTTCTGGACCCTGGCAGGCCGGGCACTGCTCAGTAAGAAGGGGATGCTGAGTTCTATAGAAGATGCCAGGATGCAGACCATGTTGGCTGTGGCTTTTGGAGCTGTGAGTAGCATCTTTGTTCATTTATGACATTGTACTGGAAACACATCTTTCCTAGACCCCTGAATTACAAATCTTTTCCTTCCTGCAGGGAAACCTGACCTTTACTGGTACTATCAGCGGGGATGTCTGTGTCTGGAAGGATCACATATTGTCCCGGATTGTGGCTAAGGCACACAATGGGCCAGTGTTTACCATGTATACCACCCTGCGTGATGGGCTGATTGTGACCGGGGGCAAGGAGAGACCGTAAGTACTTTGTACAGAGGTGCCCTGAAGCCCATTATCTGGTCTTTCCTTCCCTCTCAGCTGCATCTGGTGGGGTTTTTAGCTTGTATTGACATTGCTGCTTACTACTATAGGCAGGTCCTTGCCTTTTCCTCCTCCTAAATGGTTGATAACAGGAAGCAATAGACCAGTGATGGCGAACCTTTTAGTGCCCAAACTGCAACCCAACACCCCCCTTATTTATTGCCAGGTGCCAACCAAAAGCAGTAACTTATTGCTCCCTGTTCTTTAACAACTTTGGATCATATTGGCCTCCAGAGGACAAGATGGAAAATTTGCATCATTGTAGCTTCTTTTTAGTGTCCCTCTGTACACAGATAATCGTGGGGCCAGCAGAAGGTCCTCCAAAGATATTTCGGCCCTTTCTACTCATTCCCCTCTTCCTACAGTTCCAAGTAACAAAGTAAGTATCACTTTTATATATGACTGAATGCAGCATCTTTTAAGTTGCTTGGAACTGCAGGAAGATTCTTTGAGTCCTGTCTGGTGCGCTGGGGCGAAGGCCCAGGTGCCAATAGAAAGAGCTCTGAGTGCCGCCTCTGGCACCCGTGCCATAGGTTTGCCACCACTGCAATAGACTGTACCTGCAGGTATGGTGTCCTGTTAATGACTAGCTGTCTTCTTGTTTGCTGTATCATAATTGTTTCCAGATCCAAGGAGGGTGGCGCAGTGAAGCTTTGGGACCAAGAGCTGAAAAGATGTCGTGCCTTCAGACTAGAAACTGGACAGACAACCGATTGTGTGAGATCTGTCTGCAGGGGGAAGGTAAAATTTTTCTTCTTGGCAGACAGAACGATCTTTGTATTGTAATGTGTGAAATGGTAAAAAGCTTGCGGTCCCTCCTCTATACACTAGGGCCATTTCTCATCACACTCTGCTTTCCCTGTGTATAGGAGCTGACATCTAATTCTCTGTCCTCCATCTTCAGGGTAAGATTCTAGTTGGAACCCGGAATGCAGAAATCATTGAAGTTGGGGAGAAGAATGCGGCATGTAACATCCTGATTAATGGCCATATGGATGGACCTATCTGGGGATTGGCGACTCATCCGACCAGAGACTTCTTTCTCTCGGCTGCAGAGGATGGGACTGTCCGGTTATGGGACATTGTGGACAAGGTAGACATACCACAGTAAAGTCTTCTGCATCTGCAGACGATGGTGAGATTATATTAATTTTACAAAAATGATTTTCTTTTCATCACAGAAGATGCTGAATAAAGTGAATCTGGGTCACGCAGCTCGTACTGTCTGCTACAGCCCTGAGGGAGACATGGTGGCCATCGGAATGAAGAATGGAGAATTCATCATTTTGCTTGTGGCTTCCTTAAAGATTTGGGGCAAGAAGAGAGACCGAAGGTCAGCAATCCAGGATATCAGGTGAGATATTGTGAATGATGCAGCTGCCTCAGCAATGGCAGCACATTTGGTACACAGTGTGTGTACAAGAGCTGACGCTTCTATTTCCATTCCTAGGTTCAGCCCGGACTCTCATTACCTGGCAGTGGGATCGAGTGAAAATGCTGTGGATTTCTATGATCTTACCATAGGTCCCTCACTAAATCGCATTAGTTACTGCAAAGATATCCCCAGCTTTGTTTTGCAGATAGACTTCTCTGCGGATAGTCGCTATGTGCAGGTACTGATGATCTATCTCCTGTTCCCCAAACTACTGGTTCTTATCTGAGAATCAAAGAATCTGGATAGATTGTTGTCAAAAACCAATTGGTAGCACTGAAGACAAGCAAAAATATATATATCCAGGCTGAAGTCATTTCCACTGTTGAACCTCTCCTTCCATTGCATTAAATGACAACCCTCAGTATGTCCAGAAGAACCATAAAGTTCTGCTCACCCCAATAAACATGAAAAATAGATAAATGGAAGTGCTCCAGTCCAGAAAGAGACCAAGAGAATCCAACATCAGGTATAAAAATTCATGTTTCTTTAAAGGGAACCTCTCATCATGTTTTCACCATTATACCTAATGACAGGTTCCCACAGAAGTCTTCTCACTGTTTCTTATTCAGTTTTTATTATAAAAATCCATATCCTAGCTTCATTAAATCAAATTTTTTTTAAAGAAGCTGGCACCTTGCAGACTCACCAAATCACATTGGGGCACATTTACTAAGGGTCCGAATCTGGGTTTTCCGCTAGGTTTTCCGAATGTTACCGTTTTGCTCCGAATTGCCCCGGGTTTTTGGCGTACGCAATCAGATTGTGTCGCATCGGCGCCTGCTTGCATGCGACCAAAAACGGGGCGTGGCCATCGGAAAACCCAACGGATTTGGAAAAATCGTGCTATTTAAAAAATAGCATATGGCCGCATTTGTTGCCGTAGTCTTTTTCTATGGCATACTTGCCTGGCGGCTTGGAGGTCACTCAGTATTGAGTTGGATACAGCCTGTTTATGCCTCAGCTCCAGAGAGGTGACCAATTCGAGTGCTAACCACATTGTATGTGCTTTTTCTACCTTAATGCGAGCACCAGGTTTGATGAAAACCTCTTGGATGGATCCCTTGAGGGTTTCCCATTTTGTCAGTGCGGAAGTGGAGTCCAACGCGTGGCCTGAGGTGAATTGGGCAATGGTACGGGTGACCTCTGTGGTGCATACCAGGTTCAGGAGAAGGGACTCATTAAGTCTCCACAACCATTCTTTCCTGTTGAGGAATGGGAGTGTGAGTGTACAGTAGACCGGAGCATGATCGATTAAGACAATGGGGCTTATTTACTAAGGGTCCCGCGGCTGCATTTCTGTCGGGTTTTCCGACGTTTTCGGGGATCGTGCCACTGGGACAGGGATTTAGGAGGGGATTGTGTTGCACGCGATCGGATTTTGGCGCATTGGCGCCAGCTTTCATGCGTCAGAAATCGGGGGCAGGCCATCGGACGATCCAAGTGATTCGGACAGAGTGCGGGATTTAACTTTAAAATTGTCTTGTAAGCCATGCACTTATATGCACCGGGAGGAAGATGGTGAACTCCGGGGGACCTCGGCAGGGAAGCGACACATGCAGGATATCGAGCGCACTAAGTAAGTGAATCACGGCAGAGTGCAGGATAGTCGGACACTCCGGATCTGGAAACGGGCAGGACCGGGTAAGTACATGTGTCCAAATGTCTCCAATGGAGGAGGACATTAGCCATTGAAGCGCATTATGTTGAATAAGGATATGATCCAGACTGGTGTAGACCCCGTGAGGGGGGGGGGGGGATCTTTAGTCCCTGTCTGGTGGATGTTGCAGCCTCCAGGCATCACGAATCAAGAATTTCAGTAACCGTAGAGAACAAAGATGCAGGTTGGACAGACACGCTTTTTATGCGCAGATTGTTGTGCCAGCTTCTATTTTCTATATCGCCCATATGTTGCTGCAAGCTTGTATTTGCATTTGATGATGCTAAAGGGTGTTTTGCATGACCTCCAGACCCAGGTTAGTAGAAAATTGTGCCTGATCCAGGTCATCTACTTTAACCGCCAAATAAGTAACATCAGAACGCCAGCTTGACGGCATTCGGCTAGGATTTGAGAAGCAAATATCAATATATCCTCCTTGGTGGAGGAAGGATAGTAGAGATTTGATGTCCTACACTGTGAGGAGTCTGTCCCCTTGATGGGCTGGGAGTGGGATCCCTGTAGCCGGAGCGAGACTCTTCACATGATCTAGTAACCCTTGTGGTTAACACACTTGAGCACCATCATGTCTGACAAATAGCAAAAACAGAAATACTATGGGGCACATTTACTAAGGGTCCGCGGACCGCATTTCCGCTGAGTTTCCTGATTATTTCCGTTTTGCGCTGCATTTAACAGGGTTTTTGTGGAAAGTGATCAGATTTTGGCACAATTCCATGGAGCCCCTCTCGCCCCTAGCCTCCCAGCCCAGGGTTCCCTGGTCACGGATAAAGCCACGCTGACTTGCCCCTTTGGAAGTAGGAGCTCTTACTTCCATGGGCATTATTCCTCCCCGGGACCTACAGCCAAGTGTGGCCGGGTTTCGAGCTCCAAACTCGGCTTGCACCCGGTCGCGAGGGGGCTCCCCTCCGCTCCGGGAAGGGCGCCCTCCAGCGGGCAGACGAGGGTACTTCTAGTCTGCCCGAACTCCATGGGGCCCCTCTCGCCCCTAGCCTCCCGGCCCAGGGTTCCCTGGTCACGGATAAAGCCACCCTGTCGAGGTCGGTCTAGGGTCCGGTGCCTTGCAGGAATCACGCCGGGATCGTGAGGCCCGCCGCGGCTTAGCGGAAAAACTCCCTTTCCCGGTTCTCTTCCCACCCCGGGAGCTCCCGCGGCCGGGAGACGCTTCCACGAGGGCGGCCGCGGGAAGGCGGTCATGCCGGTCCGGGAGAGGTACCACACTTTGAAAAATTTTCACACTCCAGGTCACCTCCGAGCCGGGACCCGCTTCCATGGGCTCGGCTATGGGAGGAGGGTTTTCCCGGTCGTCGCCAAAGAGGGCTGTTAAGCCGCCTCTCGGGGCAGAGCTCGTCATAGGCAGCCACAAGACACCAACGGGCATGGCACCTCGCCTCCTACTTCCATGGGCATGTTCCTCACCGGGACTTGGCACCAAGTCTGGCTAGGGGACAGTGACATGCGGCCGGATAGGCCAACTGGCTGCTCCCGCTGACTTGCCCCTTAGGAAGTACTAGCTCCTACTTCCATGGGCATTATTCCTCCCCGGGACTTGCCGCCAAGTCTGGCCGGGGAACAGTGACATGTGGCCGGATAGGCCGAGCGGCTGCTCCCGCTGACTTGCCCCTTTGGAAGTACTAGCTCCTACTTCCATGGGCATTATTCCTCCCCGGGACCTACAGCCAAGTGTGGCCGGGGAACAGTGACATGTGGCCGGATAGGCCAACTGGCTGCTCCCGCTGGCTTGCCCCTTTGGAAGTACTAGCTCCTACTTGCATGGGCATTATTCCTCCCCGGGACCTACAGCCAAGTGTGGCCGGGGGACAGTGACATGTGGCCGGATAGGCCAACTGGCTGCTCCCGCTGACTTGCCCCTTTGGAAGTATTTCAATGGAATTCCAATTTCATGCAACACAAATCAGGGGGCAACACAAATTCAAATTGTGTTGCAAGAATGCGCTCACATACACCGGGAAGAAGAAGGTGAACTCCGGCGGACCTCAGCAGGGAAGCGACACATGCTGGATTTCTGCCGCACGATCTTAGGGAATAGCGGCAGAGTTTATCCTCGTTGGACAACGCACCTCGGGGATCGCGCAGGCTCCGGGTAAGTAAATGTGCCCCTATATGTACCACAATTAACCCTTAAAGGATATACAGAGATTATTTTTATACCGGTTGTTGGATTATCTTCTTCTATTCACCATCTGCAGACATCATTCATTTCAGGAGCTGTAATTTCACACAAGTTTAAGAGTCTATAAGGACAATGTTTCTTCTTTGTAGGTCTCTACAGGATGTTATAAGCGGCTGGTCTATGAAGTGCCTTCAGGAAAACTCCTCACGGAGCAAACTGTGATTGACCGGATAACATGGGCCACCTGGACCAGGTAAGTGATGTCATTTCTGGCTGCTTTTACTACCCCTCTCAGGCAATCAGTGGGAAGGATCAGTCTGCGATTAAGCTAGTGCCCATCCTAACCTCTTACTTGTTTGTTTTTGGCTAAGTCTAGTCTTTGCATCTGAAATGTATCAGTTATAAAGATACCTTGTAACAAAATTCCTGTCCCATGTTCTTGTCATGCCTGCCTCTACTATAAGATGAGGCAATCTTCTAGATGACAAATAAAGTCAGAATTTACCCAATAGGCTGTCACTGACCTCCTCATGTTCCTCTGCAGTGTCCTGGGTGATGAGGTGGTGGGGATCTGGTCCAGACACGAGAAGTCAGACGTGACTTGCGCCTGCGTCTCTCACTCAGGGATCAGCCTGGTTACAGGTGATGATTTTGGAATGGTCAAACTGTTCGACTTCCCCAGTCCTGAGAAATTTGTAAGTAAATGTGTGTTTTCAGTGCAAGTGGCACGTGTCGTTATATGACAATATAGACATACAGATTATCTTGTTTCCACCAGGGGAAAGTGATAATTGTAACCATTCTTTGATTCTTCTGTATCCATTAATCCAGGCAAAGCATAAGCGTTTTATGGGGCATTCAGCTCATGTGACAAACATACGTTTTACCAGCGCGGATCGCTATGTGGTCAGTGCAGGAGGGGATGACTGCAGGTGAGAGGACATTACATTTTTCACCAGTGTAACCATTACAGTAAATATAGTGATACTGAGATACATCCTGTATTATACTCCGGAGCTGCACTCACTATTCTGCTGGTGCAGTCACAGTATATATACATTACTTATTTTGTACTGATCCTGAGTTACATCATGTATACTTCAGAGCTGCACATTCTGCTTTTAATATGCAATTATATATATATATAATTTGTGTCCACAACAGTTTTTTGTCTATGTTTGCATATTAAAAAAAAAGTTTCTGGAGCTTGCACATGTCCAACACATGTCCAATACTGTGAACCTAGAGGGGCGTTATAGTGTGTCCCTAGTTTGCAACACATTTATTAGTGATGTGCATTACACCAAGTGCTCCAAAAAATACATAGGTGCAACTGTGTTACATCCTGAAAACTGACTGGAATAATTAAGAGCTTGTGACACTATTAAATAACATTGCACAACCTGTACAAAGAAAACGCAAAGATAACTAATGCACAGTGCACCAGTTTCAATATATTTGGGCCACTGTGTACTTAACATTACTTAACCTGTACTCATCGGAATTTTGTTTCCGATGCATTCAATATTCTGCCGGCGGAGTCACTATTTACATACATTACATTAAAAATGTTTGGTGTAAAAAAAATTGCATAGATGTTTTTGTGACTTTTCATTGCTAAAAAGTTGCACAAAACAATTTCCACCACTTCGCTGTACTGGGGTAATCATAGAACTACTGCTAGTGCAGCACCTGGCAAAGCCACATTCATGACTTGGGACTTTTTAAAAAGTTGCATAGTCACTCCAACCCCCTGCTGCGACTTTTTATGCATTTTGCGCCTTTTTGTAAGAAAAACCCAGACACAAGAAGAGCATATGAACATGTATTATAGGGCAAAAGCCACTTTAATGCATCAGATGGGCAGCAAAGCTCCAAGGACAGACATAGGACTGTCCCAAGGAGCCTCCTAATGATAAATTACCCCACTGTGTACATACATACATTACTTATCCTGCATTACATCGAGCATTATACTCACTGTTCTGCAGGAGGAGTTTCTGTATACATACATTACTTTATTAATCCTAAAGTGCATCCTGTATTACCCCAGAGCTACACTCACTGTTCTGCTGTGAGTCACTGGGGGTTATTTATCATTGGTGTTTCGGCGCAGTTGTTGTATAAATGTTGTTTTGCGACTTTCCATTGTGCAAAGTCAATTTGCCATAGACGCTGCTTGCATCAAAATAATTATTTGCATAGACTAGTTTTCACAATAGGACTGAATTCATGATTTTGGGACTTCTCATTTAGGTGCAAGTTTCAACACTACTGATTGACATCAGTCCCTACCTGGTCTATGTTCTGAGACTTTTGATGTTTTTCTGTGGCTGTTGCATACAACCACCGCAGCATAAGACACTGCTAGCAGAATTATCAAGGACAAAAGCCACTTTAATGGATCTGAGGGCGGCATTACTCCAAGGACAGACATAAAACTGTCTAAAAAGGAGCCGGTGACATGATAAATTCCACCCACTGTGCACATTAATTACTTTACTTATCCTGTATTGCAGACACTAACCAAAATGGGAAATGTTGTGAGATTTGAGCTCAAAACTATTTTCTGGTGTAAAAGATGACTGTATATTATGTACATGGCTCTGGAGAAGATGTCAATCATAATAAATGATGGTGCACAGGATATCAAGGCCTATAAAACACTGGTCTCTCAATTCTCCCCATTGTTTGTAAACATTGATATTTGATGAATGTGCACATTACATTGTCTTCCCTTTGTCTTTATTGCAGCTTGTTTGTATGGAAATGTGTCCACATGCCACACTGATGACAGCAGCACGACCCTCCATCTCTGACAGCGGGCAGAGCATCTCAGACAAGCTGTGTTCAATTCCAGAGACAGCCTTGTCCTGCTGAGCTTTCCAGGGAAGCGTGTGCTGCCCCCCTTCATGGGGTGGATCTGTTGAGAGCAGGAGTCGGGGTTCCTATGTCACATGTGCCAGTACCAGGACATGGCGATTACTTTGTAATCTATATACCAGCATGGAGATTTCCCTATAAGGATGGCGCAGAGCAGGCAGGACACACCGCAGGCACTAGGGCCTCGCTTGCTCTAATAGTTGTGCCAGTCGGGATGCGAGTGCCTTCCCTTCTCTCCCAAAGTCTGACGTTTCCCGTCTTTGCCTTGTTCAGTCCGTTCCATGCTGATGTTGCCATATCTATGTGCTGCTTGTTTCTTTTAAACGTTTCCAGCTGTGATATTAAGACATTCTCCTGTATGTTGTTCTTAAACCTCTTCAGTGCTAGAAGAGGCGTATCTCATATTGGGGGTTACAGGGGATGGGGAGAGCATTTACTCGTATAAACAAATATAATTTCATATAAGTTCTTTTCACGTTATCTTGTTTTATTTGGCTTTAATGAGTTGGGGGGGGGGTGAATTGATACTCTAAATTAAAAGGGGTTGGCCACTTCATCCTTTCCCTGTTCTCACCACTCTGCCCTCTTCATATATACACAACTACCTCTCTCACTGCTCCAATCCATCCTCATGGCTTCTCTCACTTATGCAGGAAGAAGGGAAGGAGCAGGATGAGTCATAACTCTGCTCCTACTATTCATCTGAGCTTACACACTTAAAGAATCACAGAGAGTTTGCAGACAGCACTAAAGTAAGTATCAGGAATTCTGAATCACTTGATGAACATTCAGGGATTATAATTAAGGAAGTAAAGGCACATGGGCAACTTCTGTTTAAAAAAAAAAAAGTGGCCAACCCCTTTAAAAATTCTTTTCAAGAGAGAATATGGATGACCTGTGCGATTACTAAAGCTCATGCACTGAGAGTCCCCCAACACAGCGCTGATGTGGCTGTGTCGTGTAGAGTAGCTCATTTACATTTACTTGCATAAGCATGACTAGTAATTACAGATGTGAGAGAGATCTATAGTAGTTTTCTGCAAAACCCCTTAACTATTAGAATGGCAGTAAAATGTTTCTTATATATAAGGTATGAAAAGATCTGTACTACCATACACAATGTACTAAACTGGCCAAGCATTTACACCTGACAGAATTCAATATGAATATGTAAAATATATGCAAATCCAAAATGTTTATCTGTGTATAAAAGAGGTGCAAAGCCTGGTGTTTTTAAAGGAAAATTTGTAAGCAGTTATGACCATACAAAGTTTCAGACACTGTTATGTGGTTGTTCTGGAGAGCTGTATAACCATACATTTCTGTGTGTTCATAGCATCAGCACTGTATGCACAAATGCATTAATATTCCAGGATTGTAGCTGGATTTCGTGCATCATGGTGTGAGATCTCTTCACTGCACTGCTGCATAGCCCCGCCCCCTTCTGTAGAAGACAGCTGTGTGGATAATCCTACTCAGTGGGAGGGGCACTGCAGCAGTGAAGGGATTTCACAAACCAGGGTCCAGCAACAAACCCAGAAGATAAGGGCATTATACTTACTGTCCTGCTGCTACAAATAACTCACACAAAGGTTTACACAGATCTCCATGACAAATACCAAACACTGTCTACAGTTTTGAATGGTCAAAACTACTGACTAATACCCTTTAACTTGGTAAATCCGTCATTGGCTTAATAAACTGCACCATGGAATATTGTGTACAGTTTTGGGCACCAGTGTATAAAAAGGATATAGTAGATCTGGAACGGGTGCAGAGGAGAGCAACCAGGATTATTAGGGGAATGGGGGAACTAGAATACACTGACAGATTAAAAAATTTGGGATTATTCGGTTTAGAAAAAAGACTACTGAGAGGAGACCTCATTACAATGTACAAATACCTGAACGGACAGTACAAGGATCTCTCCAAAGATCTTTTTATACCTCGGCCTGTGACCAGGACAAGGGGGCATCCTCTACGCCTAGAGGAGAGGCGATTTTACCATCACCATAGACAAAGGTTCTTTACTGTAAGAGCAGTGAGACTATGGAACTCTCTGCCGCAGGAGGTTGTTATGGCCGACTCTATGTACATGTTCAAGAGAGGCCTGGATGCCTTTCTGGAGAGCAAATATATCACAGGTTATGGGGAAAAATATTTGCTTGATTCTTAAAAGGTCGGACTTGATGGACTTTTTCCAGCCTTATACACTATGATACTTGCTGCAAATAACATTCCTGTCTGGCATATGTCAGACATGGATACTCCATAGATCTCCTTTAAAATATCACATTAAAGGGGTATTCCAAAGGACATCGACCATCAGTTTACTGATGGCAGACATGTCCTACTAAGAAGTTCCTTATAAAAAATGCTCCTCAGGACTTATTTTATTATAACTCCATACATCAAAATGGCAGCAACATAGAGCTCCAAAAATTATGCAAATCAGTCCAAGATGCTTTGGCTATGTCGCTGGAGCTTTGTGTTAGAATTTATTCACCCGCCCGTCCCCCCGGTACAATACAAGTCCCATCTGGTCCCAACTGTATACAGAGCTGACTGGTGGAATGCAAGTTATAAGACGAGTTGCTCTGATGCGCTTTGGTGATGTAACCAAAGCCCACCAGACTGATTTGCATCATTTTTAGAACTCAATATTGCTGCTATTGCAGCATATACAGTTATAATAAGATAAGTCCTGAGGAGCATTGTTCTTAGTAGGACACATCTGTCTGTTAAGCTGCTTTCTGATCTGGTGTTGAACAATGACTTCCTACTTTAGGGTGATGTCAGACATGGCGCTTTGTCTCCGCTTGCAAACGCAAACAAATCCGCGCCCACTGGGTTCCATAGAAACGCTGATGCGATCGGGCGCCACGTCTGACATCACCCTAAGGGTGTTCAGCTGATGTGCAGTAGGTCTACAAGGCCTGGCCAGCTGCTGGTAGTCAGGAAAAAGCTGGAAGTTGTAGTTTAGCAATAACTAGTGTGCCACAGATTAGGCCACAGTCACACATGGTGCTTGCATTGCGCTTAGAAACACAAATGCCCCGGGAGGGGGTCGGCTGATGGCATCTGCATTTCCAGTGCTTTGCATGTAAATAATGAAAACCGTGTGACTGTGGAGAGAGATCACTGCGGTACTAAAGACAATCTGCAGAACACTGTGGCCCTTTAAACAGGACAGTATAACAAGCGATGAAGGAAAATAAAGACAGTATTTATTTGTATTTAGTGGCCACTAAGAACACAACTGGAATAATCTGCAGGCTGCATTTACAATGGATTTTAGGGTTTTATCAAGTTCAGGTCCGACAGATATTCAAAATATTGTTATTGTGTTAAATAAAACAGAAAAACCAGAAGGGATCTTTGCCCTGCAACAACATTGAAAAATGCAAGTATAAAACTGGAAATAAAATGTCTAAAATCCATAAAACCAAATGTAGAATTTGCTGGTGTGACACGTGATCTTGTGTCTTCTAAGTTTGCAGAATTATGGCTGCGGAGTCAGTCACTGTCAGAATATAAAAAGAGAAATTAAGAAACGAATGAGAAGTCTGAATACAGAATCAGCAAATGGACCTCTTAATCAGCTTAAATGGGGTTTTGCAAGATTTTAGCTATCCTGAGGACAAGTGTTCCAACCTATAAGGCAGTGATGGTGAACCTTTTAGAGACCGAGTGCCCAAACTATAACCAAAATCCACTTATTTACTGTGAAGTGTCAACATGTCATTTTAAGCAGTAACTTATTGGTACATGTTCTTACACATTTATCAATCGTATCAGAACTGAAGCCACATAAATAGTTGAAAGAAGGAGGGCAAATTCAGACTCTCATTGTAGCTTCTCTCCAGGGTCTCTTTGTAAAGGTAGAATGAAGGGTCCAGCAGGATGAGCCTCAAAGATAATGAAGCCCTGTCCACACCTTCTCACTATTCCTGCAATTCCAAACAGCCAATGAAGTTTCGCTTTAAAATAGCATTGAGAGCAGCATCTCTTAAGTTGCCTGGAACTTCAGGAAGATTTGGTGGATTTGTTCCTGTCTGGTGAGTGCCCACAGAAATGGCTCAGAGTGCCACCTCTGGCACCCGTGCCATAGGCTCGCCACCACTGCTATAAAGGTCTGTACTTCACATGGCAGAGGGCAATACTATGGTTCTAACAATATGCTTACAGTTCTCCTGGTGGTCACAACTGGTAGACCTATGGTGTTTTCATTTAAAGGGAACCTGTCACCAGAAATTGACCTAATAAACCACGACCAGTATTTTGTCAAGAAGCTGAACACCTTCATGTTTCTTTCATGACCCAGTGTGCTGAAGTCATTGAGAAAATTTACTTTGAAATGAAATTGGTTGTATAAAGTCAAGTAAGCAGAGATTTTGACTCTTAAGTCAAGCCCTTCACTGTAATTGATGGTCCTACACCATTACATACCAGATTTTCTGAAGTCCAATTCATCATGTCAGTCACAGAGGAGGGGCCGTTCAGAGCTCCCCACCTTGACTTCAGTGTTAAACTCCCCTCCTCCTTGACTTTACACAAGTCACTTTAAAGATGATTTTCTGGGTGATGCCACCACACATGACGTGAAAGAAATAACTAAAAAGGTGTTACACTGCTTGACAATATTCTGGCAGTGGTTTATAAGGTCAATTGCTGATGACAGGTTCCCTTTAGGTTTAAGAGAGTTGGAGCTCTGGATAATAAAAACTAAGCCCCAACAACAATAGCGTTAAAGGGTTTTGTGGAGGACTTTAATACTGAGGACCTATGCTTTGTGAAGGATGACAGCTGCAGTACAATTGATAGCCATTGTACGGACCTGTATATGATCTACAGCCATATCAGTCAGCTATTCTGCGATAATGGGAAGCTGATTGAAGCCATCCTCACCTGATCCTAACCTATCCTGAGTACCAGAAAACAATGCAAAATTTGATTAAACATTTGTCCCTAAAAAAATTTGATCTAGAAGGGACCCATTACAGTTCCAGTCCACATATAGCAAGAAGAATCCATTTGTGAAGAGTCTGTACCTGGCTTGGCTCCGGGTCCATGTTAGAGCATGACGGGGAGGGACAGGAATCGTGGGGTGATAAAACTCACAGTTGGGGCGAGTGCAATGATTGCTGAACCTGCAGTGCTGAGAGGCCAGAAGAAAAGGACATAAGTAATGACTGATCGAGGGAAACACAGGGGTAGAACTAGAAATGGCGCACAGTTACCTTGGGATGATAGAACGGACACTCCGTCTTCTTACAGGCTGGGAAGTATCGGCACTGCTGCACCACAGGTGGAATATGCGCTACTAGAGGCAAGAGATATTCTGGTCATTCAGGATGTAGAATAAAGAGGATGCGGCATGAAACACTTGTTATCCTATCAGACTTCAGACCTAATCAGAAAAGTTTTTAAATGTAGCTCAAATAATTTGATAATTTTATGTAAACCCCCCCACCCCCACCCCCCAGACATACTGTGGGCACCAGCAGTGGGCAGGGCTTCCAATTGGGATTTTCCTGCAGGAGAATTCCTTTTCCAGATACATGGTGACATATAGCCAAGGAGTTGTGTTACTAAAAGCACATGTCTTATACACAGAGTGACCGCTAAGCGTCTAATTACTAGAATCTCCAGTGATATCAAGAAAGGACAAGAGCTCTATTCATTTCTATGGGGCATAGCTTTCCCAAAACTCCCACAGAAATGAATGCAGTGCAGGTCCTCCATGTGCACATGTCCTCCAGTAATCATGGTGGCCACAGTGGTGGGACCTCACATAGAATTATACCCTGTGCTGTGGATAGGCGTAAAAGGTCATATGTTGGCTCACGTATACAATCTCTGCTTTACATATAGAAGTGTAACATTGTCACTAGACCCTTACCTGGTTTGACCAGTGGTGCTGGGATCCGTCTGCTGGCATGGGTATATGGACAGTCAGACTTGGCACATTTTGCATCAAATTTACAATTTGGATGGATGAAAAAGCATTTCTCTGCAAAGCGACATTTGGGAAAAGCTCTATTGGAAAATGAAAAGAAACAGGAGTCAGTTCTCCCTTCAGCATACCCTCTAAAGAGGTATGTATGTCCATGCATAGGATCAGGCGCGTAGATAGGCTATGGATGAGTCCAAGGAAAGCCTTTATATCGTGTCTCAAAACACAAACAATACGTGTAGCCTAAGGAAGACTGGCTAATAAACAGACTTCTCAGCAGCCAACAGTCTCATTCCAGCCAAGTGAAACGTTACCTGACCTGTACATTGAATTTATCCCATCCCTCTAATATGGGAGATGCCACAGGCAGCCACTTACTTGCAGGGTGTAGTGGGGTGATGATAGGTGCAGCGGTCTGCATTCTTACACGCTGGCCAGTACTTGCAACGCTCTGGGATCTTCGCCTTGGTTGGAGGGTCACTGGACTCAGCAACTGTGGACAGTAAAAGAGGCACATGGTTTATTTCCCAATACAATTTTACTATCTGCATTAGACTACAGCAGAAAATCATAAACATATATAAAAATGTTGTGTAATGGGGGCTAATGCTAATTGTTCCACTATTTCCTGGAGGTTTCTAGACTTCAGCAGGAGGATCGTGCTGTCCAGAAATGAGAAAACTGTAAAAGCAATGAGAAAGGAGTAACACAGTGAATGCAGAATGACGGCAACGTGCATTACAACGCACATGTACACTTATTCTGTATCCGCTCAATATACATTATCTATATGTGTAAATACAGCATATGCAATAAAGGACAATGAGTTATATGGCACATCACGATTGCATGTCATACCATTTGCGCTGGGAAGATCCTGTAGGTTGGGGAAGCTGGGCTCCGGCCTGCCGACACCAGTATATGGTTCTGGATATTCCTCTCCTTGCTCAGTGTAACACATTGACTCGTCCTCTGGATCCTGCTCAGAGATGTATCCCGGGGGGCTAGGAACCCCTTCCAAGGTTACTATAAATTTCGGGCTTGGAGGTTTTTCAGGTACCACACCTTCCCTGATTGGAAATAAAATACAAACAAGAGGTTATAGGACTACAGACTACACAACATACATAGAGAAAATATCTGGTCTATCACTGCCACCATGTATTTCTCTTTATAAGCTGCCCTGTCCCTAATAATGAATGGTTGGTGCAGCTTTACATCTTGTTTGAAACCAAACATGCAATCGGGATAATTCTTAACAAATACGGAGGAGAATTTATCAGGACTGGGCTCATATGCTAGGCATGACACTCTCCCCACTGGGACACAATGCGCCTGATGTGCCATGAGGATGCCGTCTCATTCCCCAATGCATTGTATGCCAGGTCCTTCTGGGCATAGCGTTCTGCTATAACCTACAGCAGGATCCTTTCCAACGTTATCATGACTTCAGTACCAAGCCACAATAAATTCCCCCATTGCTTCTTTGTACTTTTGTAGTCATTCTAAGCTTTAATATCAATGTACCAAAACTGCATATATAAATTCAAAGGGCAAAACTGTGGAGCAGGCAAGTAAATGATCCGGTATGTGTGCAGATGGAATTGAATGGATACAAGAAGTATCTACTAGTCTACTACCCTTGCAGTTCTACGGCAGAAGATCAGAATTTTAAATAATGTATTTAGTGTGGATATACTTCTTACATACCTGGGCTGGATTAGTCGCCCAGACTGAAGCGGGGCCTCTGGTGCTGTGGAAATTGCTTGAACTGAAGAATCTTTTGTTACTTTTGGTCTTTTAAGGATGAAGGAGCGGCTGTCAACAGTTCTGAGGTTTTCTATCTCCTCTGCAACAATAGCACAAATAGCATAAAAATGTCAGTATAATAATGGTCAGCATGGAAAAAAAATATTATTAAATAATAATCTCCTGGATTCCATGAATAGGAAGTCTTAATATCCCTTAGATACAGAACCTCCATTAAAGGACACCTGTCATCAGGTCTGTGTCCTGTCACCACTACCTGTTGGAGCAGCTTACAAGGATCCCATCCCAACCTTTATCTTGTAAATCCATACATTACTCATTATAAAATCTTTTTTATTATGTAAATGAGCCTGGTCACATGGTCAGAGGTAGTGATGTCTCCCCTGTTACCCCTCCCCTCCCCTCTCCCCCTGCTCATGTCTGTGTGTAATGTATAGTAAAGCATTGCTAGAGTCTGTGCTTTATCTGCTGACGTGCGCTCTCCTCCTATACACATGTGTGAGACACAGACATCAGCTGCACAAGTACCTTACATGTTCTGCTATAACATGGCTGCCTGGAGCTGTTGTATCTCTCCTATACATACACAGGCTGCAAAGTCCGCCAGCACCAGGAAGCACATGGAGGAGCCATTACACCATTATACCTCACATCATTATACAGGCTGTCAGTCATGTGTATAGGAGTATCTCATACACATAGGCTGCAGAGAGCGCCTATTGGACGATCTGACTGATTTGGCGTGAGTGCAGGATTTAAGTTTCAAATTGTGTTGCAAGACAATGCACTTACATGCACCAGGAAAAGGTGAACTCTGTTGGATGTGAGCGGAGAAGCGACACATGCAGGAAGCATGTGAAACATGCAAGCGCACGATTGCGGCAGAGTGCATTATCGATGGACAATGCACTTTTGGAGAACTTTACATAAGCAAATGTGCCCCAATGACTCTGTGGACAGACAATCCCCTTGTGACGGTGCAGAGTCTTGTATGCACACCATGTAAGAGTGCGGTCTTTATGCGTTTTTGGTACACTTAAAATGCACCACGTAACCGTACCCTAACTGTGCAGACCCCAGGTGTGCACAAACTGTTTTTTCAATTTTTTTGGTGTCCAAAGGCCAGATTGAGTACCTGCTTCCCATTTCACCTGTAACATCTCTAATATAATGACATTGCTCCTGGTTTTACATAGGTAAGGAAGGTTCAAACTGATTGGAGAGGGTCACAGGTTCTACACCCCTGCATTAAACATATCAGACAGACAGAAGCTAAAAGATCACTATACACCAAAGCCGTGGGATATGTAGAAATCCTGTGCAGTGTATAGAAGACTATGACCGTGTATAAGAACACACTGCCACCTGTACCAGACATAGAAATGTACACAGGGCAGACACCTTGTCTCCAGAGCTGTGCTTCATTAGAGGGATCCGGCTGAAGTCTCGAGAGGACGTCCATTCTGCGTTGCTCGGCTAAAAGAAAACCATCACCATGTAATAAGACGCTTTAAGCATCATAAAATGACTGCACACAAACACTTCACCAGTAACTATGTCAACTTCACAGAATTGACAAAAGGACAAATTTCCTTTAAACCTTTGTCTGACTGGGACGTCACACGTGCAATTAAAGGGGTATTCTGGGAATATGAACTTCTGATACAAGAACCCATGATGCTATTAATAAATGAATGTAACAAAACTCAATGTGAATAATTACAAAATGGAGCTTACATAGTTTGATTTTATGATTCACAAAATTTTATGGCCTCTCTAAAGTATGAGTAGTTATCACCAAGATGGCCGCCACTGAACCCAAAAGTCCCAAGATCCTTTAGTTCTCAGTAACTCAGAAGGCTCCCTCTTATGCTCTGCTCCCAGTGAGGATGTAACAGGTTTTCTGTTACCATAGTAATGATGTGTAACTGCCATCACCACAACACTGGCCATACTGGATGCACTGCAACCAACCGACTACAGCCAAACGTAGTAGTGGTGACCACATGACTTGCCGGGTAGGTGCAGGACATGTGATATGGACATGTGACCAGCAGCCATCTTCTGTCCTGTGTATGCTCCGCGTGGAGGAAATTAACGGACTGATTAAAGGGCCAGTAACATTTTAATTCTTGATTACAGTCTATGTCATCAGCATTTTTCTGTTAAGGGGAGAAACATTTTAAATAACAACTAATTACATATTAGCTTATATTTTACCGACTCATTTGTATATGAATTATACTGATTCCTGGAATAACCCTTTAAACCCTTTCAGACAAAACTCTACCACCGAAATTTCCTAAAAACTTAAAAAAAGCTAGTGGCTTGCTGCGATGTATAATTACATTCAAAATCCTGAGCTAGATCATATATATACATAAATACATACACATAACAAGCTTGTTGGCTGGTAATGGAGTTTACAGAAATCATTTACAGACACAACCCGAATTCTGTGGAGGGAGCAGCAGTAGTTTTAATGGCGCCTGAATAATCTCATACCTGGCATGGTGTCCATCAAGGGTGGTTCCTCAGGCTCCTCCTGGAAGCGTAGCATAGAGGCTCTGCTCTTCAGAAGGATGAGCTCTTCTTCAGGTATGAGACGGGTTCGGGGAGCAACAGGCACCGTCTGCTTTGGAGGGGCTTTAGGATAAAAGGAAAGAAGAAAAATGGATATGATGCATGTGGAACTTCACCTATTAACACTGCAGTCTGTACAAAAAGCATTGTTACCAGCCCCTTAACCCCCTCCTTATAATCCGGAGCCGTACTGTAGATGAAGAGAGACCTTAGCAGCATCTTCCAACTATTTGTCGGTCGTTTCACAGAATCAAAGTCTTATAAGCAAAGCAAAGGGACACAACAATGAAAACACATATTCTCCATTGTCTCATACAATGGATTCCTTCCTGTGAACTTCCACACATTTAGCACTCCAGTGTTATCATATGCCGCTGAATTACTGGTTACATGTCTCCGTCTCTATGCAGGACATCCATGTGTGATGTGTACCGAGTGCCCTCCCCGTTACCTGTGGAATAATTTGTTGTCTTAGTGATGGATTCCTGGGCTTCAGATATGGCTTTCAGAATGAGGTTCTTGTTGGCTTGTTTTGAGGGTGGAAGAGTTGGTCTAAAACAATCAGAGAAAGTAAAAATGAGTTCTCTATTCTCTAAGGAGACAATGAGGCAGCAGGACATTGTTCGGATGTTTCTATATCTTCCAGAGGAGTAACTGGAGTGAGCTGTGCATCTACACACCCATCTCTTATTCATAGTTCATCAGACCAGCCCCTTCCTCTATAGCTCCATGTTTCAGTGCTGATGCACATGTGTCCACTGTAGATGCTCTAAGCAGCAGACAGGGGGCAGCATGGACACCGATCAGATTGGGCTATACATCCAGTTACAGAGCAAGCTGTGATCCAGCTGTGTAAGCTTCCATTCCCCATTGACCTAAATGTATAATAGTGGGAAAACAAATGACCTGGATTGCTGCACTATTATTTGCTCTATTTAATGGAAGAGGAAACAGAACAAGCTTGACATGAGGTGTGAACTGAGCCTTAGTTGGGCAAGATTGGATTAGTTTAGCCACGTCTAGCCTAACTGCCCCTTAGTTTTACATGGGTGTGCAAAATATAACTACCTCCTCTCTGGCCGGGAAGGCACAGAGACACTACTGGATAAACCAGCTGCTCGAGACATTTGATCCTCCTCTTCATCTTCCTCCTCTTCCTCCTCCTGAACATCTTCAGCCATTCTTTTCACTTTAACCACAGAACTGGCTACTGGGATCTTCCTCTTACGGGAACCGTCACCCTACAACAAACAGATCATTTAACAACAAAGCAGAGACAGACAAAAGAGCCAATAATGATCATCGCCGCCAAGTGATACACAACCAAAGCCACAGACATTAGGAAAGAACAAACTACTCCATATCCCCCACTCCTCTCAGGTCATTACCGTGGTCCAGTATCAATTATAGCAACCCACCATGAAGCCCTCCATGTACAATAACACCGACCCCAAACATTCCCTAAAGAGCAGAATGCCCCCCTCCCCCCGCAGCTATATCATCAAATGCACAAAACGCTGAATTGAGATGGGTTCAGCAGGATATTCCTGGGTGCAGTCCATCTCATCAGTTATGGAAAACAGTCAGAAGCCAAGAACACATCTGAATAGTGTAATGTATGCTCCCCGTGACACGACCAGCAGAATAGTGAGTGCAGCTCTGGAGCATAATACAGGTGGTAATATAGAATCAGTACAGGATACACACAGTGTCTGCACCACTAGAATAGTGAGTGAAGCTCTAGAGCAGGGTTCCCCAAACTGCGGCCCGCAGACCGTTTCGATCCGGCCCCCAACACTTGGCGCGCTAGCGCCGGTCCCTCGCGGCCTGCAACAGTCGGGCAGGAGCCTCCGTCCGGACAGGAAGCTCCTGCCCGTCACTGTATAGTGCTCGGTGCTGCCGCAAACGACCGCTCGAGCACTATTACTGGAGCGATGTGGCCGGAATACAACCCCGGCGCACATCGCTCCATGAACTAGGCCGCGCGATGATGTCATCACGCGGCCGCGCACCCCTTCCTGCCCGGACGCGGCAAGAAGATAGAAGACTTAGGTGAGTACAGGGTTTTTATTTTTTTATTAAAGGGCAGTAAAAAGATTGTGGCGACTGGGGGCCAATAGTTAGTTATGAGGGGCAGAATAAGAAATAATTAATTATGAGGGGCAGAATAAGAAATAATTAATTATGAGGGGTATAATAGGAAATAATTAATTATAAGGGGCAGCATAGGAAATAATTAATTATAAGGGGCAGACACAGTGTCTGCACCACTAGAATAGTGAGTGAAGCTCTAGAGAAGGGTTCCCCAAACTACGGCCTGCGGGCCACATGCGGCCCGCTTCGATCCGGCCCCCGACACTTGGCACGCTAGCGCCGGGCCCTTGCGGCCTGCAACAGTCGGGCAGCAGCCTCCGTCCGTCCGGACAGGAAGCTCCTGCCCGTCACTGTATAGTACTCGGTGCGGCCGGAAACGGCCGCAATACAACCCCGGCGCACATCGCTCCATGAACTAGGCTGCGCAGCCGCGCGATGACGCCATCAAGCGGCCGCGCACCCCTTCCTGCCCGGACGAGGCAAGAAGAAAGAAGACTTAGGTGAGTACAGGGTTTTTATTTTTTTTATTAAGGGGCAGTAAAAAGATTGTGGCGACTGGGGGCTAGTATTGTTAGTTATGAGGGGCAGAATAATAAATAATTAATTATAAGGGGCAGCATAGGAAATAATTAATTATGAGGGTTAGAATAGGAAATAATTATAAGGGGTAGAATAGGAAATAATTATAAGGGGTAGAATAGGAAATAATTAATTATGAGGGGTAGAATAGGAAATAATTAATTATAAAGGGTAGCATAGGAAATAATTAATTATGAGGGGCAGATTAGTAAATAATTAATTATGAGGGGCAGCATAGGAAATAATTAATTATAAGGGGTAGAATAGGAAATAATTAATTATAAAGGGTAGCATAGGAAGTAATTAATTATAAGGGGTAGAATAGGAAATAATTAATTCTAAGGGTACATAGGAAATAAATTAATATGTAAGGGGGCAGTAGGAATAATTAATGATGAGGGGCAGAGTATGTACTAATAATGATGTAGGGCATAGGAACTAATTAATATGAGGGGCAGTTTAGTAATTGGGGAGTGGGGGGGAGATTCAAGAATTAATGGAGAGAGGTCCCAGTATATTAATTAATTGGGCCAATATAAATAGTTCACAAGGGGGTGCAGTACCGGTATATTAAATAATAATTTTTTTTTTTTTTTTTTTTTTGAGGGGGGTGCCAGTGTATTATGGATGCGGTCACATGTACCGCTATTTATTTTTAGACTTTAGTCCGGCCCTCCAACGGTCTGAGGGGGACAGTGAGCGGCCCCCTATGTAAAAAGTTTGGGGACTCCTGCTCTGGAGTATATTACAGGAGGAAACTCAGGATCACCACAGGATAGACCAATCTCTTACAATCAGGGCCCTCCCTCCTATTGTTTTATATGTTACTCTGCAAGGTCTTATTTTATTTGTATATGTTCCCCAGAATCTGTAAAGTGCAACAAAATTTGATGGCGCTTTATAAATAAATATGATTATTGTTATGTACACAGTGACTCCATCAGGATGTACTCAGGATCAGTACAGGATAAGTAATGTATGTACACAGTTATTCCACTAGAAGAATATTCATACATAAATAGTAAACAGCATACCCAAGGTCAAAGAAAGACTGATAGTTGTGGAGGGTACCAGCAGTCAGGGGTTCCTCATGGATCCAATAATAGCAAAGAAGACCCCAGCACAGCACAGGGACCAATGGACTCAAAAAGAGTCCTTTATTCCAACCATATGCAACATTTTGATCGCATTGCTTGACAAAGATTGCAATGCGATCTAAATGTTGCATTTGGTTGGAATAAGGCACTTTATTTTAGTTCATCCGTCCCGGGGCTGTGCTGCTTTCTTCTTTGCCATTATTATATTCCACCAGTAGAATAGTGAGTGGAGCTCTGGAGTGTAATTCTCAGTAACCCAGGATCATATCAAATCTGTACACAGCATAGCAGACATTTTTTTTTGCACAGCCTGCATATCTATTACCAGAAAAATCAAGGGGTGTAACTTTTGGAAGTTGATGACCCATTTGAAGAATAAGGCACTTCAGTTGTGTCCCCCCTTATTCTTTATAAGAGCTGTGAGTAAGACCTTGCACCCACCTCTCGTGCTGCTCTCTCTGCAGCAGGTATGTAGGTCTCCTCGGAGGGGCTCACATCCTGTGGATCATAAATCTTTGAGACGCCAAGTGTCCTATTGAGCTGAGAAGCTGTTTGTCTTGCAGGTTGGCCTGCACCCTGCATAAGTCTATGTGCATTGCCGCCTTCTGTGCCCTGGTAAATATGCTGGCTGCTTCCAGGGGGTCTGTAGAGTGGGGCAGCAGGCCGCTGGGCTCTGTTAGTGGTGGCTGCAGCCGGTCTTCTTCTTGCTAACAGTGAACTATCCTGTGCATAGCCCAAATCATCAATGAATGCGTCGTCTGCGTCCAATTTGATATCAATAACGGCCTCAGAGGGGGAGAATTCGTACATTGGCTTTACAGCAGAGGTTAGCCGAGTAGCTGCACCAACATCAGAGGAGACCCTAATACAAGGAATACAAGTTTTCATTTGTCACACCGTCACATTAATAACAGATCTGAGTGAGGAGAAACCTGCGGAAGGCTACTTGTAGGGCCGTATACCTACATATACAAAGATGGGTATATAAATGTGACCACATATAGCCCCAGCATTGTTAATTGCATTTATACAGATGTGGCTAAAAAGTTATGTTCATTTTAAATACAATACTCAACTATTTCTATGCTATTCTAGCTACCAGCAATGGAAGCAGTAAAAATCTCTTCCCCTCCATTCTGACAAGTGGCTTCTTTTAAACCAAGTCCCTGCTTGCAGACATGGGTGACGTCATATCACTGGCACATGACCGCTGAGGTCAGTATTAGGCTTCAATGTTCACATGCCATTGACAGGGACCAAGCGCTGTGTGCCAGAATGTAAGAGAGGAAAGAGTATTACTTTATTTTTTATTTCACTTCCTCCCCTGCTGGTCACAAAAACACAAGGAACATCAACCTCCCAACACTTTGTAGGCCAATGTATGTCCTACAAATTTTATTCTCCTCTGCTAAAAGGAGTTCAGTGCGACTGCTTGTACCCATAGGTGAAGTACCTCCCGTCCACTGATCGCTGTGCCCTCATGTCAGTGGAGCTTGTGCTGTGCATCCTCTCCTGGCGATGACTATATACTAGAGGAGCCTCTCTCCCAGGATCCTCTCTGTTTTGTGGCAGGCTCTTCAGGGGAGGCATGCTGCTGTTGAAGATGATGGCCTCTGATGTTTTCAAGCTATTGTTTTCTAGACAAAAGTAAAAAAAAAAAAAAATTATCGAAATTCCAATAAGGAGCATCACTGGTGCAGCAGGAGAAAACACAAGCATCAGTGTACTGACTGCAGAGTGTATCATAGTAACCTCACTCAATGTTATAAACCACTCACCTGGAGTGACGGAGCGCAGCTTGTCCAAAACGCCCTGTAGCCTACAAGATGCAGAAGAGAGAGCAGGGATTATCACAGCGCGAATTATACAGCACAGCAGCTATTGTGTAACTGTGACAAAACCTCAGCTGTGATGTACAGCTATTTAGTTTGCATTCACACAACCGTATGGGGGCTGTACACAAGTCCCCCGTAGATGGCAATTGCCGCACGGAGTGATACGGTGCCACACACGTACACCATACAGGGGGAAAGGATAGGACACCCACTCCACCTCTCCAGTGCGTCGGACATATGCCCAACCGGCTACTGCCCGGTGGGCATATGTTCCTGTGAATCTAGTCTTACTCTGCACATTACAGGTACCATTCCCTATGTACTGGTGAATCTCAGTGATGGACTGGGTGCTATGATTATATCATGTTACCATGTAGTAAATCTGGCCGTGTTGTTCCCCAGAAAAAGGGACAGGTCATCCGTCATCTGCTCCTGATTCTTCTTATTCGCCACCATAACCATTATATAATCAGGGAGCTCCTCATCTAGAAGAAGGTAATAAAGGGGTTATTGGATCTGTGTTTATGTTCCGGGGCAAGACTTATTCCCTTCAGATACCTACCAACATATGCACCAAGCTCCTGCAGCTTCGCTTTTATGGCAGTCTGTGGGGAAATTGTAACAAAATGACTAAAAACATCAATGAAATACAGCACCTCAATACACAAACATTCCATAGTAGCGTATAGTGCCCAATATCCTTCTCCAGTACAGAGCACCCAACATACACGACCGCGTCACTAGTGCACGGACCCCCCCCCAATATACACACACGACCCCGTCACCAGCACACAGCCCCCCCAGTATACACCCATGACCCCGTCACTAGTGCACAGCCCCAAAATATACACACACGACCCCATCACTAGTGCACAGACACCTCCCCACCCCCCCAATATACACACGACCCCCGACACTAGTGCACAGACCCCCAAAAATATATACACGACCGCCTCACTAGTGCACAGACCCCCAAAAATATATACACGACCGCGTCACTAGTGCACAGGGAGCTGCTGTGTGCAACCGGGGGTCATGCAATGGGGAGCTGCTGTTGCTTACAACCCCTTGCAGAGCTTTTGTGTCCATCCAGGAGTGATAAGTTGTATACCTCCAGGTGAAAATGCATGTGTGGAGCAGCATCCAGTTAGCCAACAAATAAGTAGTAACTCGCTTATAGATAGGACCAGCCAGATGTTGATCCTATTTGCCAGAATCCAATTTCAGATGAAGTAGAAAATATCAGCAGCACTTCAGGATGAAGTATTAAATCAAAAGTCTTCCTAATCTTGCTTGACAAAGACCTATATGGTTGCAACATTGCACCATATCTGTGTTGAATAATGGAAGACTTTTGATTTAATTCTTCGTCCTGGAGTGCTGCTGATATTTTCTACTTTCTATATCTCCAGGAGCGGCGCATTGTCGCCGTTGGCTTGCTCCAGGAGCGGCACATTTTTGAGCTGAAAGAAGCTGGTTTATGTTGGTGAAAGAAAGGTCCCAGGTGGAGGTTGGGGTTCTTTCTTGGAAGGCTGGATGGGTTTTTCATAGATCTATATTAAGAGCCGTGACTCTAGCTGGGGGGGTCCAGGTCTTGGCAGGGCAGCCTGTTCCTTCTCAGTGCTCCAACAAATCTGGAATAGTTGCGAGGGCTCCTTTTGAAATGATATCTGGGGAGGTTACTGCTTGTCACGAGCCTGAACTGTTTATATCAGATTTTTTTAGTACTTATTTCATTCTAATTTTTCTAAATTATTCTTCATGAATGGAAAGATAATGCAACTAAATATCCATGTTTCACTATAAACATTTCAACCAATTGAAAATTTTGGTTAACTGCGCTCTTAACATATTTTGTGTGGGTTTGCTGTGCAGTATGCAAAGTAGCATTGAAGTATATGGGATAACAACCCCATACACACATTGTAGAATAATAGTGAGCTAATGCTGGGGATCCCACTAGAGAATTCAATGCAAAATCACACCAAAAGCATTGGCTGCTTTCTGATGCTTACAGGATGGCTTCAGAATTCGCACTGGGATGAATCGTGTAGCCTTTTTGCAACATGGGCAGATACCCTTAGTTTGTCTTGTTAGACCGTTATTTGTATCCAAGAGTCGATCACCCTGTGTATAGGCTCGTCTGTGGTGTTACATGTTTTTTATGGAAATAATTTATTGCTTTAACAGTAAATTATTTTCCGCCACTTGACATATTGCTTTCAGGGATCACGAAACCTGTAGCCTATCTGCACATAATCCACAATGGCTACATAATGTACACAGCCACTATACTGCAGCCATTCCACAAGCAAAATCCATCCGCTATGCATGCTATCGGCATACGTTGTGGATTCCAAAATCAGTGCATAAAATCCGCGGTGTAATACAGGGCGGGCATACTGCTGTGCACATGAGAGGTGACCCCTCCACAGAGAAAAGTGCCGCACACAGGGGGAAAGATGGAGCATGCCCCATCTTTTCCCTGTGTACGGCGCGGAACAGTGCCACCCGTGGCCGTTGGGCCACCATTGCCGTCTATGGGGGCGTATATCGGCCGCAAATTTACACCCACCCCCCCAGATGGCCGTCTGAATGTACCCTGAAGAAAAAAGTCATGTAGACAATGCATTTTTTTCACTCACAAATTGTTGCTCAGTGTGGAAATTAATATCCTAGGTTAAGAAGTGCGCACAAATGGACCAAAATTCTATTAGAAAATCACTTCATTCATATGCAAATGACCATAGTAAATACCTGTATGAGACATCTAAAAACATTTAAAAGTACCGTAATACTGACACTAAAAATAGTGGGGTGGGTATAGTCACTCCAACCTAATCACTACCCACAGCCAGCAAAAGGGTCACATGGATCAAATTATGGCACAACCCCTACCAACCCTAAGGTCCAGATGGGTACAACGTCGCCAGGCAATACAGTCTAGTTGTAACAGTCAACAAGAAAACTAGATAGAAACAAAGCATAAATAACAGTAACAAGTCAATCAGAATGCCTATTTCTCCCAACCTAAATTTGGGGGATAAAAAGTATTAGCAGGTAATAGGTCATAGTGTGGTATAGGTGTGGCAAGACCCAAGAGAGGCTCCCCACGTATTGTCGCCGATGGTAACTTCCTCACGGGTCTGAAGCCTCTATCTCTCTCACCTTTATATATCTCACACCTCGGTTCTTCAAATGCATGTGGAAACGTGAGGACCAAGATGATGCCGAATCGGAAGTACCACTAAGATGGTGCCGAATAACAGGTGCTATAAGAATGCTAAATAAGATGGGAGCCCTAAGATGGCGGCTGGATGGCAATACTATTATAATGTGTGTAAAAAGACTCGATTAAGTGCAGCCTCGGCCAAGGCACATGACGATTACTAGGTTATTAGTCTATATACTAAAAGTGTGGAAAATCAGATAAAGATCATTTCATTTTTCTTGTGCGTTCTCACTGATTTTTTTGCATGAATTTTTTACATTTACATTTTTACATTGAAGTCTATGGAAGAGTGAAAATCTGCATCAAATCTGCATCAACATGTGGTTTGTATGCAGAATTCCCTCAACCTAAAGGGATAGGGGGAAAAGGAGGGAAATGCTTGCAGAAAAGTATTTGATGCAGATTTTCTGCATGAGCATTCGCAACTTGGAGAAAAAGTAAAAAGATCGGCCGTTGTTAAGAGAAACTGTCTTCTATCCTGACTAGTCACATTTCATAAGCAAACACTGTAAATATATCATAACATTAAGTTACAAAATGTGAGATGTAAATACAGGACAAAAATAATTATTTTTCCATACAGCACAATATCAAAGGACACGAAATGAGAGCGGGACTCATTAATTCTGTCATTATGTAACGGCTCAGATGTATAAGTGGCAGAGCCTGTTATGTATAAAGTATATGCTTGATGGGACGACACATCTGGTACCACTTGCTGTACCTTCCTGGGATAAGGGAGTAAGGTCCGGCCCTTTGAGCAGAGCTGGTTTTATAGACCTTTATTCACTTGTTGTTGTTGGGTTCTTTGTGTTTTTATAATTTATACCTGGGGCTATGGTTATCCAGTTGTTGTAATTCTAAATTATTCTCTACTCTCTACCCCCCTACAACATGTAAATTGTGGCTTTAGTGTGTGCCATGTCTTGGGTCCAGTTCACTCCTGCATTCAGACCTCTGATATTATCACTTTAGCATGGAACACACTGAGGTCTAAGTGCAGGTGTGAACTGGTCCAAAATGGATATACAAGCGGTCCCCTACATAAGAACACCCGACTTACAGACAACCCCTAGTTACAAACGGAGCTCTGGATATTGGTAATTTGCTGTACTTTATCCTTAGACTACAATAAAGAGCTATAATAGTTATTAAAGGTGTCTGCAATGAAGTTTTATTGTTAATCCTGGTTCTTATGACAATCCAACATTTTTAAAATCCTGTTGTCACAAAGACCCCCAAAAATTTGTCTGGTGTTACAATTATAAAATATACAGTTCCGACTTACATACAGATTCAACTTAAGAACAAATCTACAGAACCTATATTGTACGTAACCCAAGGACTGCCTGTACCCTGATTGATTTTTAATTTTTTTTAATCCTCTTTCATCCTTTAATAAATAAATTTTACCTGCAGATTCAGAGAGATTTCTGCTCCCTGAGGATTGTAAAATCAGGATACATTTTAGAAGTCATTACTGGCTAATGAAGCATTTACAAGGCTCTGTATCTATGTATGCTGAAACATTGCGTGAATTACCATCTCTGGACTGCAGAGGTGATGACCCTGCTGTGTTAGGTGTGGTCGTGCGCTCTGCCAGCTTCACCTCCGCAGCCAGTGGGCACTGAGTCATGGGTCTTGTGCTTTCGTTTTTTTCCCCGCTCTGCAACCGCTCATCTTGGCAAAAATTGAATCTGTAGTTGGCAGCTGAATAAACCCACAAGAATTCAGTGAGTGTAATGGAGAGGTATGAGGCTCGCCTCCAGGACCAGGCTATTTGCTTGCTGCTTAGATACACCCAGAAACAAAGTATATTAGTATAGTGTCACTGCATCCATTCTGCCTACATTGTATCTTAAGAGCATTTCTGTAACCCTTTAGGTTATTTTTACTTAAGAATTCTTTGGCAATCTGTAATGGATATTTCTATATTTGTTGGATACTGCATTGCTATACAGATATGTCCAAAAGAGATTTGAGAGCTATACCCCTGGCCTTGTCCGTTAGACTTTCCCAGAAGTGGCTGAAAATAATTGTACCCCATTTGACAGAAGGCTATTCCAGTATTTACTTTAGTGTTTACACCAAGAATACATAATCGTAGGTATAAAGTCAGTTGTGGCCCTAGTTTTTTCTATAGTAATTAACCAAGGATGCTCAGCATAATCCCTTATACAGAAGGAATAATCCCCTGTTTTATGGGCCTCGTGTATATGAGCTGACTATAGGAATGACACCCAGAGCAGTTTCTGTAGCCAGAGGTGATCAGGATCTGTGCAGGATGAGTAATGTCTGTACACAGTGACTGTACCACCAGCAGAATAGGGAGTGCAGCTCAATAATACAGGATATAACTTGGATCACTACAGGTAAAGTAATATATGTACACTGACTCCCCAAGCAGAATAGTGACTGCAGCTCAGGAAAATATTACAGGATGTAACTCACGGTCAGTACAGGATAAGTTATGATATAATTTTACACAGTGGGGAGGATAGAGAGTGCAACTCAGGAGTATAATACAGGATATAGCTCCGTTTCAGTACAGGATAGGTTATCAGTCTTTTACGGAGTTAACCCCTATTGTTATGATCGTGGCTTCTATTAAGTCGCATGAAATTAAGATTTTGCATTGTCATTATCATCCAGGTCATTAATGTATAAATACTTTGTAATCCCCACATTAAGTTTGTGCATCAGTTGCGGCCCTGATGCTATATTTGCAGTTGTGACTCATGTCTGGCTACAAATATTCCTCTCACCTGTTATCGGAGAGTTACATAACTGCTAAATGTAAATGTATAGGGTGAGGAAATGGCAGTAGTTATGTTACTGGTAATTTGGAGGCTGGAATGTGGTTATTAATATAGGTGATGATATTGTAGATGCTGATGGTGTCATCAGACTGCTCTGCTGCCCAGAACTTGAGACAATTTCTTTTACTATTATTATTATTCCATAGCGCTTTACAAATCATATCATTTTTTACTACTGCTATTACTACAATTACAAATATTGTATTATTTGTGCATACAGCTCCTGGACAGGGCTACTTGTAAGTCGAAATCTGGATTCACCATAGAATTATTGAATGTGATGTCAGAATAAATGTCCACGGGAGTTTCAGTTCACCAGCTAAGCAAACGGTATTAATATGATAGGGTAAGATACGGCTGCTCAGACTGAAAGCCTTGGGATACTGACAGCAGCTCAGTAGATGTTAGTACATATGTAATTACTCTTCTAGGTACTGTAGAGACCAACCTTTTGGGATCTGAAGTGACACTTTCCCAACAGTCTGTAAGTGACTTTCCATCTCATTTGTATATGACTTTGGAGGCAATTGGTAGGTGATTCCCTTTAACTTCCTAGATGCAGTTTTTTTGACAGTTTTTCTTGTTGTGAGCCCTGTCTCCCCATGTGCTGATGTCTTTGCTCTCTCTTCTCCCCCAGAACTGATGTCTCTGTTGTTTCTTTTTCACAGATTCCTGAATGTATCACATGTGCAGATTCTTCTCTTTATATTTAATGGCTGCTGGATGATCTGGTTGGTAGACGCTTCGGCTGATTGCGCTTCTGGGATCTGGGAAGATGCCGCTTCCTTTTGGGTTAAAGTTAAAGCGGACGAGAAGATACACCGTGTCCAGCAAGAGCTGCCTGGTTGCCCGCATCCAGTTGCTCAACAATGAATTTGTGGAATTTACCCTGTCTGTGGAAAGCACGGGGCAGGAGTGTCTGGAGGCTGTGGCCCAGAGGCTGGAGCTCCGAGAGGTGAGGATTATCTGACATGAAGTGCTATATTTTTTTTTTTTTTTATTGGGCTCTACATGTGATAGACATTGAAAAATGTTTCATCAGATAAAAGGGAACCTGTCATGTTAAGAGGCCTTTACCCACCCCAAAAACACCTGATAAGTAAAACCTGCATTTTATGGCACTTTATTAAGCTTCCCACACATATATTTTCTGTTTTCCAGTAACCTGGTCTTGAGCATTTTGGAGCATCAAGGCCTGCTGTGTTTTTTTTTCTATAGTGGATGTCAATCAAAGCATTTAGCAGTGTAAGGGTATCTGGAAATGTTGCAGGTTACATGCAGGATTTGGCCAATGCGCATCAATCCCATACACAACCATGCTACTGTATTTGCTTCAAGATTTTCAGGTGACCAGTGACCTCCCTTTGAAAACTAAGACACTCATTGAAGACCTAAAAATTACTCTTGGAAACCAGAAAAATGTCTGGAAAGTGTGTAAAGGGTATACACAATGCTTGGAGAAAACACTATACAGGCTTATTCACACATCCGTTTTTTTTTCTCAATATGCTATCTGAGATTTCCAATGACCGCATACTGAACCTTTTTGGTCTGTCTGTTTTGTTGTATCAGTATTGTATCCACATGTTTTGTGTTTTTTTTTTTTTTTTTTTTTTTTTTTTTTTTATATATCTGAGTGGCATCTGTTCACCAGTCTTTTGAACACCTAGTTCCCAGAATTATCAGCGAGAAAAATTGTTTGTGAAATAGGAAAAAGATAGGACATACTCCAAAATATTTTCAACAGACCACTGATCCATTGAAAAAAAAAATGAAATGAGAATAAATACATAAACTAAAAAGGGTCAGATGCTGTCCTTGAAAATCATATCATCATCGCAAACTGAGGAATACTAGCTGATATGTGAATAAACTTTAAAGGGGTATTCCCACGAAGACAAGTTTCTTATATGTACTCAGGATAACAAAATAACACATTCTCTAATTCATTGTTATTAACAAAAGTAAAGCATTTCACAGACATAAGTCCAACCTGTCTCTATCAGTCCTGCTGTACACAATTTCAGTTACCCCTAGACATGACCCTGTAACTTCTGACTTAGGGTTGGGGAAGCTAGATTGGCTTTCTGTGTGATGCCGTGGAGCTGAGTTTCTCTCCATCTCTGTGAGCATTTTCTTTCATGGGAAAACCCCTTTAAGTGATCCTGCTCTTTCTATAGTCCAGAAGCTGAACCTACTAAGTGGTTGACAATTATCTCTGTATAATAACATAGAGAGGCTTTTCAACCACCCACTGGACTTTTTAGTATATAATAGTATATTTGTTTTGCAATAACTTAATGCAACTTTTAATTATCTCTGCTGCCATTGAATTGAAACATTCTAATTCGCACGCAGAAGCTGAATATTTTCTTTAATGGTGCATTATGTACAGTGTTTTTAACTACAGCAGAACTTACCTTTCTCATGCCTTTTATACACAGTTGAGATATTGGCTAAAGATTATGCTAAATTGTGACATGATCTTGGCTGTGATGAAACATAAATGAAGATTCTTAGATTCAGAGCCTCAACTTTTACATTTTGTACAGTGTATCAGTGTAGGGAAGCAATACAGACCTTAAACAGTTAGTGATTGGTGTTGATATTAGAGTATTTTGTAGACTGGTCCAGGCCCTTTAAAGGCTTTGCAGAGCTTTGGGAGAATATTTTTTTTTTATTATTTCAGCACATCTACTATAACTTTAAAAAAAATCATAGTAGGGATTGCATGGCTCCTGTTCTGCAATTCCAACAAAACATTACAAGAGACAAAAGAGCAAAATTTTTAGATAATAATTAGTAAACACAGGCTCACAGGACCACATGAAGGTTGTATAAAATATAAGTCAATAAATGAAGTATTCACCTGTCTACGGACGTGTGAATCTATCTGATCTACAGAGGATTGTAACCCAAGATGTGGGTTGTAAGAGAGAGGCGATCACAGGGTGAATTATACAATTTTAAGAAAAAAAGACCGTAAGAACACCGGAACATTTAGACACATGGTTGCAAAATCATGTGATTCAAATGTAAACAAAAGATTTAAAACGCATACCGTATACACTGATATATAAGCCGACCTGAGTATAAGCTGAGATGCCTAATTTTGCAACAAAAAAACGGTAAAACTGAATGACTCTAGTATAAGTCTATGGTGGGAAATGCACCGCTACTCTTTAATAAAATGTCCAGTAGCCTCCTCTCATTTAAAAAATGTCCAGCAGCCTCCCCTCTTCAATAAAGTATCCAACAGCCTCCTCTTACTAATTAAATGTACAGTAGCAGCCCCCTTCATTATTGAAATCCCCCACCCAGCTCCTTTAAAAAATGAAAGTAGTGCTTGCCCTCCATGTCCTCTTCTCCCTGTATCTCCTCTTCTGGTTTTCAGGTTCCCGGCAGCGCGGGCAGATGCACATCTATGTGCTCTGCCTGTGCACACACAATGGTGTCACTGCCCTGTCGTGGTTTGTGAGCGGAGAGTGCATAGACCATTCTGCCGGAGAGAAGATGAAGCCAGAGCATAGCGCTGGAGTTTAAGTATTAAGCTTATTTTTTTTTTATACAATCCAGCATAAGCACAAGGATTGTGCTGAAAAACTTGACTTGTACTCGGGTGTATACGGTATACAAATAACAGAAACACAAGTGGTTAGAGGGGAGGCAACCACCAAGTAGGGTAAGTAAAGCAAAGTATAAAGAGGAGGGAAAAAATGGGTAATAAATGTTGTTTATAACCATTTAGAAGAACACCAATAAGCGTTACACATGCAACCATCGTGCTGCTTCCCTGCCGGATCTCTCTTCATAGACAATAACAGAGCCGAAGTCCGTGTGAGAAGGAACATCTACAAAAAAGAAACCCAGTGCAGCTTCTTACCAAGTCCTTATCATAGAAATGGTTTATAAGCAATGGTAAATAAAATTCAAAAATGGCATCCCATGGTTTATTAAGCATTTAGGGATATTTTCCAGCTAAACCAACACGTTTCATTAAATAGGATTCTGGGAAATCTCGCCATTTGGTATTAAAAGTTGGTTGTTGCTCTGTTGTTTGTGTTCAGTGTCTGAGTCACAGGTTTCACTGAAACTATAGAGATAAGTGCAATAGCTGAGCTGCTATGTGGAATGTGAAGCACGTGCCTGCCCTGCAAAGACCCGCACAGCCTGAGATACTGACGTTACTTGTCTGCTCACAGCTTGGCATTGTATAGGAAAGCTGGGGCTCTGTGCTATGCACAAACAAACCTGTCAAGCCTACTCCACAAGAGATTCTGTTGTGCAATGCATTCCTGGGCTATAATGGAGCCAGCCTATTGGATGTACAGATGTTAGTTCTCATTGTATTCTTCATTACAGGTCCATTGTCACCAAATGATGTCACAATGTGTTTATTGTCCCACGGCCTTGATAGACAGCTGAATGCACTATGGTGGCTATTCGGACATGTGATTTGTAGGTCCTGCACCCAGATGGTCGATGACTCTCCGCAGCAGATTAAGATGCCAGACTTACTGCATGATGGCTATATGTGTCTTCACATCATTCCTGCCCAGCTGCGTCATCATCTGGGTAGACCAAAATAATTCACCAGGGCAAAAGAGTAGCGTGATATAGTAGAAGAGCAGCCATGGTATAAAAATAAGGGGGAACTGGAATACTTGTCGTGTGAACATGCAGGCAACTACAAATACCACTGTATCTAATCCTTTCATGTGTACTACCATATACTGCGCTGTTGTATATTACAGCTCCATTATGTATCCTTATATTTAGGATGACAATGATCAATCATCTATAGCTGACATTAGTCTGCCATCCCCACTGGGTGATGTGCCGCTGTCATTCCTATGTTATTTTGCATGTGTTTGATGGCTGGCAATGTATCAGGACGTCATTCCCACGTTGTTCTATTCAAATGCCATGAATTTGTCAGAATAGACACTTATAGCAAACTGAAAGAGTGGTCGGATGCCACTGATCACTAGCCTAATTGGTGACCTCTACAAATATATTACAAACCTGCCTCTGATTGGCTGCGAAAGCGATTTGACTTTGAATGATGCATAGCCTGACGACGCCAAAGCAGGAACTGCATTGAAATGGAGGGGGTCAGGTCAGGTTATCATAGTAACTTAAACAAAATGCTGCATAAAAGAATCGTTTATATACAATTGTATGACTTCTGTAAGCGAGTCGTGTTAAACTGTTCCCTGAGCTAATGTATCCAATTCTTACATCTGTGATAATGTCTACTTTAGCCAGAATATCCAATCTTTTGATGATTAATTACAAATGTCAAGGGTGGTTGGTAGGTCATTTCTTTACAACTACATGTATTGTACTGTATTCTGAAGGATTGGGGGGAGGGGGTTGCTCAGGCCTCTGTGGTGGACAAGTCTTCACATGTCTGGAGTAATGGAGCTAGTATGAGGTGTACAGGGTCAACAGGTGCGGTAATACAGGATATTTATGTGCACCCTCCAACTCTCAGACATTCATAAGATGGTTATGTAAAGTGATCTGTATGAATAAAGTGTATTGTTGGAGGCATGCATATATTCACCTACTCCCCCACTCTGGATAGGCAGTGTATACTACAGGAGCTATAGGCCAAACGAGTATATCATCATATAAATCCTCATTAAGTCAATAGGGGAAAAGGATCAGTTTTTTCTTTTGCTCCTTTTTAAACTAGGCTGAAGTGAGCATACTTTGGTAGTGCTATGTATCTTTCTAAATTTGCCATTGTGCTACATGTCTTTTGTTTTCTTTGTAATTCATGGAACTAAGCTTTTGTTCAAAAGATACATTTAGGAATACTGCAGCAGAGACATCCACTGGATAACTTGTTTTCATGCATTGTTAACCAAACATACCTTGAGAATGCTGTAGCTACACTGATGCAGACACATATCTTGTTTAATTCCTGAACTGAGTGGTTTTGCTCAAAAAACAATTGTAAAAACGATGGGAATGCAGTATGATGCAGCGGTTAAAATAAAGATACATGTTCTTTAATGTGTCACAAATGTTCTTTTTTTTACCACTTAAAACTGTAAATGTTATAACTTTTTCTGATTTTTTTTTTGTCTGTGGTGTCTTTGAGTGCTGCCATGTTAAAGGGCTCTAATAACCGGATTTAGTGATACATAAACAGCAATGGTCTAGAGCAAACCCATTGAGGTCTATAGAGAGTTTTCTAGGCATGTTCTGTGGAGGGAGGTGGAGTAGATTAGCTGTGACATTATACTGGGCACTGATGGTGTTTTCTAGTTCTATTCTATTGTAATTGCGTCTGTGATGTAATTTGGTTATGGCTGCACATAATTGTTAATCTATTATAATGCTTAGTGACCATAGTAAAAATGAGGGGGACAATTTTTTATGAAACAAAACATTTCAAAATGTATAGTTTTGAATAAAACCTTAAAAAATAGATAGGTAAAGTTACAGATGATTCCTTTTAGATTTCGGCTTCTGGTAATGGAGTAATTAATCCTAGTATTTTATTTTTCTGTGTTATGGGACTAATATTTTGTGGTTTGGATAGAAAAGAGTCTTTTTACTCTGTACTTACTGTACACATTGGGGAGCACAACTTGCAGAGTGGTCTCTTCCCATTTTATTCTAATTTATTTTCTCTTTTATGATGGGTAAACAGTTAACTATATACAAGCCAGTGATGGAGCTTATGGCTCTAATATTTCTGTTGTTCTCTTGTTAGGTGACTTATTTCAGCCTCTGGTATTACAACAAGCAGAACCAGCAACGATGGGTGGATTTGGAGAAACCTCTGAAGAAGCAGTTGGACAAGTATGCCCTGGAGCCCACCGTGTATTTTGGGGTGGTTTACTACGTGCCTTCGGTGTCCCAGCTGCAGCAGGAGATCACCAGGTGAGGAGACAAAGATGATATGGACCAGCTGGACATATTTTATAGGGGTGCTTTAAATATGTGAAAAATAATAGTTTGCCATTCTCACAGTCGCTAGTCTCTGCAGTCTCGAGCCATTTAGATTTACGAGACCGTTGATTTTCTGCTGCATTGATATATGTGGCACTTGATCATTGGACCCAATCTCCCATTGAGGTGAATTGGAGCAGAGCATTAGATGTCATGGCCTAGACATGCTTACAATCTGAAAAGGGTGACAAATGTACATGTCGGTGTACTCGGAGATACTTTGTATGTGCACTGTAACATTATATGATTGCATCTTGTTCTTGGCAGATACCAGTATTACTTACAGTTGAAGAAAGACATTTTGGATGGGAAAATTCCTTGTAGCTTGGAGCAAGCGGTTCAGCTGGCTGGTCTGGCTGTGCAGGGTAAGTACACTGGCACCACTTCTGCTATAAACATTATAGATTTATATATATACTATGATTTACTCTAATATGAAGGACACTTTGTAAACTGGCACCGAGGACTCTCTGATGCACCTGGGGGAATATAACCTACCCTGTCTAGACCCTGTCTACACAGCATGCCTTCGGAGTTCTTGTGGTGTCCATACTTTGGGCCAGAGCTATTTGGGCATGGCCAGCACATTGGCTGTGTGCACAGAAGTTCTTCCATGACCTCCATCCTCTGGCTCCGCAGCTTCAGCTGTCCTGCTGGGAAATGTAGTTCTGAACGCATTATTGATTGCCTATTCCAGTGCAGAGAGTGTTAATTTGTTCCTCTTTTATTGAGATGGTCGCTGGTTATTTGTGATGGTGGGTGTGGACAGTGAGTGTACTGTTTCCATGCTATTCTCAATTACAGGCTTTTTATTTTTTCCCTTTCCAGCTGATTTTGGAGACTATGATCAGTACGAATCACAGGATTTCCTGCAACGTTATGCTCTGTTTCCTGTGGTAAGGCCCTTTGTTAACCCCTGATGAAACCTCATTGTTGTGGTCCAGTCCTGTATAAACAAAGCCTCATAATTGTGCAATGAAAGACTAATGCCTTTGAGTGGAAGCTTTTAAGGAACCTAGAACTGCCGAACTGAACGAAAAGTCCTTTCAGTTGAGCACTTCTAGGTTTGCTCCAATAAGTCCTGAACAGTCACGAAAGTGGGCCCAGCGGGGAACGGGAGAGGAGGGAGTGAGCGCTGCTTGTCCCCGGCCCTCTCCATAACGATGTATAGTACACGGCGTTGTATTATGGTTAAAGATAGGACACATTGCCGGGCCATGGGGATGTATATACGGCGGCCCCAAAAGTCGTGCAACGGTCGTGTGAATGCGGCCTAAGACCGCGTTCACATGTTTAATTTCAGTTGCACCTAAAAAAGCAACGGGGAGGGGCTTGGCCCAATCACATATGCGCTTCCATTGAAACGCATGCAATTGGGAATGAGCATCACGTGTTTTGCAAGTTAACAATGCGAAAACACAGTGTTGTCATTACTGATTGCTTGCGTTTCAGTGGCAATGCATATTTGATAAAATGTAATTAAAAAGTAACTTATGAATGCGGCCATCACATATATTTATATGATGTGTAGCAATGCCATATTGCTCCCTTGAGCAGCCCATTATCCACTATAAAAAGGGTTCTGACATTGTATGGGAATAAAACTTTTTTGATATTTTCTGTTGATCCAGGGAGGTATTCTGCCACATCAGTCACAGTCAATATACCGGTACGTTATATTGCATTAATCCAGAAGGCAAAAACCCTGCAATGTTGATGCCAATTGGCCCAAAGCCAATTATTAGTGGTTGGGAAGGAATTTTTCCTGGCTTTGGGCTAATTGGCATCAACCTTGCCTTTTTTTTGCCTTCTGAATTAATGCAAAATAATGTATATTGACTGTAACTTGATGGACTGATGTCTTTTTCAAACTTTTTTTTTTATTATACTATGAAGCTACTTCTTGGTAGTGTACTTCTTGATGACATGCCTCTATGACATACATCATAGAGAAGGATCATGGGCATTTGGACTCTATTTTCCACCACTGGGGCCCATTTCACCTTGGTGTTAGGAGCTGCATACAAGTGTATAGGATCTGTAGGCTGGGAAATAAAGGATGAAGGTGATGTGAATGCTTGAATTTTGCTCTTAGGGATGGATTCAGGATGAAAAGACACTAGAAGAGGCTACACAGAGCGTAGCTGTGCTGCACCAAAAGTTGCGGTATGTTTCACATTTCTTATATAGGTTGCATTCACCTTTTGTATTTCTGGTTTGGCCCTACAGATGCTATATGGCTTCCCTACCCTATAGCAGATCTGCAGTAATAGTACATAGATATCACATGTTAACTGTAGCTTAGCTGCTTCTATCACCTAAGCTTATGCTAAGCTTCCTTCCCCCTCCACCATGCTTTGCACTTTGGCTGCTCTTGTTATGACTCGCTATTGTTTATTATCACAAGATAAGCAGCACATGAAGAGTTAAATCCAATTAATAAGCTATGACTAGTGGAGTACCTGAGTATACTGTATATGGTTTGATCCTTTGGAGAGACGTCTGTAATGCTGTGTCTTTTTGCAGGGGTCTCTCCCCTCCTGAGGCCGAGCTCTTATACATGCAGGAAATTGAGAGGCTAGAAAACTATGGAGAGGAAACATACCCTGCCAAGGTAATTAATCTCTTGACAGGATGGTGGGCGTAGAGGTAACTGGCGCGGGGATTGTCTGGACTTGTTCTGTAGATTTTGTTTCTGTGCAGATGTAATTATGGTTCTGTCAGAGTGCAAAAAATGGTTCTGTTCAGTGAAAACACTCAAACAATAAAATCTTCCTTGAAAATATTTGCAGAAATAAACCAGTGCTACACCACCTGCTGGCAGATGCTGGTTACTGCACCTGTGGTTTAATTGTTTATTTTTCTGACTTTAAATTTAAAATGTTCTCACTTTATCCACAAGTTTCATATTATTTAACTTGAACTGATCTGGACTTAAATCCTGTCTTTTAATCCTTTGGCATCCGGTACTGATTTCCAGAGCTTAATTGACAATAATGTCACATGTTGAACAATTTGATATTATTTCAAGTTATTGATGGAAGATGTAAAATATGGACGTTCTAGACATACTAAACTGGCAAAAGACATAGAAGTGCTTCTCAATAAATTAGAATATCATCACAGAGTGAAGTTTTTCAACTCAAAAGTGATGATCTCAGAAAATGAGAATATTATATAAGAATGACTGTATACATTTTTTGGAATACAGTAATGTTGGCCAAATGAAAAGTATGTACAGTTAATGCACTCGATACTTGGTCAGGGCTGCTTTTGCATGAAAGACTGTATCAATGCAACGTGGCATGGAGACGATCAGATGATGGCGCTGCAGAGCTGTTAAGGAAGCCCAGGTTGTGTGAAAGCAGCCCTTAGCTTTTCTGCCAGATGAGTTTGCTGGCCAATCAAGCGCATTGATACTGTGGTTATTAAGCCAGGTTTTGGTACTTCTGGCAGTGTGGACAGGTGCCAATTCCTGCTGAAAAATCTAAATACCATCTATAAAAAGCTTGTCGGCAGAAGGAATTATAAAGCGCTCTAAAATATCCTGGTAGACGGCTGCATTGACTTTGGTTTTGATAAAAAACGGTGGACATACAGCAGCAGATGACATGGCTCCCCAAACCATCACTGATTGTGGGAACCTCACACTACACCACAAGCAGATTGGATTGTGCCTCTCCACTCTTCCTCCAGACTATGGGACCTTGATTTCCAAATGAAATGCTAAATTTGAAAAGAAAACCGCACCTTGGACCACTGAGCAACAGTCTAGTTCTTTTCTCCTTGGCCCTGGTCAGACACTTCTGGTGTTGTCTATTGGTCAGGAGTGGTTTGATGCATGGAATGTGACACTTGTATCCAGAACATGGGCTACATCTGTGATGACTCCAGCAGCAGTCTAATCCTTGTGAATCTACCCCAAATTTTTGAATGGCCTTTTCTTAACAATCCCATCAAGCTGCAGTTATCCTGGTTCCTTGTGCATCTTTTTCAACAACATTTTTTCCTTCCACTTAACTTCATTAACATGCTTTGATACAGCACTATGTGAATAGCTAGCTTCTTTAGCAATAACCTTTTGTGGCTTACCCTCCTTGTGGAGTGTGTCAGTGACTGCCTTGTGGTCATTTGTCTTCCCCATGATTGTGTCGCCTACTGAACCAGACTAAGGCAGTAGTCACACTTGCCGCTAGAGTAACGGTGTAGTCATATCGTCCTTGGCCCGATCGCATATGCATTTCCAGGAACAGCGGGTTTTGATTATCGATTGCATGCGTTTCCCTGGTAACGCATATGCGATCGGGTCAAGGTTCACCCCCGTGTGATGGCGTTGCGTTACGTTATGAACGCTATGCTAACGGCACCTGTGACCACGGCCTAAGGCAGAGGTGGCGAACCTATGGCACTGGTGCCAGAGGTGGCACTCGGAGCCCTTTCTGTGGGCACTCAGGCCATCACCAGAGATGACTCCAGGTATCTTCCTGCAGTCCCAGACAGCCCAGGACTTGTTGTGCACAGAGCTATTTTGAAGTGACAGCACTACCTGGGACTACTGGAGGTGTGGGAAGTTGTGAACAGATCCTGCTCCAGCCCTGACAATTTTTCCTGTTAAAGGGAAGCTATAAAGATCATCCAAATTTCTCCTATTTTCTGCATTATTGGTGTTCTCAGGGTGCTGATATGAATGAAAGCTGTAACAGAGCAGGGAGCATAAATCCCACATTAAATTTCTGTGTTGGCAATGTGCGATAAATAAGTGGGTCTTGGTTGTAGTTTGGGCACTCGGTCTCTAGAAGGTTTGCCATCACTGGCCTAAGGGACCTTTTAAAATTTGCCAAGCTCCGTGCAGTGCTGCGCAAACTGTTTGTGCTACATAAATAAAAAAAATTATTATTATATACATAAATGGAATTATTATTATTATTAAAATGCTTAGGAAGCCTTTGCAGGTGTTTTGAGAATGTTCTAAGATAATGACTTTGGCTTTTCCTTGGCTGTAAGCCATAATCATTAACAATGCTTGAAAATGTTCAGTCTGTTTGTAATGACTTTCATAGTGTGTAATATGAGTTTCACTTTTTAAGTTGAATTACAGAAAAAAAATAATTTTTTGCTGATATTTTTATTTGAGAAGCACTTGTAAGTCTGCGGACTGACCAAAAAACATTTGCCTTGTTAATCTGCGATTGGCCAAATCGATCAAGCACATCACATGATCAGACAGCATCTTATTGGCGATTTTGTGCAGTATTTGTCTCCCCTTAGTAGACAGTTTAATCAGTTTTGTTGATAGTGGAATCAGATGGTAGAAGTTATCTTCTATGTATGGTCTCTGATGATAGTCCTCTTATTATCAGGACAGCCAAGGTGCAGACCTCTCCATAGGAGCTTGTCTTAATGGGATCTTTGTCAGACACAAAAATGGCCGAACACCTGTTGTTTTCCGGTAAGTGACCAGACTTTTTTTCTTTCTACATTATAACACGTAGTGGTATAGTGATTACTAATGTAAAAGTCTATCTATTTTGTAATGTGTATTTGATATTGACGTGTATGAATGTTATAAAATGGATACAACTTTGAGGGCAAAAGTTAGAAATTATCTACTATAGTTTACGTACATGTAAGATTTCATTGTTCAGTGTAAGATTTTCATATTACAAAGAAAATTGTCTACATTGATATATTCTAACATATGTTAATACGTTATCATGTAAACCAGCAAAGGGAAGGGGGGTGTTCTTGGCTCGCCAGTTATATACGTATAGCCCAAAATACCAACAATCAGAGCCAACTTCATACGGATACTGAACCAGCAGGGGGTGATGAGAGATAACCGGTAAGTGAGAAGTCAGTGGTCTTTTGCTGTGAATGTTCTGAAGTACTGTACTTTAGGTTCACACACCTCTGGCAATTTTTAATTGGATCTTCATCCAGGGTAAGAGTCTGCCCCATTGCTTTCCAAACCTCTTATGATGGATTGTTTTCTCTGCAGTTGGATGGACATCGCCAACATGTCCCACAACAAATCATTCTTTACTCTAGAGGTGGCTAGTAAGGAAGAGACGGTTCAGTTCCAGACTGTAAGTATTTCCATGTAAATGATCCCACATATAGAATTTATTAATTTGTCACCATTCCAACATTACCTGTAAATAAAAAATCCCAAAATGACTGAACGGTAAGTCTGTGAAAATCAATTTATAATGATGATTCTGCTGTAAGTATTTCTATGTAAAGATTATTGTGGTGGGGGAAGAGGGTACAGAGTGTATTATATGTGCGCAGCATTCCATAAGCTTCTGCTGGAAAATGGTCAGTTCCTTTTCAATGAGACCTTTTAGGGTCTTTCACCTCAGAACCTTAATTACAGTTCACAAGTACTATTTTTTTTTTTTTTTACTATACACTATTGTGACCCTATTCATATATTCTATTACTTGCCCTGTACTGGTGGTGTCACTGTGCACTTCCTGTATTATACTCCAGAGCTTCACTCACTATTCTGCTGGTGGTATCACTGTGTACATACATTGCGTTACTTTCACAACTAACACTTAGTTTTCAGAAGTGTATTTACAGTGCTATTTGCAAATACTTTATTAAATAATAATTAAAAAAACACCTCACCACGCTTTGCTGAGAGAAAGTCTAACGGGACACAATTTAGAGGGGGTCAAAATGAGGGTTCCAAAAACATTGTGTGTATGCGGCCTAAAGATTTTCAGTGTGATAACGTATGACTTGTTGGCTCCAGGTGTTTCATTATTTCTGTTGTGTTTTTCTTTTTAGGAAGACATGGAAACGGCAAAGTACGTGTGGAGGATGTGCGCTGCTCGGCACAAGTTTTACAGAATTAACGGCAACCTGTAAGTAGGCATATGACGGCTCCCTCAGATACATCAGCCCTGTCGTAATGCACTCAATTTCTCTTCTAATTGCGCTATACATATACACATACAAACTCCCATTGTCTTGTTTGTATGTAGGTTACTTACGGTTGCTATGATTGTACTCTGAGTGTGTTGGGTTATTGTAAAGTGTTTGTTGAGTTAAGGGCCATTTATATTTGACATAAGAGTCTGCAGTGACCCCCCCCCCCCCCATCAGCTGTTCCTCTTTATCCACCTCTCTGTCTGCTACCACTGCTGTGTACATGCAGGAAAATAGAGAACCATTGTCTCCAAGCTGTGCAGGTCTTGGCCACTTGTCACCCCACCCACAGATTTTTCTCTGCCTGGTGCCCTCCATATAATTAGGCCTTTCTTTGGGACATCTGTCCATATTCATGATGCTTTACTAAGGTGGCACAGCTGCTTGCAATAGCCGGCTGTCTGCTCCTATCGCCCTCCTCTGTGGTCAGAGGTACAATAACATTTGTACATTATAGGCAGATTCACTAAAGTGCTTTTAAAAGGAAGCAAATTCGACTACCAGATCTCTGCTTGCTGGTGAATATTGGACCTTATACTTTATACAGCTAATATAACTAAGGCTGTTGTACAATAATTGAGGGATTTTGTGGGTTCACGCTATCTATGGCCTATCCTCATAAAGATAACGGTGGGAATACAACTCTTGACACAGACTAGAAGTAGGGTCTGTGTTTCTGATGTGTACTGTATGTACTGTAATCTGAATTCTTTACAATGCATATTTCGTACTATCTACATTGCTGGGTTCTGCACCTTTGGTTGTTACTTTTTTCATTATTTGTTTGCATAGCTTGACAAATCACGATAATGTTGTGGAAAATCTGACAATGTGTAGTGAAATATGGAGGGTTTCCAATGTCCTACAGATTAGCTGTTTATCTTGTTAGTAATATTCCACCTAATAAATGCATTTTCCCAGGTTTCTAGATAACTGTTATCTACATTGACTCTTTGAAACAGTCTGGCGTAAAATGTATTCAATCTAAATGTCTGGAAAAACCAACATTTGCCACAGCTGGGTGTGGTGGGGAGGCGGTGGAGGTCAGGGTGGGGACACTGTGGCCAGCAAAATTTAATATAACCTCCTCCTGAATACTGGTGCAGGTTTTAGCTGAAATTTATGCCAGGTTGGAGCTGGCACAAATTTCAGTTCTGGCTTATTAGTGCTGCTCCAGAATTAGTAAGTGGTCGGAACCTCTTGATGAACCTGACATGTCGCACAATGCAACCGTTCTTATAAATCTCCCCCATATTCTTCATTTTCCTATTTAAGACTCTTTCTTCATATCATAATCTTCTTACAGGAAAGTAGACAAGCCTTTTAAAGGGGACCTGTCATTGGGGCGTCTGCGCAAGGCTGCGAGTCAGTGTGTCATCACCGCTCTCCAAACTCTCCCTCTCCCTCATGCAGACACTAGCTGACCCCCTGTGCAGGGGAGGGGGTAGGTTAGTGTTAGAGATAGGATAACATTACTTCTCTTTACTGGGGCAGAGCCAATTTTAAAATTGAATGGAGTTTTTATTATAAAAGAAAATTTGTAACACTTATTAAACAGCCTATGGGAACCATGTCTTTAGGTTAACATGTGAATGTGAATTTTCCCTTTTAAAGAAGTATTTTTACTTGACAATAAATAGCAGTTGATAGATGACCAATGTAATTGGCGCTTCTGAGTACTTCCTTGACCTTTTCAGTTTCCAGCTTAGAACCCTATAGAGTTCAGTTCTTAGTAATCCTTTTTGGTCATGTTTGGATGCAGTGTCCTGCAGTAACTAATTCCTTGATCATGACCCAGCTGATAAGCTGTAGACTCAAACAACCAGCATGAAAACATTAGGTTGTTGCAGCAGCACAGAGTATTTTAGTAGTGTCTGCACTTCTTCTTCTTGACCTCTGCGTCTGTTTATTCTCAGTGGTTCCTCAGATCCTCCTCGTGTGGACTCTGCCCAGAAATCTTCTCTTCTGTCCTTCCAACGCTTTCCAATTCTGTCCTGTCCATTACTTCCTAAAGGGTGAGCTGGAGAGATCTCGCCTGGTCTAGGAGCCTGTAACCTGCGCTGTTGCATGATTTGCACTCTTCTGTCATGGCAGGTGCTATACACTTATAACCAGCATGTCAGAATGTGGCCACCTTGTGGGGTGGAGCTAGAGTGGGTTTTTCCATCTGTCCAAATGCATGTTGGCATTTGTAGTTCTACTGAAGCCAATGTGTACGGCATAGTTGTGACTTTGTGTTTTTAATGTGACATCTAGGATTAGTTAAAAAGGGTTTTTTTTCCATTTCTGACAAAAATTAAACATCTTTTTAATGTAGGTTTGTAATTTCTCGGGTAAAGAGAGCGACTATAGCAATGTTTTTCATAGTGTGGATGGGGGATTTTTTAAAATAGATTATAGCTATGCCTGCCGGGCGCGTGTGCTGGAGAGGAGGAGGAGGTGACCACTCCCCCTCCATAGAGAGAAGAGGCGCACGGCCGCACACACGGGGAAAGATGGAGCATGCTCTATCTTTTTCCTGTGTACAGCATGGAATGGTGCCACACATGTGTGGCACTGTACCGCCGTTGGGCCGCCATTGCCATCTATGGGGACGTATGTGTGGCCACATATACATCCCCACAGACGGCCATGTGATTGCATCCTTATTGGAAAATATTAACGTGTATATCTTTATATATCCAATACACTCACACAAAATATGTATGTGTGTGGGTTTTTACTTTATATGTCCCCATAAGGTCAAATGAAAATGCCTCTGGTGGCATTCTGTATAATTTCAGTACTTTACAATAGTTTATTTTATATTATTTGGCTAGCTGCCAGCAGCATGTGGTGACTCCCGGGGATGGGGGGTTGGGGCAGCTGCAGCCTGTGTGTGGCTCCTCATGCATTCTTCCCCTGCTAAAAACCATCCCCTCCCTCCCCTGATTGGTCAATGCATATGACACCAAGAGGGGAGGCTTTAAAGGAACTTATCAGCAGAAATTGACCAAATAAAGCACTACCAGTATGTCATCAAGCAACTGAACATCTTCTAAATCATATCTATTTCATGGTCCAGCGCAGTGACATTATTCAGAAAATCAACTTTGAAATGATTTGGCTGTGTAAAGTCAAGGAGTCGGAGAATTTAACACTGAAGTCAAGCTTTCCTCTTCACTGTTATTGATGGTCCTACATCCAGACACATCACTCAACAGACCTCGTTCATTCTGAGGTGAGGAGAGCTTGACTTAAGCTGAGCTCTCCGCCTCCATGACTTAATACAACCAATTTAAAACTCACTTCAAAGTTGATTTTCTGGATGACTGGCTGTGAATGAGAAAATAACGAATATCTTCCACTGGCCAGTCAAACCCTATTGCAATGCTGTGGTGGGTCCTTAAGAGAACTGTGCTTAAACCTATGTCTATAAACCTCAATAAACTGCAGTTGTGTTGTAAAGAACAGAGAGAATTAAAGTCATAGAGAGAACAATGACTTCAGGTTATTGCTGTAAATGTGGATCTACGACATACATTCATGATGGTTCTTAGTTTTTCACTCATGGCGTCTCCATTTTGCCTCATTTTTGGTAAATTATCAATCGCAGCAGAATCTTGTTCATTTGCCTCTTTCTTAAAAAAAAAAAAAAAGACTTTCAATGGCAAGACTTGTCTTTATTTTGTCCTAGAATTTAGAGAACCTAGAACTGTAAAACTAGACATTTAGTCGGGTAATACCCTATTTCTAGAGTTTGAAAGACTGGGACAACTTTTTATTTATTTTTTAATAAATATTTACTATAGAATAGTGAGTATATTTTCTAGCATTTTGTTTGTATCCATTTGATTTGGCAAGCTCTGTGAGTGCTATATAAATAAAGGAATTATTATTGTATGTCTTGGTGGCTATGGAATATTTGCATTCTTTATATAGTGCATTAATAATTATCATTTATCTTCCTCAAGGCAAATGCAGGCAGTAAATCCGGTGCGACGGCGGTCATCGACAAGAATTTCACTGGTAAGAACACTCATCTATGATTGTTATTGGCGTCTACCATTCAATTGCTGATATAACCGGATAAAGCCAGTGAAAAACGTCAGAGTTCAGAAATGTAATTTGGGGAAGGTGAAGGTGGTGACGACCTCATGATATAGAGGCTGGTTGTCAGCGGTGTTGTTCAAGTAATATAATGGGGGACATTTATCCGAATTGTGGTAAACTTGAGGTAAAACTGTTGTAGTTGTCCAAGGAAATCAATCAGAACTCTGCTTTAATTTTATTTTATGCTGTGGGAAAATGAAAGCTGAGTTCCAATTGGTTACCCAGGGCAACTAGAACAGATGTGCTCTCAGACACTTTTGATGACTCTCACTCAATGGGGCAGATTTACTTACCCGGTCCATTCGCGATCAAGCGGCGCGTTCTCTGCGATGGATTCGGGTCCGGCAGGGATTCACTAAGGCAGTTCCTCCGACGTCCACCAGGTGGCGCTGCTGCGCTGAAGTTCCCCAGATACACTGATCTTCACCAAGCCGGACCGAGTGAAGGTAAGTGCGAGTCCCGCAACACATTTTTTTTTCTTTAAATGCGGCGGTTTTTCCGAAACCGTCAGGTTTTCGTTTGGCCACGCCCCCCCCATTTCCATCACGTGCATGCCAGCGTCGATGCGCCACAATCCGATCGCGTGCGCCACAATCCCGGGGCAATTAAGGGAAAATCGGCGCAATTCGGAAATATTCAGGTAACACGTCAGGAAAACGTCCCTGAATGCAGAGCCGTCGCTTACAGTGAAAGGGGGGCATTCTGAGAAGGAGAGAGCTTGACTACAGCATTAAAATCTCAGCGTCTAAGTCTTGATGCAATCATTTAACATTTCAATTAAAAATAGATTTTCTGAATAATTCCACCACGCTATAAGGTGAATAGCTGCTTGGCAATATACAGGTAGTGGTTAGTTAGGCTAATTTCTGCTGATAGTTTTCCCTTAAGCATATTATTATATTTATAACTATGTTCTGACTGTGTTATTTTGTATATTGCAGCCAAAGCACCAGCCGTACATGATCCCTCCTACACAGATGCATTACAACGGACACTACAATGAGCCCTACACCTCCTCACAGGGTAATAGGACTTTTGCTTCTTTTCCTCTTCTTCACTTAGTGAACTAGGCAGTTGTTTCACAAATTTCAGCCTTGATTAGTTACTTGTTTATTCACCACAGCCTAAACCTAAACCAGAAGTGGCTGCTAGCCAGCAATGTGGAATACTGTAAAATAATGATATGTTGCCTTGTAATAGAAATTGGTTTAGTCACCTATTAAAGGACATTGCATTGTCCCCCCTCCTCCCCACAAAGCTCAGATTGCAGATACCTTACAGTAGTAAGAGAAAAATTACTCTGACCGGAGCTTCAACAATCCTTTATAAATTCTTTAAGAATCCAACACGGTATATTGCGTGACGCATCGATCTTTTTCAATGAGTATTGCACGTCTCCACAGATTTCTGACAAGAATAGGTCACCATTCAGACCAACTCCATCGCGTTTCCTCCTTCATTGCCATCTCACATATGTGACTGTCTAGATATGCGCATTTTTACAAATGTTTTGTGAGTATATTTTTAATAAAATTTTAAACTACAAAGAATATACTACACTATCCGTACGCGTATTTCTTCTAGTGAAATTGTCTTAAAGAGAGATGGCAATGAAGGAGGATTAGGAAACGCGATGGAGTTGGTCTGAATGGTGACCTATTCTTGTCAGAAACCTGTGGAGACGTGCAATACTCATTGAAAAAGATCGATGCGTCAAGCAATATACCGTGTTGGATTTATAAAGAATTTATTAAGGATTGTTGGAGCTCCGGTCAGAGTAATTTTTCTCTTTCTTTTGTTTTAATTGTGGGACTGTTTGTGGACCGGTCCTGAGCCGTTGTTGGCTCCTAAGAGCCAAGTGTGCAACACATTAAGATTGTTACCTTACAGTAGTAACTGGTGAATATCTCATGGCTTCTAGCCAGATTGCAGCTTCTTAAGCCACCATGAATAGATCTAATACCTTTGTTTCAATCGTTCCAGACAATCTGCCAGTATTTGTGAGCAATCAGAATGGCTATTACTATCACTCTCAGACCAGCCTGGACCGCAGTCCACATGACTACAACGGCAGAATCCGGAATGGCAGCGTTTACAGCGCTCACAGCACCAACTCTCTTAACACTCAGCAGCACTACATGCAGCCCTCTCCTATGTCATCCAATCCCAGCATCACTGGCAGTGACATCATGAGGCAAGAGTATATCCCCTCACACCGGCACAGTGCTCTCATCCCACCATCATATCGCCCTACTCCGGATTATGAGACTGTCATGAGACAGCTGAACCGGGGTATAATCCATACTGACAGGCAAAGCCATTCAATGAGGAACCTCAACATTGGCAACTCTTATGCCTACAGCAGACCAGATGCTTTAGTTTACAGCCAGCCAGAAATCCGAGAGCATGCACAGTTTGCTTCACCCCAGTCTCCTCATTATCCTTTCAACCTAAACTATAGCTTTCATAGCCAGTCACCGTACCCTTACCAGGCAGAACGTCGCCCAGTGGTGGGTGCGGTCAGTGTCCCTGAGCTGACCAATGTCCAGCTTCAGTCTCAGGATTACACACCTTCCAACATCATGAAGACTCAGGTCTATAGGCCTCCACCTCCATATCCATACCCACGGCCTGCCAACAGCACCCCAGATTTGACTCGCCACCATACAAGCAGCAGCAATCCTGATCTGATCACTAGACGCGTCCACCATTCTGTGCAGATGTTTCAGGAGGACAGTTTGCCTGTGGCTCATTCCCTTCAGGAAGTCAGCGAGCCCCTCACTGCAGCCCGTCATGCCCAATTGCAGAAGAGGAACAGCATCGAAATAGCTGGAATTACCCAAAGCTTTGAAGGGATGAGGGTAAAGGAGAGGAGCACATCTTCATCTGCTGCAAATGTGGCATCCCAAAGAATCTTGCTGACTGACATTGACCGCACAAAGGAGGAGCAGAGTGTTGAGCATGAGAGAGGGCGATATGGTCACAAGAAGTCTTTGTCAGATGCCACCATGCTCATCCACAGCAGTGAGGATGATGAAGAGGACAATGATGAGGATAACACCACCAGTGTTTCCCAGGCCCCACTTTATGATCGTTCCCAACTGAGGCCAGTGATTGAGACCTACACTGATGAGTCTGAATCCAACTACCCCTACAATTCAATGCCTGTCAATCATCTCCATATCTACGAGCACAAGCCACCCGAGCTGGAGAAGGAGCGGAGATTAACTGCTGCAAGCCCAATACAGTTTGGTGCAGAACACTTGACTGGTAGGAGAAGCAATGGATCAATCCCACCATCAGTATCTGAATCTGACCTCACTGCTGTTACCGTTCGATATAGAACAAAGAAGGAGCCTGTGAAGAAGAGACCTGTGTCTGATGTGCTGTCTGCTAAGAAGGACATTGTAGAAGGGTTACCACCTTCAGGGGTGAGTACAGACCAGAAAGGAACCAATGAAAATTACTTCTGGCCAGAGCAGCGTTTTACTCCATGATAGTACCCTGAATGAAGGCATGAGAGGATGTATAGAATGTGAATGAGTGCCAATGCAAGGCTTTACCTGTAATTTTTCACTGTGTTAATGTGTGGGATATTATATGCTTGGATGGGATGACCTGACTTATTTTCATACCCTCCATATTTTATTGCAGGGATTAAAGAAAGGGACTCGCACAGAAGCTAAAAAAATGGGTCCCTTAAAACTAGCAGCTTGGAATGGGTTAACTGTGCCACGGATGCCACTTCTGGATGACGAGAGGGAGGAGCCAGCAAGAGCATCCAATGATGAGAGGGTAAGTAATTGCCACACATTGTTAAAGATCTAGTACACTCTAATAAAATGAAGGGACGATCGGAGCCAAAATAATGGACAAGGAATGGCTTTGCTCTCATGAGATAGGTTACAAAATATCTTCTAATAACTTGTGATTTATGCAAAGTTTCACCTCCACGGATACATTGTAGCACACTTGTAGTGAAGAAGGGAGATGTTGGCATGTTCCCTTCTCCATCATCCACAACACTTCTTTGATTGGGGCTGCACAGATTCTGGCACAATTAGAATTTCTTTCTCAAGCTGCCAAGGTTCGATCCCTTTGTGCCACTTGTTTAATGGGCTGTATGGAAATGAGCCAGAGGAGCTACAGGCTCCATTAGCACCTATCTCCTTCATCCTGGTGGTAGATGCACATTAAGAACACAATATGCTAATTAGGCTCTTTAATTTCAGGTGGGTTGGGTAAAAGGTTCCTTTTTAGCCATAACCTCATAAAACGATGTATGGGCTGGTCCCTTCATTGTGATATGCATTGGGCCTGTATCGATATCTCTAGATTGTAACATCATGCATTTCTTGGTTATTTCGCCACAAGTAGAACTTAAGTCCTCAGTTGTGACCCCTCTGCTAATCTTTTAGTGCAAACTCCTTGAAGAGCGCCTGGAACAGGGCATGGTCTTCACAGAGTATGAACAGACCCTCAAGAAACGGCTTCCGGATACCGAGTGCACCATAGCACGCCTCCCAGAGAACGCAGAGCGCAACCGTTTCCAGGATGTGCTGCCATACGATGACACCCGTGTGGAACTTGTGCCAACAAAAGAGAATAACACGGGTTACATCAATGCCTCTCACATTAAGGTAGTGCACGCTGGTGTCTCTCCTCATGTAGAGAAACTTTAGTGTATCAATTAGGTGTCAGTGTTTTCTCCACCAGCTATGGTGAACATGTGCTGCCATTTCCGCAGGTGGCGGTTGGCGGTGTGGAGTGGGATTACATTGCTACACAAGGCCCTCTGCAGAACACGTGCCAAGACTTCTGGCAGATGGTGTGGGAACAGGGAGTGGCCATTATCGCCATGGTAACGCTGGAAGAGGTAAGTCCTATGGGAGGAAGGGCTACTGCTATCAGCTCCTGTTCAAGGCCGTCTGTAGAGGCCGTCTGTAGAGGTGCCATGGGTTTTTGAACACATTTTTCCACATAGCTGGAAGTGTAAGCAGGTCCGATGTACATTACAATGCAAAAGGTGTAGTAGAGCAAACATCAGTAAGAGTCAAATGATAATGTCTGGTAGACGGTGAATCAATAGGAGGTGGAGGGCTCCCCACACGTTCAGTCTCCTACTGAAGACTTCCTCATGGGTGAAGTCAACCATCACCATCACTTTCTAGTTTGCACTGACTTTGTAAAAAATAGTGTTCCGTAGGAACTCTAGCAGCAGTTTGCCCAGATGAAGGCCAAAGGTGTGACCCTCAGCAAGAAGTTAGTCACAAGTCTGTGATTTCTAGAATATTGCATCTTTACAAAATCCAAAACTCATTTAAATACCCCAAGAAGGCTGGTTGCCCTTAAAAGACAGGTGCAAGAGAGGACAGGATAATGCAGATGCCCATCTCCGCGGGTAATCATTTCAAAACTGCAGCTGGAATTGCTTGTCAGTTCAGCACTGAGCCAGGGCAAAGCCACGTTCCATAGTGAATGTAAGTGTGTATCGAAAATTTCTTAAATAACACGTGGTTCCTATCTTGCATTTTGCACTAATTTAGCCAGCAATTTTCATGCATGACAATGCCCCCTGTTACACAGAAAAACGAGTAAAGCAGTTCCTTGAATCGGAAAACAATTAAACAATAAAATGGCCAAACCAGAGCAGTGAGAGAGACTAGTGATGTCCTGTTGTATTCTGCTGCAGTGCTCTAATCTCCTTGCAATCTGTGATTAGGCTTCAAATCTGTACAGATCTGTTGTCAAATTGCTGACTTTCCTACAATTAGCAGGATAGCAAATGCAACTCGGAATTGGTACAGGATGATTATTTCGATTTATGTACAAAGTATAGTGAGTGCAGCTCTGGAGTATCATATAGGATGTAACTCAGGATTAATATTGTATGTACACAGTGACTCCACCAGCAGAATAGTGAGTGAAGCCCTGGAATTAAAAACAGGATCAGAACAGCATAAGTAATGAAATGTACACTCACCGGCCACTTTATTAGGTACACCTGTCCAACTGCTCGTTAACACTTAATTTCTAATCAGCCAATCACATGGTGGCAACTCAGTGCATTTAGGCATGTAGACATGGTCAAGACAATCTCCTGCAGTTCAAACCGAGCATCAGTATGGGGAAGAAAGGTGATTTGAGTGCCAGAACGTGGCATGGTTGTTGGTGCCAGAAGGGCTGGTCTGAGTATTTCAGAAACTGCTGATCTACTGGGATTTTCACGCACAACCATCTCTAGGGTTTACAGAGAATGGTCCGAAAAAGAAAAAAACATCCAGTGAGCGGCAGTTCTGTGGGCGGAAATGCCTTGTTGATGCCAGAGGTCAGAGGAGAATGGGCAGACTGGTTCGAGCTGATAGAAAGGCAACAGTGACTCAAATCGCCACCTGTTACAACCAAGGTAGGCAGAAGAGCATATCTGAACGCACAGTACGTCGAACTTTGAGTCAGATGGGCTACAGCAGCAGAAGACCACACCGGGTGCCACTCCTTTCAGCTAAGAACAGGAAACTGAGGCTACAATTTGCACAAGCTCATCGAAATTGGACAGTAGAAGATTGGAAAAACGTTGCCTGGTCTGATGAGTCTCGATTTCTGCTGCGACATTCAGATGGTAGGGTCAGAATTTGGCGTCAACAACATGAAAGCATGGATCCATCCTGCCTTGTATCAACGGTTCAGGCTGGTGGTGGTGGTGTCATGGTGTGGGGAATATTTTCTTGGCACTCTTTGGGCCCCTTGGTACCAATTGAGCATCGTTGCCACGCCACAGCCTACCTGAGTATTGTTGCTGACCATGTCCATCCCTTTATGACCACAATGTACCCAACATCTGATGGCTACTTTCAGCAGGATAATGCGCCATGTCATAAAGCTGGAATTATCTCAGATTGGTTTCTTGAACATGACAATGAGTTCCCTGTACTCAAATGGCCTCCACAGTCACCAGATCTCAATCCAATAGAGCATCTTTGGGATGTGGTGGAACGGGAGATTCGCATCATGGATGTGCAGCCGACAAATCTGCGGCAACTGTGTGATGCCATTATGTCAATATGGACCAAAATCTCTGAGGAGCTTCCAACACCTTGTTGAATCTATGCCACGAAGAATTGAGGCAGTTCTGAAGGCAAAAGGGGGTCCAACCCGTTACTAGCATGGTGTACCTAATAAAGTGGCCGGTGAGTGTATATACACGGTGAATAGGGATTGCAGCTCTGATGTATAAAAACTGTGTTCAGAATACTACTCCCTTAAATGTAAAGACCCGAAGTCTAGAGTCCTTAACAGAACAAAATGAATGAAAATCCTCTTGTAATCCACCCATCGTGTGGGGGATTCTGTCCAGAGCTGGGGTCTTCTTCCTCTAATTGTGCCATGCAGCACCAGTCTTTTATGGTTTTATGACAGGTTATCAGATGATGCGTAATAATTTCTCCTCCTCCATATTCTCTCCCTTACAGGAGGGTGGCCGAGAAAAGAGTTACCGCTACTGGCCCCGCCTGGGTTCAAGGCACAACACGGTCACCTATGGCAGGTTCAAGATTACCACCAGGTTCCGTACAGACTCGGGCTGTTATGCCACCACAGGCCTCAAGATAAAACACCTTCTGACTGGTCAGGAGAGGACAGTGTGGCACCTGCAGTACACAGACTGGCCAGAACATGGTCACCCAGAAGACCTGAAAGGATTTCTTTGTAAGTACATTTTACTTTGCTTTTTGTGAATTTGGTCTGTAAGTTCCTTGGTATTTTATTCTGATAATATTCCACGTTGGAAGAGATCGTAGATATTCATATGTTTTTTGCTTTGATGTAATAAAATGTAAAAATCAAACTGCAATTTATAATAGTACAAGTATAATACAGGAAGGTTTAACCTTTAAGCAAAACATTTTGGGCCATATTTATTAGAGCGTTTGCACCAGTTTTCTGTCTGACTTTGCACTGAAAAGAATGTGCAAACTGCTTGCACGTGTATCTATAAAGTGCTGCATACCCGATTCTGCACAAAATTATCCACCGAAAGGGGTGTTCTGATGCACAGTCGGACCACTCACCACATTTATCAAGCAAAGTCTGACAGAACTGTGTCACATGGTTGTTAAAAAAAAGTTGGTGGAGCGCCAGATTCATGAAGAACGTGCGACACAATTCCGGAATCTGGCACTATACACAGGAAATTTCACATAGTGGCGTTTGCACTGTGTTTGATAAATGTGGGCCTTTGCCTACATAAATGCATATTGTGATTTTTGTCTAGATTACGTCCTACACACCATTTGCATCCAGAGCAGCATTCACAATTCTGTATATCTAAGATAATGTGGCATAAACCAACCAGTGAAGTACTATATACATATGTGGCTACCAGTAGCTTTACATGTGACTAGAGAATGTTCCTGCCTCTATTCTACGTATAGAAATGACCCCATTGTTCTTACATTGACCTGTTTTCCAGCCTATCTAGAAGAGATCCAGTCAGTTCGTCGGCACACAAACAGCACAAGTGAACCCAACAGCCCGAACCCCCCTGTACTTGTTCACTGCAGTGCTGGCGTTGGTCGGACGGGGGTGGTCATTCTGTCCGAGATCATGATTGCTTGTCTGGAACATAATGAGGTGAGGTCTATAACTTCCCCTTACATGTCATGAGAGATGTGATGAGGCCACTACAAAATTTATTATCCGTTGCCCATGTCCTGACATGGTGTCATTTCTAAGCTTGCCGGGCATCATGACCCAGTAGTCACTAGTATTCAGTCTGGGTAAAGGCGACTAATATATTGTAGCACTATGAAAACAGGAAAGGGATCTGTGTCTGGAGGGGGCTCCACATTGCCCACAACGTTTGAAACTTTCAGCTTGCACTTCAGATGAGGGCAGGTTTTTAGCCTTGGATGTAAAAAAGGATGTTTCCTTTCAATGACGGGGAGCAGGAATCCTGTAAATGGTGAGGAAATAAAGCACAAGCTCTTCTAATATGCTAGATTCTCTCATGATATAGTGAAACGTTTTATTTTCATGATACAAGAAAATGCCTTTAAGCTCTGGCTCATTTCCCTTCCCTTTCAGATGCTGGACATCCCTTTAGTCCTGGACATGCTGAGGCACCAGCGGATGATGATGGTGCAGATGATCGCTCAATACACTTTTGTATACAAAGTCCTGATACAGTTCCTGAAGAACTCTCGCCTCATCTGAACCTCAGGAATGGGGAATGTTGATGTAGAGAAGTTGCGGGCCGACTTTCTACCGGCCAGATGTGGCCTTGAGTGACTGCAGTGAACCACTGATAAGGAGAGCTGGGTAGTCCCTGAGACGGCAAGCTTACCCCCTTCCCTTTATCAGATTCTACTCCCTGAAATACAATCCTGGATGGTGCACAGGCTCAAACCATTAAGTGCCACATGAGGGCGCTCTAACCTGTAGTTACATGACAGGGGGAAGGACTCCACACACAGCAGTATTATTCTATACAGCTCTGATTTTACTGGTTGAAATCAAATCTGACCTTTGTGATGCTGAAAGCACTTTTTTAAAAAAAAATGTATTTATGTTGTTGCATATATTTTAACCTTTCTTTTCATTTTACTAACCCACTGCCCACTGACCTAAGACATCTGGGCAAATGGCAGCAGCACAAGTATGGAGATTGCCTTAAGGGAAATCGGCTCAAGACATGAATACTGAATGGGGGCGGTTGAGTCCCCCCATGTGCCCTTCGGGGCTTGTGTGATGTACAACAGAACCTTAACTGCCTGAGGTGTTTTTAGTAGTTTCTTTTACTCTGTGGGTTCAACTGTTTTATACACATGTAATACTCCCCTGAACTTTTATAACTGGCAGAAACGCGTGGGATTGCTTTTGTATAGCCAGGTGACCTTGATTTGTATATTTTTAGCCTACTTTATATGAAGGATTGAAGCTTTGCCTAGAAATCAATTGTTTTGTATTGTGATACAAAATGTCTATTTTTGTAATTGTTGATTGTGTATGTTTTACCCAGAACGGGTTGTCTGGTGTTCACAAATCTCATGGGGGAGGCAGTGGTTATGTTGGATAAATAAGTTTAAAGCTGTAAGGTTATATTACAATAAGGAAGTGGCTTCTGATGTGAGTGCAGCAAAGCTGCTGGTTCTAGTAAGTAAACTGGTGTGTAGCGTTGTTAATATTTTGCTGTATTTCTTTAATTATGTAGTGTCTTATCCGCCGGTCACAGCCAAAGCTGCAATTTACATTAAGTTGGTTGCAAATATTCTGCTAATTGACCAATCAGCCTCTCGATTGTACTCTTATAATAGACAAGCAGAATTGTGAATACAACTTTGGTTGTAACTGGAGTACAAGAGATCTTATAACTAAAGAGAAAATATTTGCAAAACTATAAATCACTTTACCTAAGCGAAGTTCAGTGGATTGAAGGAATGAATATAGTATATAGTGCAAGATTTCTCTGCCTATGAAGGACTAGAGGCGTTTTGATTATGGATCTGTGTGTGACACTGTGAGGTTTGATGGGAAGTGCAGGTTATTAAATTAAAGGTGGGGGTTTAGGTTTAAAGTATTCACGAATTAGGGGATTATTATCACAAACAGTCCAACCACTGGACTTTAAAGGGATTTTCAGGTCCTGTTCTTGTAAATTCTTCATGTGACTTAAGAGGTGGTGGACATGCTGGATCTGTGCTTCCTTCACTTCTATAGGATTTGTGAACCACTTTGTCCTGCAGCTCATATAGAAGTTTATGGAGAACAGGTCTAACATGTTGCCCATTCTTGTGCCCACCTGGATGTTGCACCAGTTTAACTCCAAGTGATCGCTTATCCATTATAACTGGAGGGTTGGATTACTGTAGAGAGCAAACATGAACACTGCGCTCTAATGTCAGGTGTGTTATATGTACACACAGCGTGTCAAGTGCTTTGCCATCTTCATACTTGTGCCCACATGGATGTTGCACCAGTTTAACTCCAACTGATCGCTTATCTATTATATTTTGGGTACATGAGAATTGGACGTGAGTTGGGACTCCTTGCATGGCAGTGTTATGATTATTCTTCCCCACCAAACAGAAGAGACTAACTGTAACTGTGGCTACCCCGCAGCGCTGCCTGTCCCCAGATGTATTTACGGTCCGCTATACATGGGGTGGGCACAACCCCTTTAAACTTATGTAGAAAATACTTTTTATGGTTCTTTTTAAATGCAGACAATAGAAATGAACTATAGTAAGTTATACTTTAGGCTTCTAAAGTGAAGGTAGACTGGAGGGTTGGATTACTGTAGAGAGCAAACATGAACACTGCGCTCTAATGTCAGGTGTGTTATATGTACACACAGCGTGTCAAGTGCCTTGCCATCTTCATACCACATAAGCTGACTACATGGCTATAGGGTATCAGAGTCTGGTATAATATAGGAACACCATAGAGCTTGCCCCTGTCCCCACTCCTCCAGGATTGTGCAGACAGCTGTCCTGTTCATGTATGATATTGTACAAACAGCTCGGCTTTGTGTACAAACTGTTAATTGTTTAACCAAATGTAATATATGTGATATTTTATGCAAAAATGAATATAGTATATTTTTGCCATGGAAATAAAATATTTGGAAATGTTACCCAAGTCTTGGAGTTTGTTTTTTGCAGCTCAAGATTGCAAACCTAAAAGAGAAGAGCACAAGTATTTGTCATGCATAGAGCAGGTATGGGTGATGTCTCTAGCTAAGAGCTCATTCAGATGAACGCGGTGTGAGTCATGGACTGTGAGTTGTCCTGATATTGGAGGCCGATCACAGTGCAGAGGAAGGGAATATGAGCATCATTGTCATATATGTTGCAATGTGTAGGCAGCAGCGCCAACTCTGTAATTATGATCACCGATCAGGGCAGTTGTTCCATGGATCACTATGATGCCCGGGATCCTTGGCACTGTATTTGGTCCATAATTTAAAGAACCAACCCCGATCGTGTGCTTTAGCCCAAAGATACTTAACCCCTCACCAGGAATTCATATAGTAACAGTGCCAGGACATAGGCCCCTTTCACACTTGCGTTTTTCACGTGCATTTTCAGTGCATGCTTTTGACGTGCAGAACTTGCATTGCACTCTGACCCATTGTAATCAATGGGTCTTTTCAAACTCTGAAGGGGTGTGGAAGGGGCCTTATGGCTTCAACATGAGTGCATTGTCTTTGGTGTAAAAAAAAAATAAAAAAATCCCAGGTTCTTTTGCCAATGCTTTATACTGCAGCTTTGCTTCTTTAGATCGGCTGCCATGTCTAGGCATAAGCTCCGCAGGAAGATGTCATATGGAGAGATGATTCTACATTCATGGATGAGGGAGCACACACAATACAGTAACAGACAAAGCAGTTGTGTTTAGTTATTTAATCTGTTCTCTATATAAAAGTGATCTGATCCCTACATTTCATCAGAGATTTTGGAGAACACGAAGGAGATATAACTACAACTTCCATCATCATTCTTCATAAAACAATGTCTTTTTTTGTTTTATATGGACATTCATCATCCTGACCAGAAATGTGTAAATCTAATCCCTCTAGCCAGCAGCTTACAGAATCCATTCATCTACCTTATGGTGTAGGTGGCCACATCATGACCTGATAACTATACCATGTGATCTTTAGGGGATATTATATTCAGCTTTGTGTCAAATGCACATCTTATGTATTTGCACTTCACTCCCTTACTTTTCTCTAGCTTTCTGCTTCTACTCACACAGACCTAGAGTTTATTAAACATAATTATACAGATTGACAGGACTGCTGACTGACTTCCCTTATAGATTTTTTGAAGGTGGGGAGTGAAAAATTTAAAAAGTTTTAATTTTTTTCATGCACAGAGCTGTGAGAGCTTATTTTCTGCGTAACAAATTTTACTTCTCAGTGACATTTATTACTCCATGTCTTGTACTGGGAAGCTGGAAAAAAAATTCAGTATTTGGAGAAATTGGTGCAAAAAGGCATTTGCGTCACTTTCACCATGCACTCCAATTGATGCGTCTACTTTATTCTTTGGGTTGGTATAATCACGTTGAAACCAAATTTATATAGGATTTATTTCCATCGCTACTATCTTGAGGACTATGCAACCTTTATCACTTTTAATTAAATTTCTTATGTTGTGTACAAGTCACATTACAGACATTTGGGCGCTATTTTCCGTTATTGGGTTCACAGCCGGCAATAACAGTTTTTATATTTTGATAGATAGTGTTTTGGGAAGTGGCGATACCTAACGTCAACGGCAATATGCAGCATCTCTGTATGAAAACTGCTTAGCACTCTTCATACACCCTTCATAGCTCACTGACTGATATCCATCAGGGGGCGTGAAGGGGTTATGGATATTTGTAGATTTTCGGATTGCCGTTTAGATTTGCATGCAGATTTTAACCTTTTTTCCTGTTGTGATCTGGAAAAAAAAAATCTTCATCAAAACATTGGGGCAGATTTATAAAAAGTGTCCTAAGGTTAGACAGTGCAGAGTTAGACTAGATAGTCGTATTCTGCACCTCTTATTAGTTGGCGCCAGAAAATTAGGACACAATTCTGTTGCGTTAGCAGTATTTCTGGTCTAAAACTCTTTATAAATGTGGTGCAGACAGTTTTTAGTGCAAGAAACAACAGAATTATTTCATAGACAGATTAAAAAAATCTTCCCCCAATGTGTTTTCATTTTTTCTGTGCAATTTTTTTACGCAAAATCTGCAAAAGAAAAGTGACACGATCAATCATGGTTTTTTGTCTCGTTTCTTTTTTTTATCCATTCAGACTGTCAGGCATTGTCTGTTACTTTTGCATTCAGTTTAATACTGTAATTTAGCTTTATAATCGCAGATTTCAAAAATATGTTTATTTAGCGGGATTAAGTTTACTGACAGGTTCCATTTAAGTGTATACAAATTCTGTGAGGTTTTATATACTGTCACTTTGTTTCCCTTAAATCCCCTATCCCTTTCCTTTTTTTCCCCATCGTATTAAACTATGTAATTAAAGACCATGTAAAGCTACGCGCAGTTATGTACTATCCCAGACAACGGCAGAAGCTACAGCTAGTTAAAAATAAATGTCAAGTTCTTTCAGAACAAGCATCGAAGAAGTAAGTTTGTCTTCCTCTGGCAAGTTATCAGCGTAGGCTGTACCTTGTAACAAACCCACCAAATTGATGGTAGTTGTAATTGACCATGATATCCAATGTCTTATTTCCTTAGCCCTATATTATTACCCGTATGTTAATAAATATCTAGAAGCAGTATTCGCTCCGCGCTTGTCATTTATTTAGCTAGAAGTCTGATTGTTAGTCTCTAGAGCCCAATCCTCTTCTGGATCTGAGATACTGGAGTTATCATCCTCCTTGGAGACTTGGACAACATCAGCAAAACTCTTCAGTTCTTCAAGAGTCTCAAAGTCATCTGTATTTTTAGAAATATTGCTGGAGCTCTGAAAGGCCTTTGAGTTCTGATGGCTATCAGAGGTCTCCAACTGGAGATTGTCCTCAGGGGGTTCCTTCAACATCTCCAGATGGTCATCTTCATGCTCTGTAGACTCTTTGTTGTCTTCTAGACCTGTGTCTTCCAGAGAAGAGAGGATGTTCTTATGTGATAGCTGAGGGGTGAGGTCACCTCGATCATGACCCATTTGGACACTGTCATTTTTGTGTTGATCATCTGAACTTATTGGGACACTCTCTCCATGCTCCTGCTCAGTGTCCCTTGGATCTAGCTCAGTGAGGGCATCAGCTTGTAGTTGGAGCTTTCCAGCTTTTTCATCCATGTATGGTAGAGACTTCACACGTTGTGCGGTGATTAGAAAAGAGGAGGCCTCTTCATTGGTGCTCCCATTTATAACGTCATCCCAAGAGGAACTGGTGAATCCTCTGGTGCTTGAGTGGCTCTCAGATGACTTTAAGGGGCTTTCTTCCTTAAAGTCTAAATCTGCTCTAAGAATGTCCAGCAAGTGCTGCATTTTACCCTGTATGAGAGAAGGGAACAAGCTGCTAATTCATGGGCGAATGAGGCATTAGAAGTAACAAGAGGGTGATGAGCAGTACAAGGCATATAAGAAATGTTGTGCTAACATCAGTTTACACTAGTATCTGCCATTTTCAAATGCATTTATAACCTTTATATGTTCCTTTTACTGAACTTCTATAAAATATGCTTTCCTAAGCATTTTCTAATCCTATAAAGAAGCCTTTGGAAAAATGGCAAGGAAACAGGGAAAAAAAAAACAAAAACAGGAGTATTCACTAGCATACGGCCAGAAAGTACCCCCCCCCCCATTTTTTCCCAGTTTTTCTGCTCGGTGTCATTGGTTGTGTGACAGTTTTGAATGTGACGGATGATGTTCTATCGTGCATGTTACAAGATTGGCTTTAATTTGGAATGGCTCATCTTGCTGTCTATATGCAGCAGGGCACTGGAGTCTCAAATCATAAATCTAGCACATAGCAATAGCTCAATCGGATTGGTGATGGTTAATTTGTCACAGCGTGAGTCTATGGGCACTAAAAAAGTCATTTTGGCACAAAAAGGAGGGAGTACCATAAGAATACCAGAAATTAAATTATAATTCCATTGGGGGGAATTTATAGAGACAACAGTTTTTGTGTGTGGTGGGCGGGGGTATGGATAGCATATATAAGATTACCACAGTCACAGTGCCTGGGTGACTGGTTTATCATGTTGGATTTTGATGGTAGATTTGCTATAAACTATACCAGATTTACCATTCAGAATCAAACACAGTGATAAATCTTCGTGGGAGAAAAGAAAAAGTTGGCACTCACCGCCTTTTGTAAAACTTCTGTTCTTGATTTACCATATGAACAACATGGGGAGGGTTGTGCATAAGGATGCGTTATTTCGTTCAGGGACGAATCGTTTCGCGCATAAGTTAGCGCTTCATCTTGCCTGACCAGAATATGGATAAATAAAGAAACAGAAGTTTTACAAAAGGCGGTGAGTGCCAACTTTTTCTTTTCTCCCACGAAGTTCTTGTATATGACTACCTATTATTTGTTAGAGCACCACGCCAAAAACCTCAAGTCTTACGGTTTGAACTCCTCACTGACTCTGGATCAGAGCCCCTTTTGCCATGAAGATATAGGAATCCTCTCAATAGTGCCCCCGATCTCTCCTCTCTTTTTCTACAGTGATAAATCTGGTGCAGTCTAAGGCTAAGGGAGTTCACACAACCATCCAAACCTCTGTTCCTTACCACCTTTGTTTACGTTTTCAAATTTAATGTATCAATTAAAACTCCCATTGACACCAGTGTAAATTTCATGTCATTTGTTATGTTCATGCATTTTTGACGGAAAACAACAACCTGCATAATGGATGACGGAGGTATGAACGGCAGTGTGAAATTAGCCTTACTTTGAAACACTTTTGATCATTGTGTTTCAGGTAAGAAGTGTAATCAATCGCAGTAAAACTCACCTCATCTAGTCTATGTCGGTTTTCTTCTAGATGTCGTTGAAACACTTGATCTAGAACCCTGAAAAATAAACACTGACGCTAAGACTGTGGTTAGGAAAGGGTTTTTCCTACCCTTCTATCCATATCCACGACTCACCTGTCCGAAAACAGTCCGAGAGTCAGGATTTCATTGGTTACATCTGCCACAAATTTCAGGTACGCCAATTCTTCCTCTCTGAGCAGAGAATAAACAGACCTGAAGTGTTAGCAAGATTGGACCATACTAATGTATTGCTGATTTATAGAAAAAGATCAAATCCTACAACCACCCACTGTCTGCGGAGATATTTACAGGAATCTTTCACTATACATGACAAGAGACGGCATCACTTTCTGACTTCTCGTAGGAGTGTACTGTGTACTATCACACTATTACTTACTCAGAGTGAATCTTCCGCAGTGTGGGAGAAGGAGACTTGAAATCACAGGGAGATAACCTAGGAAAACATCACAAAGGAAACTGAAATGGATTGGATAGTATTTGTCCACTGGGGGGCACTGTGCTCCTGAATACGTTACTTGTGCTTTGCTTCTCTCCAGCACACTATTTCTACATGCTCCCATATGCCTTTTGTAACCCTTTCCCCAGATTTTGTGTGATGTTTCCTATAGCTAGAAATAGTGGCATCATGTATATCTCCTGGGCCTGGCATTGAACTAGTTTTGATTTGGAAGTCAGTAAGTTTGGCCTCTGTTTGGAGTTATTTGGAATTTTAAACATTCATATGAAGACAGGAGGAAGAAAGCCTCCCCCTAGTGGTTGGCGCTTCATACCTGGAGAAAGAATATTGCTCTCCTGGTCCCTCTTCATCTCCATCACTCAGCAGCAGATCTTCATTGGTTATTACCTGGAGTAAAAAAAAAAAAAACCCATCAGTATCCTCCAAATAATATTGGGGCACATTTACTAAGGGTTTTGCACCAGTTTTCTGTTGGACTTTCTAGTGGAAACTGCTTGCACCGGTATATAAGAAGCCACTATTGTGTCGCACATGACCGTTTTGTGGCACAGCTGCACGGCATCATGTGACACAAATTAGGGGGTGTTCCGGTGCCAAGTCGGACCATGCACCAGATTTAATATGCAAAGTCTGTCGCACGCCCTATGTTGAATGGTGCACCACACAAAGTTGGTGAACTCTTGTCATGCCAGCGCAAGAAAACGCCAGATTCATGATTTCTGGCACACGTTCTTAATGAATCTGTCACACCCAGCATTATACATCGGCAGGGCACTTTTAGTGCAGTTTCCCACATTCTTAGTAAATGTGCCCAATATCTGTATCCTTTTGAGTTATTATGAAAAATAATAGGGCTAGTGAAAAGTATCACTTATGTGAAACCAACCATCTATCCACCATACAGACCAAGCATGGGTGAATAAGTCTTTTGAGTGCTTTAACATGAACAAGTTCAGTGATGGATGCTCGGTCAATGTATTGGCCTGATTTTCTAAGCTTCACCCTGAGTAGAACTCCCAGTATCAGTCATATGAAATTCATAGCCCCTTGCCCTGTACTTAAAGGGGTTGACAACTTTACCTCATGTTTTTCTAATGTGTGTGTAAGTCTGGGGGGCATGATATTGGGTAGCTTACTAATATACATCTATGAAAAGTTCTGCACCACTTTCTTCTTGATATGTGACTTTTACCTCATCAGCCAGACATTCCTGCCCATAAAATGGCTACAAATAGAGGCTCATGTGATCTCTGACTGCCCAAGAACAATCACATGATCACATGACCCTCCATCTGCAGCCATTTTATGGACCTGAATATGTGGCTGGTAAAAGACAGGAGGCTTCACTTTACATATCAAGAAAGCAGAGCAGAACTATTAGTATGTATATTGGTACTTACCACAAATTCTGCCCCCACACGTTACAAAAACATGAGGCAAAGCAGCAAACCCTTTCAAAGCAGGATTAAACTATCTCTCAAAGACTCATAGCAGCATAGAGGACTATGATGCTCGTAGTCCAGGTTGTAACATGGTTTTCTGTCTGGTAAATCTGACTGACATAAAATTTCCTGGACTGAAAATTATAAATGTTAAAAAAAGCTTTAGAGGTTCTGTCCAGCACTCATAAGGTTAAGATTTAGCAGTGGATAGACAAAAAAAAGCAATCTAATGTGATTTCTTGTGAAGGTATACACTTTATTCCAGAAGTGCAGTACACGTCACATACATTGGTTTACAGATGCAATCCAAGTTCCTAATAATAACTCTAAAGATGAAGTTCTGCACTTTTGGGATAAAGTTTATACCTTCACAAAAAATTATATGTGGCTAAGCTAAACTGTGTAAGGGCACAGCCACATGAGCACATTACCAGGAATGACAGGTTTCCAATCATTTCCTGATAATCAGGTAGCATCATAGGTCCTTTACATATGTCATTGACCTGTGTCAGCAGTGTACACCCACATATGTTCATGGCGGTTGACTGGGTAAAGAAAATATATTGATGCTTTACACATTTGACACCTTCATAAATGACTTTTATTAAGAAATTCTTATCTTTCAGAAAATCAGAGGCCATGTAGAAGGGATCCTTTCCCAGCAAACTGGTATGAAACAGACACAATCATGGCAGCTAAACAGACCAGGAAGACAGTATCCAGCAGCAGTGTCTGGAGCTTCAAGAAGGGGTCAGACGAGGTAAATATGGTCTAACGGTGCCTGCACTCACTAATAATGAGTGATAAAGAAGAATCATGGTTGAAAGAACATCTGCCACTTCTTCCATGTAAAGATTACAGCAGTCCAGTGCTGGAGACATATTACACTGATGATAAAAGCCTTCACAAGGGGATTTCTGTCTACTCCAAAACAGTGAGGAGAGACCTACTCAAAAAATGAACTACAGGACAGGTATCAATCCCTTCCACCCAACAAAGGAGAGTCCAAACAAAAGATGGCACCAGGCAAAAAGGGACCTGAGAACCCTTAACAAAAGGCCAAGAAAGGAAGAAGGATTTGAAGATGAGGGCTATAAACTCAGAAAGGTAATATGCGAGCTCTGCATTCAGTTATAGAATATTTAATATCTACAGTCTCCACATCTTCAGCTTAGGTTATAACCCATTCTCCTCCCAATCTGTTATGCAGTTGAATAAAACATTTTAGCAACATTTATTAACTTCAGATCTGCCTTCTGGTCGGCAGAAGACATTTTATAAAGATGGGCTTCTGTATAAACCCTTATAATGATGTATAGATAATATGTAACCTATTATTTTGGTTTTAGATACTTGGTGCTTACAGGTGAGGTTTCAGTTACCTGATTTCTGACTGCTGAGGATTCTCCCTCCATTGTCTGTGATGTGCACTGAAAACTGTGGGAAAACAAAATAATGGGGGGTTGAAATGAATAAGAAAGTGATGTTGCAGCTTACTTGTCCTTACAGCTGCCTCTGGGAAGGCACATCAATCTCTGACAAGACTTTACCTGCTGAGATCGGTCTGGGTCTCTGCCTCTGCCCCCCTCCTCTTCCTCCTGGGTGGGGTGTAATAGCGAGATTGGGCTAATGTTGACTTGGCCTGGGTCTTCAAAGTACGGGGTGTGAAGGGGCGCTCCTTGTTGAAACGATGGGAGTGTTTCTCCAGCAGATCCCCATTGTAGGTCTTTGTTTGGTTGTCCTGGAACTTGCAGGGACTGGACCAGGCAGTGGTGTTGTTGAGGTCAGAGTGCAGTCTAGAGAACTGGGGGTGCCTTCCATGCAGCTCGCCAGTGTGGGCAGGAGACCTGAGGTGTCTTGGAGAGGAGATGAAGGAACAAGGCGAGTAAATGGGTCCAGGGTCTGAATATGGTGAATGTCTGAAGGGGGGAGAGTGCGGCTCGTAGGGATCCTGGAAAGAAGCAGTCATTCATCACTATTAAAATGGGAACACATTAATATTCCATTCAACAAAAGTATTTATGCCGTTTTTGGATTTTTTTTTTTTTTTTAAGATCCAAATAAGGGAAGGAAACATGGCTGCAAACTCTGGACATAGCTGTTCTAAAAAAAAATGATTTAACTATACGCAGTCTCGGCAAAGCTCTGCAACAACGTGCAATACTCTTAAAGTGTAACTCCAATTTCATTATGGTACCAAAATTGTCATATGTGAACCCCCTTGAAAAACAAAACAGAACGATGCCCATATTATGCATCTCGCATTTGTTTTTCCAGAGCTATGGTATTTTCTGTTCTGAAGCTACTTGTCAGAAATCTTCTTCAGTAGCAGCCTTGCCTTGAAGCAAAGTCAGATTTCCACTGCCCACAGGTCCTATGATGCACTGTGTTTTCTCATTAAGTCATTTAGCAGTAAATCCAGTGAGATTATAACATGTAAATCCAATGAGCTCAGTATAGTATATACATACACGATCTATATAGTGACTAGCCCCCAGCTTCATCACATGGAGGAAAATGGAATAGGTAGCAGAAACCAACTGTGATATAGTTACATGAAGTGTATATTCTTTGATGTGTGAGCACAAAGAATGAACAGCTTCCCTGTTGCGTAGATAGTGTTTGGATAACAGACGGAGATGGAGGTACTGATGTAGGAGACATCTGCATCCACAGATTTGCACGGATCTCCTACTAGCTACACAGAGAGCATCATGACCTCCCACTCATTCCAGAGTGAGCAGGGAGCAGCAGTTCCTCCAGCAGTTAGATTCCATAGTATTTTATACTGTGACAGTATCACAGGGATAAATCGGTAAAGCTAGAAGAGACTACTAAACTAATGCAGGTAAAGGGTAAACTAATGAGGATTGCAATGAAACTGCTTGACATAGACAATAGGCAAAATAAGTCAAGGTTGTCCTAATTGAGGAGCTATTCATCTGTGGAGTTGGGGTTTTACAGATAAAAGGACACTTGTAATACAACCTGGGTTGCCCTGTTCAGCAGATAAGTTGCCAACTTCTCAGGCCGCAAGGAGTCCTTACACCAAGCTCTGCACTAAGCGTGCTGTGTCATACTGGAAGGATGGCACCATGGGTATTATAATAAGGCTTGATGATCATGAAAACAACACTATTAGAGACCTTTCCTGGAAAAAGCCATTTCCCTAATTCACCTCTTTCGATATTATGTAAAATATTCCATTATTATTCACACTATAATCCTAGTCACAGGATGCAAAGATTTCCAACACTCAGCAGTTATGAGTCAATCTGTTTTATGAGGAAGCAAAACAGATGGCAGTACGTCTAAAACCATCCCCAAGAATATGCAAACAACAGCAACGCGGACAATGGCAGCCTCCGCTAATCGCTCAATTCCAGCAAATGACTTAAATAACGCAGGAGGAGTGTGATTTATTGCAATACACAAATGTAAAATTGCAGCAATTTGCTGGTGCGTTATGAGAAGAACACTCTGTCCTCCCGCCATCAGTTGCTGCTCTTGTCGCGTGGCCTGTTCTCTGTCATTTCTGCGCTTTTCCTATTTGTTTGGAAAACACAATTAAGTGAAAACGATTTTGTAGAAATTACAGACAGTACAAGCGGCGGGAATCAGGAAGCAGAAATGTTCCATCGGTTGTTTCCACATGATAATTTACTCAAAATTTATAGATGGAACAGCTTTTCGTGACAACAATTTAGGGTCCTTGATGTAAAGGCAACGGACATTGTAAGGATTTATATAAAGCCAGGTCGGAGGTATTGACGCTCCATCCAATGTCATTACGTCAACAGTTGCTTATTGATGGAAACATTAGTTCAGTAATCCGGACAAAGTGGTGTTCAAAAACATAAACGGCACCACACGTGGTCACTTACTCTGCTTGAAGTAGTCACAAACTCAGATGCGGCTACAGGTCTACATCTCCTTATAAGGTCCCTCTGTCCATCCATAGGCTGAAGATTTCTCAAAGACAAACGTTTTCTATAATATATGTGTGTCTGCGTCACAAAAACCACCAGCATGTCAAGAAAATAACCCTAATAAAAAGGGACAATGGTACCTTTATGTGGTTTTTAATGTAAAGGGAAGTGGGGATGGGTAGTGCTTAAAATTGTGTTGAAAGCAAAATAGGCACTAAGTATCTGAACTAATCGGATATAGACCATTCTGTGATATTAGGAAGGTCAGAGATTGTCTAATACAGCGGATCTAGTCATGAAGTGGTCTCCATCTACCAACAGCGCTCAAAAGACTGAGCCACTGTATACCAAGCAGAGCCTGGAAGTTGTGGGATCAGACACGACAAGGACAGAGGCAAGTATAATATAAAGATTTTGGACAACCCCTTTAAATAAGACATGGTAGCTAAATAATAAAAAAAAAGTGATGATTTCAGTTTTTTTCTTACATAAAGCTCTTCATATCAAGGTCATCAATTATAACACTTCTATAAGAAATTAGATTTTTGGAATCGGAATATTTAAGTAGCTGAAAAACTACAGAATTTCAAAAATAGTAGTTGCCATGGAAACGTAAGCCGTTCTGACAGATGAAATATTGAGGCCCCCCGCGGCGGAGGTTCTACAGGCGGTCTATGTGCTTGCCTGGGACCACGCGTCATCCTGTGTCTTCCAGAAACACAAATGCATCTTGGATCTCAGAACTCAGTGGGATTCCTTTGAAGAAGGGGGGGAAAGTATATAACATAATTACCAACTTTCGTAACAATAGACGACTGATCATCTGTCCAACACTTGCGTCTTTTTTTCCTGCACACTCACATTGTTAAATAATGAGGTGTTTAGATTATGGCACCACAATACAATTTCCTTGGTTTCAAGTCTTTATTTCAGAAAGTGGGTTTTACCATTGCCTCCTGCAAGGAAACATAGGCCATGACCTCCACCACCTACATCTCTCCTGCTGCCAGATCACAGGTTAAACCAGTTTGTACAGAAGCAAAAGAGATGCCAAAGAACCAAAAGAAAATGTAGGCAAAAGAATGCATTGTGTAGAACTTGGCAAAGACACTGATCGAGGTCCATGTAGTGGTCTTACACTCACAGTGAGCACATGTCCTATGACTACCTACAACAAATTTACAGGGGGTGTCTAATGAGCTGTTACCCAGAATCAGGACTCTTTCCTTCAGGATGATCTCCTCCCCAATGGCTGAACTGGTCTAGTGGGTAATGGTGGTCTTTGATGGACAGAGAGGCACATGAAAAGATGTACAACATTAAGGGCCCATTCATACCAAAATGTACAGAATTAACTGTTACAGTGCAGGCACTGCAGGTGAGAACCCCATGTATCATATTTTGATATAATGCAACGACTTCCATCCTCTGCAAGGTGTGCAGTCCGTGGGTCGAAGCCGACATGCAGGCTCCTATCCAAGGGCCCTTAAGGAAGGGGAAGTATTACTTTGAAAAGGGGCTGTCAGGAGGAGGGTACAAAAATAAGATACTTTTCTAAAAAAAAAGTGGAGAAAGAATGCAAGTACCCAGAAAGAAGATGGATAGTGAAAGATGGCTATGATGAGGAATCTGATTTTAACTTTGCCTGAAAAAAATACAGAGAGCATGAGACCAGACATTTCGGAGATCAGAGAAAGGTGTCCAGGTCTCTGGAGGGGGATTACTTGCATAAGATGATCAGGTTCTTGAAAAAGAGAGATTTTTGGGGACCAGAGGAAAGTAGAATCGTGTGATCAGGGAAAATTATGCAGCCAGTGTGCAGGAGCCTGGGTACATATCCCAAGGAGTAAACCATGTTGCCCCTTTGACAGGCGTTTGCGGACTGCTTGATGTCCCAGTAGGTAAGGGACATTCTGTTAAAGAAGAGCTTCATTGTCTTGTGAGTCTAAGACAGTGATGGCTAACCTATGGCACTGGTGCCAGAGGTGGCACTCGGAGCCCTTTCTGTGGGCACTCAGGCCATCACCAGTGATGACTCCAGGTAACTTCCTGCAGTCCCAGACAGCCCAGGACTTGCTGTGCACAGAGCTATTTTATAGTGACAGCTGTACCTGTGACTATTTTCTGCTTTATTGGTGTCCTCAGGTGCTGGTATCAATGAGAACTGTGACAGAGAAGGGAGTATAAATCACAAATTAAATTGCTGTGTTGGCACTTTGCGATAAATAAGCGGGTCTTTGTTGTAGTTTGGGCACTCGGTCTCTAAAAGGTTTGCCATCACTGGTCTAAGAAGTTAAAAGTAAATTGAACATTGAATTAACCTTTACAAAGCGCCACCAATGCTTTGTGTGTTGTGCCCTTGGTGGTGCTTTTAAGAGATTAATTTAACGGAAAGATTTACTTTAACTACAATTCATAGGAGGACAGGAGGAGGAGGATAGGAGGACAGAGAGGAATTAGGGTGATTGATTAGCAAAATATTGTGTAATCTGTCTCCATTTAGTTGGATAAAGAATAATTCACAATGATCACTGAAACAACTTGAATCTGACAGAAGTCATCATACACTGTGGGTATATTTCTCATAGTCTTGGAGTCATTCATGTGTTTTTGCAAATTGTATGCGGCTTTCATATGTCTTGCACTGAGGAGAGGCTTCCGTCAGCAGACAAGCAGCCCTGACTAGTGGAGGCTGCAGTGATAGATGACTTGATGACTTGGTGGAACTTTCTCCCATCTCCTTACTGCATCACTGGATCTCAGCCACAGTGATCTTGGGTTGTTTCTTTATCTGTCAACAAGGCTCTTCTCCCACGATTGTTAAGTTTGGTTGGACAGCCAGGTCAAGGAAGAGTTGTGGTCGCTCTAAACTTGTTCTTCCATAATAATAATTATGGAGGCCACTGTGCTTTCAGGAACCTTGAGTCCTGTGGAAATTCTTTTGTAACCTTGGTCAGATCTGTGCCTTTCTACAATACGAGTGTCACAGCAAAGGGTCTGAATACTTAGGACCATGTGATATTTCAGTTTCTTGTTTAATAAAGCAAAAATATCTACATTTCAGTTTTTTTTCTGTCAAGATGGGGTACCAAATGTACATTAATGAACAGAAAAAAAAAACAAAACACTTTTTTTCATTGGCTGCAATGAACCAAAGAGTGAAAAATTTAAAGGGGTCTGAATCCTTTCCGTACACACTATGCTTTCATTTACTGAAAATCCACTAATACAAATTAGATATGATTTAGAAGTGTGGCTCCAAAAACAAGACACCTAGACCGGCCCTAGGACAGGCTGTGATCAGTAAAAGGTGTGTGTGAATATTACGATGAATCAGAGGGGAAGAGCTCTTACACAGGCTCCCAATTATTCTCATTTATCTTCTCAAATATCAACATTTTACACGGCTTATTATATACGTAGACATCTAAGATACAGTCTTTGGGTTGCTACCAAATGTCCTAAATGACATGTACATGAAGCAGATCTGTCCAAAACTTCACAGATATTGGGAGCAGGTTAAGACAACACTGCTAGAGGTTACCAATTGCAAGCTTTTTTTTACAAAAAATCTAGCGAAAAGGACTGAAAACAACCCCCCCCCCAAAAAAAAAATCAATATCCGGGTTAATTATGGTTAATGCTGCAATAAAAGGAACAATCAGGCAGTGGGACCATGCTGGTAACAGGGAGCAGATGATTTAAAAAAAAAAAAAAAAAAAAAAAAACAGAACTACAATGTAACGAAGGGTAAAGTTAAGTCAGTGACTACTGTTGGGTTTTCTTCCTTTTTGTCCACAAGTGCATCCAGTGATCGACAGACTCTCCAGATTAGCCAAATGAGATAGGGAATATATATTCCTTTTTATTTATACTGCATGCCCAATCAGGTGCACTTATTATGCAGGGATTTCCCCAATAAGGTTATATGTCAAGTTTTCCTTTAAACTGTCCCTAAGGTTTAAATAAAAAATGTTTTCACCAAAACAGAAAAAAAAATCATTCAGAAGAAGGCTGTCTGCAGAGTGATGCATGTCTCAGGCAGCTTCATGGGCACTAAGTATTCAGTGATATCAGATTCTGGCTCCCCGAGGGCATAACTAGAAGAAGCTGCTGCTTCTGCACCTCGAGGGCTGTAAAATGTAATTACAAATAAAATGTTGTCTTAAAATTGTATCTGTGACATATCCCATGTACCATAAATAACTTTTATTGGATGTATCCAGCCTTTTAGAGGCCAACGCATCCCCCCTCCCCCTAATATATGCAGGCAGGGAGTTTCTTTTACCTTTTATTACACATTGTGAAGACACTTTATGTTGGCTGTTACGGTGTGTGAGACAAAGTGAAAAAACTAAAAAGGATCCATCCACTTTTTTTTCTCCTTCCAATGTTCTTTGCCGGCCATCTTCTACATTCTCAAACTCTGGCTAATAAACCTTGCCAAATGTCAGCAAGTCCTGGTTTCTCCATTTTAACCCCTATATAAGCTCTCTCTGGTAAAAGCCTTTTATCCCTTTCCCTGTGGACACACTGGCTCTCCCTGACCAGGTCTGTGGAGTTGGAGAGCCAAACTTCCAACTTCAAATCCGACTCTTAAATTTAAATGCGGGCAATTCCTTCCCAGTGCCAATTTTCTCCGATCTGTATCAGAGGAGTTATTAGTGCCAGAAGATGGCAAAATGAGGAATAATTCTTTTGTACAGGAGTTTTTTTAATTATAAAACCTATATAAATTTGTTATCCAGTGATTGCACTGACCCAAAGAATAAAGGCGACATGCCAATTGACGCACACAGTAAAAGCCATAAAATCACAATAAAATAAAGACCACAAGAAAATGGCGCAAATGCATTTTTTCACCAATTTCCCTGCATTTGGAATTTTTTCCCTGCTTCCCAGTACACACCAGAGAATATTAAATACTATTACATGCCATTTGTTATGCAGATAACAAGTCATCACAAAGCTGTGTACATGGAAAAATAAATAAGTTATAGATTTTTGAAGGTGGGGAGTGAAAAATGGAAATGCAAAAACAAAAAGGGCTTAAAGTAGAGTGTTATGACAATGCAGCCCTGGGACCAATTAATGTTGTTCTCCCCTGGCCTGAATTCTTAGATCAGGAATAGAACAGATACTTAAAGTACACTTCATATTGTTTTTATATGTTTGTGGAGTCGGTCCATTTTATCACAATTCCGACGCCACCAAAATGGTCCCCGACTCCAACTCCATACCCCTGACCCGGACCACACAGGAGACTGCCCAGATTATCAGCAGGATATACAGGCAGTCCCCGGGTTACATACAAGATAGGGTCTGGAGGTTTGTTCTTAAGTTGAATTTGTATGTAAGTCGAAACTGTATATTTTATAATGGAAGTTATAGACAATTTTTTTTCTTTTGCCCTAGTGACAAATTGGGCGTTTTCCCACCCTTTTTGGTTTTCAGCTGTTACTTGGCCCACGACTCTCCCTTTCCGCTTCCATTACCAGCATCTCCCGCTGATTTCTTTGCCGCTCTTGGGCCCTTAGTCGTTTTCTGGTTCTTGCGTGATATCGCCTCCCGCGCCGCGGCTTCACCAGGAGAGGTGCCCCAGTGGGGCAGAGGGGTCTGTTCTGAACTATGGTGTTGTTCTGTAAGTCGGGGTCGTGTGGAAGTAGGGGGGGACGCCTTTTGATACCCTCGCTTGCACCAGAGGTGTGTGATGCCAGTAATCCGCCATCTTTTATGCATCCCTAAAACCAAAAATGGGCCCACCCCATTAGACCCAAAAACCTTCTTCAAGGTCCTGGACCCACACCCCACATGAACAGGGATTTTTTTAGGATTTTTTTTGATTTGTTTAAAGGTCACCTTCATGATTATCTTTGGTCTTTAAACACACCTGTCGTAGTTCTGTCAGTCATTGGGCGGTGTCTTTGTTGAGATGCCGCACGAAATTTTTTTATACACCCGATTCCTTCTTACTACTTTATTTTCTGCGTAGCCATGAGGCTAATTATTCGCATTGAGGTTGTTATTTTGCAGTCAACATTCCGTCGACTCTCTTGTACGTCAGAGGGGCCCTATGATGGCCCCTACCTGCGCCCCACCCGCGCTTGGATCTTTTGATATATGTGGAGAGCCCGTTGTGCTCATCTATCCTACAGGGCGAAATATACTACTGCCATCCTTCAATCTGTTCAACAACAGGTTGAGGGGACTACAGGATGGAAATTCAACCATGACAAAAACGCTGGAGTTCTGAGATGTAGTTGTGTGAGAAGAGTTTACTCTATACCCGCCGATCCCTATCACTTCAAGGAAGGTCTCCGCTCTTCTCATAATATGTTCCCAAGGTGGAGTCAAGAGAAAGCAAAGTCACCGCTTCTCTGTACTGGGCTAAGCTTAGCAGTTGGGGGTCTTAGTCCATATGTTTACAGTTGCAAGGACCAACAATAAGCAGCATATGCCTGACCACCTCACCTTCCTGTGTATCATACAATCAATGCCATCCCTGGAGTGAGGACGAGAAGAAGAAGCCGAGTGTGACGATGTCCTCTCTAGTCGGTCTACCTCCTTCTTCATCCTTTCCCGTCTCTGCTGGTCACTGTCTTCAAGACAAATACAGGTATATAAGTTATAAATATCAAGAACAACAAAATGCAACATGTTACCGCACAGAAATGAAAGGGAATGACAAAATCTCCAGCAGTAGAAGTACAATACAATCCATGGAACTGCTACAGATAACACACCTTCAGATAATCTGTTACAATGTGATGAGTGCAGTGAAAATAAAACTGTAACAAATTTACATTGGAATTAAGTGGAGGTGGTTTTCCCTGAAAGTAGACACAAATGTCCCATTGACAGCATGGAAAGCTCTTCAAACAGCACACCCTAACAAAAGCTCCAGCTTCTGGAAGAAAGCAGTCATGTTTTCCTAACCATGGACAATCCCTTTAAGCTGCACCCAGTGATTGCCACAGCTACTGCTGTTGTGGATGCAGACTACAGGATACCAGGGGTTCATACAGACCAAACCACACGCAGTCCAGGTGTTTCTGACAAAGCTTGGCATTTACATTAGAGAAAACCTGACTGCCTTTGATCTCTCTAATCTGTAACAAACGCGTGAGGAGGCGACAAAGGAAGAGTCCCCTAGTGCTGCGCGACGCAATCACTCCACCTAATTACCGGAGAATGCCACAAGGGCGCTGGGTGACAAAGAAAGCAAAATTGAGACTGAATAGGAGAGCAAATTCATGAGGGAGTATATAATAGACTGGCACACGAATTAACCCCTTCCATACCATAGCTGCTTTTATCTGGAAGGGACTAGTACATACAATGTGATGTACACAGCAGAATACAGGTGTATAGGAAAGGTTGAGATGGCATCACAACACACAACCACTTTCTCACAGACTTTGTGTTAGAATGCTTCTGCTTGTTGTCACTGAATGGAAACATTCTTTAGTACATCTAGAGCAGTGATTTTCAACCTTTGAGACCGGCGCACAACTTTTATACTGGGGACAACAAACCACCAAAAATAGCACAAAATGACACTAAAACAGTCATAAAAGGCCCCTTAATAATAAAAAAAAAACCCCTAGCTGCTCCTTCATTACTAAAAAAAAACCCCTAGATGCCTCCCTTTACCTAATAAAAAACCCTGTGCCCTTTACTAATATAAAAAACACCTAGCTTGCCTCCCTTTACTAATAAAAACCCCTAGCGGCCTCCTTTAAACTAATAAAAAACCCCTAGCGGCCCTCCCTTTACTATAAAAAAAAAAAAAAAAAAAAAAAAAAAAAAAAAAAGACCCTAGCTGCCTTCCTATACAAATAAAAACCTTATATACTTACCCTTGATTGTCTTTCTTCCGGTACCTCCACTCTAATGGGCGATCCGCCCACCTTCCTTGCGCTCCTGCACCGCGCGCCTCTGACACATGACTTGAGCGTCGACTGCTCAGTTCGCGCCAGTACGTGACATGGGTCGCCGGGGCGGTGCTAAGAAGATGGGCGATCGCCGACGCGGGGCTTGGTTAAAAGGTAAGTATGGGGCGCAGAGGCAGAAACCACGGGGGGGGCAGCGGACGGCACAGCACAGCGGGGCACCATAGTTTCAGAAGAACTTTTCCCCGGCACACAGGTGGAAATCACAGTATCTAGAGCGACACACAAATCCTGTCCAAGATACTAACATTCCTTTGCAGATACCCAGGTGGATTATGCCCCATGGTCCAGTGTAGTGATGGCATGGTTGATCCAGAGTCCTACCTGAAGAATGAAGGACCATTGTACATGTTTTTTTCATCTGCCTTGCAGCCGGCCCATCACCCTTCAGTTATCTAACAAACCGCCATACCAAACCAGGGAGGCAGCTCTATTATTGACCTTGACAACTGGACAGCAGTGCCCTTAAGTGATTCCTAAAACCCCAAGGGTATTTAGCAGGCAAGCTTTTTCTGGATTATAGCACCCACCAAGACTTGTACCCACTAATCCCATGATAAGCTCAGATAAAGCAACATCTCACCATGGCGGCTTAGATTATGATCCTCGCAACCGGACTCTCTTCAACCCCCATCTGTTTTGTCTGCCAGTTTCAGAGTAACAAGTTCCTCGACCAGGTTTCAATTAGCGAGTCTAGACACTGGCCAGCACGTAGACCCTCCCCTGTCCGTCGACGCAATACAAGCGCTAAAGTCAGGCTTGTACGTCCATTGAGTAAGCTGCGCTATCGCCAACGGAGCAGCAAGTCCCTCCCATGTAGGTCGTCCGGACAGCAGATAGTACCACGCTCAAGGCAAAAACAATAACCGGGCATGGCACGCGCTGAGGCGGAGTGATGACTAGGAGCCGTCCCCGGTCGGCTGACGTGGGTCCGGACTCATATGGTAGGGAGTTGCTAGGTCGGGGCCCTCGCGTCCGGGGGTAATGTAGTCAGGATGTCGATGCAAAGTAACGATCCCACCCTGGGATCCGGTGGCGCACGGATCAAAATCATGTTAGTGATTGACTCGCCCAGTTAACCAGCCGGCTCGGATTAGCCAACTAAGGAGGCAGTTAGTACCCCCATGTTGAGAGCTCACGTATAGACCCAAGCAAGGCAGAGGCGTATACCTCGCCCAGTAAGCTCAAGGAAGATACAGCAACTATACAGGGCCAAGGAGTACCTCCCATGTAAGGCTCAGATATAAGCACTGAGCAGGACAGTACCTCCCATGTTAAATGCCTCAGCATACAGCAACTAAGCTAGCATCTAGTAAAACACGAGCAGTAGTAGATACCCTAGCATTGGATAACCGCTCCAATTAAGCTCAGACTACTAAGCAACTGAGCAAGTAAGAGTTAAGTAACGTCCCATGTAGGCTCAGATATAGCAACTGAGCAGACGTACCCTCCAGTGGTAAAGGCTCAGTATAGCAAAATCTCAGAGCATGTACCTCCCTGTAAGGCTCAGATTTATAGACACTGAAGTCAGAACAGTACGTAGGTAACCTTCCCATGTAAGGCTCAGATATGACTTAGCAACTCTGAGCAGGACAGTACCTCCAGTAACTGGCTCAGGATCAGTCAATCTAAGCAGGCAGTACCTCCATTGTAAGTGCTCGGATTATAGCAACTACAGGAGCAGTAGACCCCCATGATAAGGTCGATTCTTGATATAGCAACTAAGAGGAGGCAGTAATAGAAGTAGAATCCCATGGGTCAGGCTCGATTTTTTAGACAACAGGCAGTACGAGATCCCATGTAAAGGCTCAGATATAGCCAACTAAGACAGCAACAGAGTCCAAGAAAATACCTCCATGTAAGGCTCAAATATAGCAACTAGCAGACAGTACCAACCGGTCATTGTAGAGGCTCAGTTTATAGACCAACTAAGCCGAAGTCAGTACCCATCCCCATGTAATGGTCAATACACAACAAGCAAATGACAACAGTCCCTCCATGTAGGCTCGACTTATAACACAATAAGCCATAAGCATCCAGACCGTCCCACTGTACAGGCTCAAGATATCGCAACTAAGCGAAGGCCTACAACCGAATGCCAGATTAGACTAGCTAGTACTCCCATGTAAGGCTCAGCAGATTATATAGCAATAAGGAGGCAGATCCTCCCCATGTAAGATTCAGTTATATCTGCCACTAAGCAGGCATAAGCAGTCACCACTCCCATGTAAGGCCCAGATATCAGCACTAGCAGGGGCAGACTCCCCAGTAGTGCTAGTAGAGGCAAACGCAGTTACCTCCCATGTAACAACTCTATATAAGCAAACTGACAGACAGCTTACCCTCCCGTAAGCTCAGATACACAAACCCTAAGCGTATTACGTACCTCCATGGAAGCTCAGAATAGCATCCGATCCTAAGCTAGCAGAGTACCTCCCATGTAAGGCTCAGAGTATAGCAACGAGCGGAGATACAGTAACTCACAACGTCAAGGTTGTCAGACGGCGTATCTAGCAAAACCTCTATAAGCAGATCAGTTTGTTACCTCCCATGTAAGGCCGGATCTTTATACAGCACCTAAGCAGACGTCCTCCCATGTTAAGGATAAGATATGAGCAACTAAGCAGGCAAGTAAGTACCTCCCATGTTAGGCTCGATATTTATAGGCAAATAACTCTAAGCAGGCCAAGAGTACTCCCCATTGTAAGGCTCAGATGATCTACAAAAACTCCGAGCAGGCAGTTTAGTAACCTTCCCATGAAGGCTCAGGATTGTGATATAGCACCTCTTCTAAGCAGCAGTACCTTCCACGGTAAGGCTCTAATACTAGCGATTACTAAGCAAGACACGTACCCACCTCGCATCCATTAAGGGCTTATAGATAGCAGCCTAAGCAGACAGTGACCCGCCGCATTGTATGGAGCTTGAGAACACAGGCAGCTAGCCACTCCAATCTCCATAGTTGTTACAACCGTCCTGCACCGTTTGTAACCATTCTAGGGCTTCTGCAGTGTGTTGCTCCTCAGCTCAGCATGCGTCTAGGCAACTGCGATCTAGCCAAAATAGTTGCCAGCTAGATCTTGGCGGCCATTTGCATGAGCTCTATATAATAGCCAGATCAGCATCTCACATGAAAGGCTTAGGTATAGCAGCGCAACAGAAAATATCACACGAGATCTTAGACCACCATTTTTCTCTGGCCGTTAAACAAGGCATGTTACATTCCTGGCTTGACTTGGAAAGGACAGTATTGAGTAAAATCTACTGACAGTTTAATGCTTTTTCATCAGAATTTTTGCGAAACAGAACAATCAACAGCAGCTAGGGAAAAAAAAAAGAATCATTAAAATCGTTTCTAAAATAGTGGAATTGATATGGATAGGGCAGGTTGGAGAAAGGCTCACTGTAATATTATTTAATGAAAACTTAAGAAACTCTCTGCTCTCCCATGTTCCCTACTTTACATAACACGGAATCGTTCTAGAAAATGTATTACACCCCAGCACCTGATTAACTTTAATAACTATTTAGAATATATTTGACAAATATCAGCAGATCATTTAATAATACTTTAGCAATGACATAGGCTGCAGACTATAGTATACTGGCCCTTTAAGGGAAGATTTTTAACATGTTATACAACAACTTGAAGATAAAATCCACATTTAGTGCCCTCCTCATGGTGTCAATAGACAGAAATATCTCCATCATTGTTTACCTTTCATATAAGGTATAAATCTGCAGCACAGTACATAAGAGATAAAGAACCAGTCATATCATTTACAGTACCAATATCTAAGCTATAGCAAGGCGACAGTATGTACTGCGTCATTCCTCAGGGTGATATATTCCATTGGGTACGGAAAGTATTCAGACCCCTTTACATTTTTCACTCTTTGTTTCATTACAGCCAATTGGTAAGATCAAAAAAGTTCTTTTTTTGCTTATTAATGTACACTCTGCACCTCATCTTCACAGAAAAAAACAAGAAAAACTGAAATGTCACATGGTCATAAGTATTCAGACTCTTTGCTGTGACACTCATTTACTTCACAATCTGTCCATTTCCTCCCAATCCTCCTTGAGATGGTTCTACACCTTCATTGGAGTCCAGCTGTGTTTAATTAAACTAATTGGACTTGAAAAACACACAAACACACCTGTCTATATAAGGCCTCACAAGTCACAGTGCATTTCAGAGCACATGAGAATCATAAGGTCTAAGGAACTGCCCAAGGAGCTCCAGAAGTCTGGGATGACCACAACTCTGCCAGTCCAGCCGAACTAAGCAATCATAGAATAAGAGCTGTTGTAAGAGGGAGGTAAAGAAGAACCCTAAGATCACTGTGGCTGAGCTCCAGAGATGCAGTAGGGAGATGCGGGAAAGTTCCACAAAGTCACCTATCACTGCAGCCTCCACCAGTCAGGGAGTCATGGCAGAGTCTGCCGTCAGACGCCTCTTCTCAGTGCAAGACATATGAAAGCCGCATGCAGTTTGCAAAAAAAAAAAAAAAAAACACATGAAGGACTCCCAGACTATGAGAAATAACATTCTCTGGTGTGATGACACGACTGATGAACTTTTTGGTGGTTTTTCTGAATGGTATTTGTGGAGAAAACCAGACACGTCTCACCATCTGCCAAATACACTCCCAACAGTGACACATGGTTGGGGCAGCATCATCCTATGGGGGTGTTTTTCAGTGGCAGGGACAGAACGACTGGTGCAATTGAAGGAAAGATAGATGCAGCCAAGTACAGAGATTTCCTGGATAAAAACCTCTTCCCCAAATCCAAGTGTGAAAAACTTTCATCATACCCAAGAAGACTCATGTTTGTACTAGCTCAAAGGTGCTTCTACTCAATACTGAGCTAAGGAGCTAAATAATTTTGGCCATGTAATATTAAAAATTTTCTTGTTTAATAAATTAGCAAAAATATCTACATTTCAGTTTTTTCTGTAAATCTGGGGAGCAGAGGGTACATTAATGAGCAAAAAAAAACTTTTTTGAGCTTGGCAAATGGCTACAATGAAAGATTGAAAAATTTAAAAGGAACTAAATATTTTCTGTACCCACTGTTAGTAACGGAGAGGATGGGAATAAAGTGCATCTACAATATACCATGAATATTGACAGGTTGCCTTTAAAGGGACATGTCCACACACAACCATGAGACCATAAAACAACTTGAAACTCTCCCCTGACTATAAAACCCACAAATCTGCCAGGAGCCATAAACCAAAAAGAAAATCAATTTGTGAAACAGACTGACGAAAACACGGAGAGTAAGGGAGGAATTCCCCCTGGGCACGGGGCAATCCGGGTGATGAGACCTTGGCTCCAAGTATCGCAGCGATGTTACCCCTCCCACCTCCTCTCCGCTGTGAATTTATTCTGCTGGAGAACGCAGACGCTGACTCCTTGCCACGGCTCCAGGATATGTCATACCTTTAGCTGAGAGGATTTTATTGTAGTGGATCAGCATGTGGTCCCGGACCCGATACTGGTCACTCAGCCGGCTGCTCTGGCCGATGCAAAAAGCTGGGGTAAAAGGGGAAAAAGTTACAAAGCAGCATGGCTCTGCTCACATCTGTGTTGAGGTTTCTTTATTAAAAAGTAAAACAAGGTGATGGATGAGGGTCCCACTACTGGAAACCCCACCGATCATGAGAACATGATCCCCAGCAATCTGGAGAACAGGGGCTCTGTTTTCACAAATGAGTAGAGCAGTAGCACAAACATGCGTCATGCTGCTCCATTCAATCGTATGGAAGTGTTGGAAATTGTCTTGTTCTCATGATCGACACGAGTTCCAGTGGTCTGACCCTCACCAATCACCTTGTTACCCCCTAACCTGTGGATAATAGATCATTTCCTAAGATGGTACAACCCCTTATACAGTAAATTAGGAAAGTCTGCAAGATCCAGAACACAGAGGACTGTAGCAGCACCTGACAGACCCCTTGGGATAATGGGATACAGTGCAGGGAAAAATGAATAGCTCTAAATTCAACAAATGGCCATGTATAACTTTACATCAGATACAATGAAGCAGGCATGAGCTCTTACCATTACTCTTTGTACTGAGGTGTCCCCGGAATGGGCTTGATATTCCGCACCTGGGAATGGAGGGAGTCCGTGACCCTACAACAATAACAATCCAACAATAGAATTATGGTATATACAGTGTATAATTTTATCATCCATACTGACCCACGCCCGCTCACACAGCTGGGGGGTTGGGATTTGTTCACGGAGCACTCATTACAGTTTTTACATCATATGATGTAATTTTTAGAAGATGGGCCTTTGTTTAGCAAAGACTTTTTTCTTAGTACAAGTATGTCACTCAGAGCAGGTGAAAATGTTTCTGCTCTTGTGTGCTTAGAGGGGATACTTTAACCTTTGCTCAGCTTCTAGAAATGACATCATGTATTCTAAAAACCATAACGTGCTCTGTGAACAAATCTAAGAGCCAAGCCTCACCTTCCTGTGACGAGATAGAACAAATCACAGATCCTCCGGTAATGACAGCAGGACACGGAATCAGTATGACATCATAGATGTAATAAATCTCCCCCAGTGAGTACAAGTCTCTTAAAGCAGAACTCTTCTAGTTTCCCCGGCAACCAATCAGAGCTCAGCTTTCATTTTCCCAAGGTGGTTTAAAAAATAAAAGCCGAGCTCTGATTGGTTTCCATGGCTAACTAGAACAGTTTTACCTCAGAAACTTGATGATAAATCTCCCCCAGACTGTGATGCAATCATTACCCACTGTAAGTAACATCAGGGCTTATTCTGGAGCACACTTGTATACTTTCCCTTGGTCACTCCTCTATCCTCTTGTTTTCATGTGTGACAGAGCGGGCAGAGACTCTTCCCACACACATACACCATGATGTCATCAGTGTGTGCGCGGGCAGAGGTCATAGACCCCAAGATGCACAGATGTGAAGCCTGTGGACTGCACATAGTGTAGTGGATGGGAGTCCCTGCATTATGTAGAAATATATAATAAACAGATGTCCTGTCTGCCGCGCCGGAACTGTAATAGTTAATACAGTTCTGAAGCGGCTGTTTGGCAGACAGGGCGTCCGTGCATTATATATTTCTATATAATTTAATGTTTCAGGGAAAGATATGTCCTATCTTTCTCCCGGCTACGAAGTATGACCCCCTCTCCATAGCAAAGCATGGCGTACGGGCCGCAACACGGGGACAGATCGCTCCATGCGGCCATTGCCATCTATGGAGGACATATATATGGCCACAAGCTTGCGGCCATACATACATCCCCCATACAGTAGTGTGCATGGGCTTCTTATCTTCGTGTGCCTGAGCAGGAAGCAGCCAGGAGAAGAGGAGCTGAGGGGAGCACCAGAGGGTGAGAATATGAGTTTATGGTTTTCATATACGCATGTATAAGCGGAGTGGGGCGTTTTCAGCACAAAAATTGTGCTGAAAAACTCGGCTTATACTCAAGTTGGCTTCTTCTTACTTTGTAACCACTACTGATAAATCTCTTTTGTCCATACCAACCAATCACAGCACAACTTCATGTCTTCTGTTCTTGTGCTGTGAACGTAACCAGCAAAATTGTGACGATAGATCTGGTGGGACTGCGCCATAAGGATCTATATTCACTAGCTAGAATATGCCAGAACCAACTATGTATCGGGTAGAGGAAATCTCCAATTACAATAAAGGATGATAAACCAGGGCCACTTACTCATAGATCCAGGCACTGTGACTGTGGTAATCTTCTTAGATTTGTCATCCATGACCTCCTTCCTTCTAAAATCAACTTAAGTATTTAAGTTATAGAGTTGGAAGGTCCCCTGGTGGCATTACCAGAGCCCCACCGTGCTGTAGGTTCACAGATGTTACATTGTCCCTGATTGGACCCTCAGCACTTCCCTCTGCATGAAGTAATCTCACACAGTGGGAGGCGGGAAGTGCTGCTGCACAGTGTAACAGCCTGAGAAGCTACAAGACAGAAGAGTTCGGGTAACACCCCCCAGAGCCTTTCTGCTGTATTTGCATAATTGTAAACATTGATTTTAGAAGGAAGGAGGCCATGGATAACAAATTCAGTATAAAAAAAATGCTACAGTCGTGGTGCCTGGATCTATGGAATCCTGAAGGAGGCAGATGTGTCTGACAGTAACTTAAAGGGATTGTCTACTTTCAGCATTGATATTGTCTGTATGATCAAAAATTATACAATTTTCCAGTATTCCTTCTGTATCAATTCCTCATTGTGTTCTAGATCTCTGCTTTATGTCATCATATAGAAAGCTTCTATGTTTTCTTCCAGTGGATAACAATCTGTCCCTGGTCATGTAACGTCACACTGGTGCACGGCTCGTTAGTGTCACAGGGAATAAGCAAAGCTGTGTGATCTAGCGGCTCATGCACCTGTGTATAATGACAGCAAGCAGAGATCTAAGCCGTAAGAGATGTATACATAAAACTGTATTGTATAACTATTTATCATACAAAACAATATCAAATTATTTACAAGAACTGGACACCCCTGTAATCCCCCAATTATACATGGGTGAGCCAGGCATGTATGTACATGGGTTAAGGAGGAGTTGCAAAACTATGACTGCAGCTTTTGATGTAACTAGAGTATTAGTTATGAATGTTTAGCACATACAGGAGCTTCATGTGTTCTCTGTAGTAACACAAACTCTTCTGGAGCTGGTGGTTAGTGGGGATGAGGTAGCACAATAAGTAGAAGAATAGGGTGAATGGGAGAGGGGCGTCTCACAATCCGGCTTTCTCTACACACAAGAAAACTGAGCAGCTAATCCACGTACACAGGAAAATCCCCATCTGTCTCGAGGGCTCAGTGTAGGCCATCGGTGGTTTCATCAGATTTTCACAGAAATCCACAGCCAAGTAATGGCCAGCGCCACTGACTGCATCTGACAAAAGATGAACTGAGCAGAATGGAGAAGAAACACAAACTGGAGGTTGAAGTTGCTTCCAAAAACGGGTAGTGCATGGTATTGTAGTGATTTTTAACTGAAGCCATTTTGGTTTATGGACACGTTTAGATTTGGTTTTCTCTTCCTGGCTTCAGTGATTGTTCCCTGATGTCTTACTGAACCATTCTTTTCAAAGGGCTTTTTCACAAGTCAGGATTTTTTTTTTCAGCGACCTGTTTTGTTTGTGTTCACTGACAGCATTGGATCAGTGGGGAAAAAAACTGCAGTGTGAGAATGGGTCAGTAAGACATGAGTGAAAAATCACTGAAGCCAGGAAGAGAAAACCAAATCTGTGCGTGTCCGTAAGCCAAAATGGGTTAGCGCTAGAGCAACGGGGGCGTGCCTCAGCCAAACGCACTTGCTTTTTCAGTGAAACACATGCAATCGGTAGTCAAATGCGTTTAGCTGGAAATGCTAATAAGATCAGGCCGAGGCACCGCCCCCTGCGCTTGGAAACGCAGAGCTAGCACTGCGCAGGAGCAGCGTGTGGCCGCATACTTAGGCTTCCTATATGTACGGGAAAAGATAGAGCATGCGCTACGCTCACCATAGACGACGGGCACCATAGGCGTCCATGGGGACCAATATCCGCCCGCAAATTGTGCAGCCAAATATCCCTCCCCAAAAATCTGTGTGAAAGGTGAAAGGGTCCTTAGTATTATAAATAGTGATGGGACCTGACATGTACACATCTGTATATCCTGATGTGTAATAGCTAGATGTATAGATGTACACTCCTATATGTAGTGTTATCTATGTACATACTATGTATTGTCCATATTTATGTGGCACATTAATCCCACATGCTATATACATGTATACACGTTGTGCCGGTGTCCCTGGGTGTAATATATATATATATATATATATATATATATATACATATATATACATCCTTCTACGCAATGCCTCCATCATCCTCCGTCTACAAGACGGCTTGTATGTGTATGACACAGCCTCCTGTCACTCACCGGCTCGGGCTCCGCCATGGCAGCTGCTGTCGTGTGTGGCGGCTCCGGGCGACATCCGGGCTCAGGCTGCGCTGCTGCTGCTGCTGTGTGTGGCGTCTCCTGGATACTGGGATGTGATGTCCGGGCGGGGGCGGCACTTCCTGCACCGAGCAGCTGTCACAGGAAGCGGCTCAGAGCGATTCCTGCTAATCTACACCACAGCCTGCGGTACCGCTACACGGAGGAACTCTGCGCACAGCTCACAACCCTCTGCAGGGCCCAGGCTCTGTTCACACCCGCGTAGTGGATACGATTCGTTATGATGCAAGAAGATGTGACTGATCCATAGATCATGGTACCCACCAAGTGACCCCAGTCTTTATAATGCGGTCTCAGTCTGAACCCACAACATAGACTGAACCTCCACAGTACAAATCATTTCCCAGTCTGCACATGGATGGGATCTATTATAACAGCCCCACACTATTAACCCTTTCCCTGACAAGCGTTTCTGGAAATTGTGTCCGGTAGTTGCCCAAAGCAATTTTTAAAATTTTGACATGTACAAATAAAACTGAAATGACAACATAAAGAATTATACTAAAGTCCAACAAATCATTTATTTTCTGAAAGCAGACACCTCATTTTCAAAATCGCATTATGCTGCTGTGCTCACACCACGTTATTTGCCATACGGAGGATTCCGCAGTATCCCACCACAGGCAGTAAAGGATAGGTTCTGTAGGTTTGTTCTTAAGTTGAATTTGTATGTAAGTCAGAACTGTATATTTTATAATTGTGACCCCAGACAAATTTTTTTGGTCCCTGTGACAATTGGATTTAAAAAAATGTTGGATTGTCATAACCCATGCATGCCCATAACCCTGAATGCGGGGGAAAAAAGGTACATTGGCAGCAGCCTGCGATTAGCTGCTTCCGATGAATGGGGTGTTCCCCCAGTGATGTCACTGTCCTAATATGGACAGAAACTTCACCGGATCCTCCCTCCTGCCGAGCGACGTATATGCTCAGGGCTGTGGAGAGAGATGCAATATGCTGCATCCGCTCCCCATATCCGGCCATTGCCTCTGCTAAGCGCATACGTTGCTCAGGCGGAGGCTGCAGATGAAAAGACATACTTGCTACATCTTTTCATCCTTCATTTTGTGACAGGTAGAACGTTTGGTGGCCAGACGGAAGCAACCACTATGTCTCCATCTGTCACTATTTGTCAATGTATATGCTAAGGGTATACATTGGGTGTTTTCCCGAACTTATACGCTTAGCGTATACATAAAAAGTGGTGTGAACCCATCCTAAGGGGTTTATGGATATAGGCGCGTTCACGCAATTTTGATTCAAATTATAAGACTTTATTAAAAATGCATAAAAAATTTATTTTGATGGTAAAAAATGTGTTCCAAACAGAATATAATTTGCTAATATAGTTATATTTATTTTCACAAAACACAGCTTACTATGTATACAAAAATAGCCTTATAATTAATACGCACAACCACACTCATGCAACTTTGCAGCAAGCAGTGATAAAATGCAAAAATTATATGAAAATTAAAAATTTCCACTAACGAATGTACTAATCCAGACTACTTATATAAAGGATATAAAAAGTATAACACAGCGCTAACACAATGGTCTGTTGTTGAAAGAAATGTTTGAGTGATACAAACAGATATGGCATCAGATAAGTATTAACATCGGTTGACAGAGGTAAACTGTCTAGATCAGTGATGGCGAACCTTTTAGAGACTGAGTGCCCAAACTACAACCAAACCCACTTTAAATGCAAAGTGCCAACATGGCAAATTAAGCAGTAACATGTTGCTACCTGTTTTGTCATAGCTTTTAATTGCATCTGTGTCCTGAGGACACCAATACAGTTTAAAGAAAGAGGAGAAATTCAGATTATCATTGTTGCTTTCTTCCAGGGGTCCCTGAACAGGAAGAATTGTTGCGCCCAGAGCAGGAGTTCCAATAATAACACAGCCTTGTCTGCACCTCATTGCTCCTCCTGTAGTCCCAGACAGCTGAGGATGAGTAGCTTTAAAAAAGCCCTGATCACAGAACATCCTTGGTTGCCAAGGACTGCAGGAGGAGGTTTTGGGTCCTGTCTGGAAACTCTATGCTGGGGTGATGGCCTAGGTGCCCACAGAGAGTGCTCCGAGTGCCACCTCTGGCACCCGTGTCATAGGTTCGCCACCACTGCACAAGGCCATAGGACAGTGATGGTGAACCTTTTGGAGATAGAGTGCCCAAAGTACAAATAAAACCTACTTATATGTCGCAAAGTGCCAACATGACAATTTAAGCAGTAACTTATTGATTCCTGCTGTAATACAGGTTTCAGTCGCGTTGGCGTCCAGAGTTCACCAGTACAATAGAAAGATGATGGACAAATTTGGATTGAAGCTTCCATCCAGGGTCCCCTGAAGAGGAAGGATCAGGGTTCCCAGAGCAGAAGCTCCAACAATAATCTGTCTCTATCCATACCTTCTCGTTCCTCTTGTAGCCCTGGCAGCCAAGTATGTCGCTTTAAAATGGCGCTGAGCATGGCAAGTCCTGGGCTATATTGGACTGCAGGAGGAAGCCTTGAGTCCTATCTGGCAAACTCTGTGTTGGAGTGAAGACTTGGGTGCCCACAGAAAGGGCTCTGAGTGCCACCACTGGTCTAGGTTGTGAGGAGGATGGGGCTGCAGCAAGTGGCCTATTATCCAGAACTTGTCAAAAGCTATGGATCGTCTTGAGGAGACGAAGGTAGGAAAAAATAGGCCAATTCAGCGCTGCTCCATTTTTATTTTATTAAAAATTTTAGCAAAATTCTATTTAATATAGTAAGTACCATTTCATAAATTTTAAAGACTTATTTATTGATCTAAATATGAAACGCATTACTATTTCTTTCTCTATGTCTGTGATATATTTTGTGTAGTATTTTATGTATTATTATAATACATTATTTTTACTCATGTCATCTTTATATTGGTATTATGTCATAGACATAAGGGAGCAGTACGCACCCGAAACGCGTTGTCCATCCATGAACTTTACTAATAAAATGTTGTGAACCTGGAGCAGTGCTGAATTGGCCTATTTTTTCTTACCCTCCTCTCCTACTTATGTAAAGAAAATGTATTTTCCTAAAAACAGTAAGATGTGAGGAGTTCATACATATCCCACACGTGTATATTCACCAAAATATGCATAAAATGAAACATTATTATTATTTATTTATAGACCACCATTAATTCCATGGTGCTGTACAGTCAGTATGGGGCTCACATACATTACATTAAGACAAAACAAGTACAAATAAAAAACTACAGTGCACAGGAGACAAGCGGAAGGAGGACCCTGCCCATCTATCTATATGGGAGGGAAGATGGAGACAAGGTGAGGGAGCAGAGCAGTTATTGTGTATTGTATCCTGAACAGGTGGGTTTTCAGATTACTTTGGAAGGTGGGGGACAGTCTGACACATTTTGGTAGAGAGTTCCAGAGTATGGGAGATGCATGAGAGAAATCCTGGATATGTGTGTGAGAAGAGCAGATGGTAATAGAGTGAAACACTTCGAAGATTATGTGTGGGATAGTATTGGCTGATGAGTTCAGAGATATATGGACGGGACAGGTTGTGGATGGCTTTGTAAGTCATGGTTAGTATTGTAAACTGAATTTGTTGTACAATAGGTAACCAGTGGAAAGACTGGAAGAGAGGAGATGAGAAGGGAAGAGACAGATGGATTAGCCGAGTAGTTAAGGAAGGATTGGAGGGGTATTAGAGAGTTAGCTGGGAGACCACAGAGAAGAATGTTGCAGTAGTCCAAGCGGGAGATGATGAGGGCATGGACTAATAACTGGATGGAGGAAGTGTCGGATGCGAGAGATGTTCTTGAGATGGAGGCAGCAGGTTGTAGTGAGGCCTGGTAGTTGTAGTAAGGGCTCTCTGCACAGTAACATGTTCAGACCCATGTACTGGTCAGGCAGATGAAGTGCAGTGGATGGAAGTTCTTACATGACAATAAAATATCCACTGCACTGTGCACAGCAGTCCTCCCGAGAAAGCAGGACAAAAAGCCCCTCCCCCTGTTAAACCACGCCCATTGTCCCACCCGCAAGCATAGTACAATATCGACCTTAATGGCTCCTACATAGGATGATGCCCCTATTTTGGCCACCCCCCATGAACCTGTAAAATACCCCCCAATGCAACTCTGCAACATACAAAACCCCTCTTTAATTTTATCCTCCCTTTACATTTGTTTTTTTATTTATCACCCCAAACTTACACATAATAATATCTGAACTCCTACCCCCACCCCTCCTCATATGGTGTGGTCCCTGTTCTCTATCTTCCTCTAGCTGTGGCCTCCTGTCCTCCAGCCTCCTCCTCCTGTCCTGCATCCCCCCTCCTGTCCTCCAGCCTCCTGCTGTTGCCCCCTATACCCCAGCCTCCTCCTCCTGTGCTGCATCCTCCTCCTGTTGCCTCCTGTACCCCAGCCTCCTCCTCCTGTTGCCTCCTGTACCCCAGCCTCCTCCTGTCCTCCAGCCTACTCCAGTTTCCTCCTGTGGCCCCTGTCATCCAGCCTCTTCCTCTAGTCTCTTGTCCTCCAGCCTCCTCCTGTAGTCTCCTTTTCACCAGCCTCCAACTATAGCCTCCTGTACTCCAGACTCCTCTTATTGTGGCCCCCTGTCCTCCAGCCTCCTCATATAGCCTGTGCTTCCCTTCCAGCTCCTCCTGCAGCCTCTGGCTCCAGCCGTCCTCTTATTGTGGCCCCCTGTCCTCCAGCCTCCTCCTCCTGTCCTCCAGCCTCCTGTTGCCCCCTGTCCCCCAGCCTCCTCCTACCCTCCAGCCTCCTCCAGTCTCCTCCGGTGGTCCCCTGTCCTCCAGCCTACTCCTTTAGCCTCTAGTCCTCCAGCCTCCTCCTGTCCTCCAGAAGCTCCCTGTCCTCTATAATCCTCCTGTCATCCAGCCTCCTCTTATTGTGGCCCCCTATAGCCTCCTCCCATCCTCCAGCTTCCTTCTGTCCTCCAGCCTCCTTTTATTGTGGCCTCCTGTCCACCAGCCTTCTCCTGTGACCTCTAGTCCTCCAGCCTCCCCCTGTAGGCTCTAGTCCTCCAGCCTCCCCCTGTAGGCTCTAGTCCTCCAGCCTCCTTCTGTAGCCTCTAGTCCTCCAGCCTACTTCTGTAGCCTCTAGTCCTCCAGCCTCCCCCTGTAGGCTCTAGTCCTCCAGCCTCGAAAATGGCGCAAAGCATTTTTTCACCAATTTCCCTGCTGCCCAGTACACACAAGAGGAATCATTAAATACATATTACAGTGCCATTTGTTATGCAGATAACAGTCATCGACAAAGCTGTGTACATGGCAAAAAAAATAAGTTAAGTTTTGAGGTGGGAGTGAAAAATGAAGAAATGCAAAACAAAAAGGGCTTAAAAGTAGCAGTTGTAGGACAATGCAGACCTAGGGACCAATTAATGTTGTTCTCCCCTGGCCTGAATTCTTAGATCAGGAATAGAACAGAACTTAAAGTCACACTGTCATTTGTTTTTATATGTTTGCGGAGCGGTCCATTTTATCACAATTCGACGCCACCAAAATGGTCACCGGACGCAACTCATACCCCTGATCCGGACCCACACAGGAGATGCCCGATTTCACCAGGATTACCTGCTACAAAAGGAGTGTTGCTGCCAGTAATCCGCATTACTTTATGAATACATAACCAAAATGGCCACCACATGTAAGAAACAACCAAATTCAGAATTCTTGTCCTGGACAACAACCCAAATGAACAGGGATTTAAAGGTCCTTAATGATTATCTTTAAACACCTCTGTACTGTCAGATGGGCGGTGCTCTTGTCCAGAACCACCCATCTGACAGCAAAGAGGCTAATTAGCATAGGTTTTGAGTAACATTCCAGTTAGACTCCTTGTAGTCAGATGGATGGTCGTGGATTGGAGGGGATATGCTGGCTGTGCTCATCTAATTCTAAAGCGAAAATAAATAATGCCATTCAATGTTCAAAAACAGTGAGGGGACTACAGAGGAAATTTCACCATGAAAAAAGCTGGAGTTAATGTAGTTGGTAGAAGATACTCTATAGGCTTATACTTCAAGGAAGGTCTCCGCTCTTCTTATAATATGTTCCCAGGGTGGAGATCAAGAGAAAGCAAAGTCCCGACTTCTTGGAAATGGGCCTAAGCTTAGCAGTTTGCGGGGTCTTAGTCCATATGTGTACAGTTCAAGGACCAAACAATAAGCAGGCATATGCCTGACCACCTCACCTCCTGTGGTATAATCAATGCCATCACCTCGGGAGTGAGGACGAGAGAAGAAGAAGCCGTTTGGAGTACATAGTAGGTATCTTTTCATTCCCGCTTGTCATGTCTCAACATCGGATAATATAATATAAAAAAAACAACATTACCAATGAAGGAATGTCAAATCAGGTAATTACAAACAATCCATGACTCTTATCCCGATTTAACCATGGCACGTCTCAAGAAAAGGTTACAGGGATGTTATAGTGCATAACTATCATACCAAGAACAACAAAATCCATGTACCGCACGAATAAAGGAAAATGACAAATAAGTAAAGACATAATCAAGCAGAAACCTAAACCTATACACATAATCATATACAAGTATGCAGGTGCTCAAGAAAAAAATAAAACGTAACAAATTTACATTGGAATTAAGTGGATGCGGTGGTTTCCCTGAAAGTAGACACAAAATGTCCCATGGACAGCATGGAAAGCTATTCAAAACCGCAACACCCCTACAAAGATCCAGCTTCTGGAAGGAAAGCAGTCATGTTTTCCAATCAGCGGACAACCCTTTAAGCTGCACCCAGTGGATGCACAGCTACTGGTGTTGTGGATGCAGACTACAGGATACAGGGGTTATAACAGACCAAACACACGCAGTCCAGGGGTTTCTGACAAATTCGGAGTTACAATTGAGAAAACTGACTGCCTTGATCTCTCTATCTGACAAATGCGACAAAGGAAGAGTCCCCTAGTGCTGCGCGACGCAATCACTCCACCCAATTACCGGAGAATGCCACAAGGGCCCGGGGTGACAAAGAAAGCAAAATTGAGACTGAATAGGGAGGAGCAATTCATGAGGGAGTATAATAGACTGGCACACGAATTAACCCTTCCATACATAGCTGCTTATGTCTGGAAGGGACTAGTACAACAATGTGAGTACAAGTCGAGAATACAGGTGTATAGGAAAGGTTGAGATGGCATCACAACACACAACCACTTTCTCACAGACTTTGTGTTAGAATGCTTGTTGTCACTGAATGGAAACATTCTTTAGTACATCTAGAGGACAAAATCCTGTCCAAGAATAAACATTTCCTTTGCAGATACCCAGGTGGATTATGAAACCAATGGTTCAATTTAAGTAGACTGATGGATGTGGTCAGAGCACCTACCGAGTGAAAAGATGAAAGGACTTGTAGACCAGTTCTTTCATCTGCCCTGAGGCCATGACCACAGTGTAACAAACAGATACAACAAACCTGGAGGCAGCTAATATTGACCTTGGAAACTGGACAGCAACTAAATGTCTAAACCCCCAAGGTATTAGCAGAGCATTGTCCTGGGATTATAGCAACACAAAGACTTGTACAGCAAATCACATGATAAGCTCAGATACAGCAACATCTCACATGGCAGGCTTAGATATAGTAGCTCAGCAAACTGAACTCATCTAATCCCATCATGTTTTGTACTGACAGTTCAGATAACAGTATCACACATGGTTCAATTAGATATAGCAACTGAGCAGACAGTACCTCCCATGTAAGGCTCGGATATAGCAACTGAGCAGACAGTACCTCCCATGTAAGGCTCGGATATAGCAACTGAGCAGACAGTACCTCCCATGTAAGGCTCGGATATAGCAACTAAGAAGGCAGTACCTCCCATGTAAGGCTCGGATATAGCAACTAAGCAGACAGTACCTCCCATGTAAGGCTCAGATATAGCAACTGAGCAGACAGTACCTCCCATGTAAGGCTCAGATATAGCAACTACTAAGAAGCAGTCTAACCCATGTAAGGCTCAGATATAGCAACTAAGGCAGCAGTACCTCCATGTAAGGCTCAGATATAGCAACTAAGCGACAGTTACGCCTCATGTAAGGCTCAGATATAGCAACTAAACAGGCAGTACCTCCCATGTAAGGCTCAGTTATAGCAACTAAGCAGGCAGTAGTGACCTCCATGTAAGGGCTACATATATAGCAATCTTTTATGCAGGACAGTACCTCCCATGAAGGCTCATATTAGCAAATCTAAGCAGACGAGTACTCCATGTAAGGCCAGATATAGCCAACTAAGCAGACAGTACTCCACGTTAAGGCACAGATAAACAGCAGAAAGCAGACCCAGTCCTCCCATATAAAGGCTTATATATAGCAGCTAAGCAGACAGTGCCTCCCATGTAAGGCTTATATATAGCAGCTAAGCAGACAGTACCTCGCATGTAAGGCTTAGATATAGCAGCTAAGCACACAGTATCTCCATAGTTACCAACCGTCCTGCCCGTTCTACCAGTTCTATCTTCTGCAGTGTGGTTGCCCAGCTCAGACATGCAGGTCTTAGGCAACTGCGATCTAGCCAAAATATTTGCAGCTAGATCTTGGCTGCCATTTGCATGAAGCCTTATATATAGCAGATCAGCATCTCACATGAAAGGCTTAGGGTGAAGACACACATGCGTTTTTGGGCCGTTTTTTATAAGTACGTTGTCAGAGTGTTAAAAACGAGATTGCGTAAAAAACCCGCATCCGTTTTTAAAAACGCATGCGTTTTTGACCGTTTTCATTGCGCAATTTCGGGAAACGGACAAAAGCCGCATGCGTTTTCAAAAAACGGATGCCGTTTTTAACGCATGCGTTTTTTTTACGATTCTGAAAAACGCACTTGAGTATAAAAACGGCCACCCCAAAAACGCCATGTGGTGTTCACCCGTTAGGTATAGCAGTGCAGCAACAGAAAATATCACACAGACTAGATCCAGCATTTCTGCCTTTATAAAAGGCAATGTAGCATTCCTGCTTGGACTGGAAAGGACAGATACTTGAGAATAAACACTTACATTTTATGCTTTTCATCATACTTTTTGGAACAGAACAATCAACAGCATAGGGTAAAAAAAAAAGAATCATTAAAATCGTTTCTAAAATAGTGGAATTGAATGGATAGGGCGGTTGGAGAAAAGCTCACTGTAAATTAGTTAATGAAAAACTTAAGAAAACTCTCTGCTCTCCCATGTCCCTACTTACACAGGGAATCTCCAGGGAATCGTTCTAGAAAATGGATTACCCCCAGCACCTGATTAACTTTAAAACTATTTAGAATATATTTGACAATTCAGCGATCATTTAATAATACTGTTAGCAAGAGACATAGGCTGCAGACGACCGTATACTGGCCCTTAAGGGAAGATTTTAACATGTTATACAACAACTTGAAGATAAATCCCAATTTAGTGCCCTCCCATGGTGTCAAAGACAGAAATTTCCATCATTGTTTACATTCATATAAGGTATAAATCGCAGCACAGTAAATAAGAGATAAAGAACAGTCAATATAATTACAGTACCAAATACTAAGCTATAGCAAGCGACAGTATGTACTGCGTCATTCCTCAGGGTGATATATTCCATTCGGTATCGGAAAGTATTCAGACCCCTTTACATTTTTCACTCTTTGTTTCATTACAGCCAATTGGTAAGATCAAAAAAGTTCTTTTTTTGCTTATTAATGTACACTCGCACCTCATCTTCAACAGAAAAAAACAAGAAAAACTGAAATGTCACATGGTCATAAAGTATTCAGACTCTTTGCTGGTGACACTCATTACTTCACAATCTGTCCATTTCACCCCAATCTCCTTGAGATGGTTCTACACTTCATGGAGTCCAGCTGTGTTAATTAAACTAATTGGACTTGAAAAAAACACACAAACACACCTGTCTATATAAGGCCTCACAAGTCACATGCATTTCAGAGAGCAGAGAATAATAAGGTCTAAGGAACTGCCAAGGAGCTCCAGAAGTCTGGGATGACCACAACTCTGCCAGTCCAGCCGAAACTAAGCAATCATAGAATAGAGATGTTGAAGAGGGAGTAAAGAAGAACCCTAAGATCACGTGGCTGAGCTCCAGAGATGCAGTAGGGAGATGTGGGACGGTTCACAAAGTCACCTATCACTGCAGCCTCCACCAGTCAGGGTCATGGCAGAGTCTGCCGTCAGACTCCTCTTCTCAGTGCAAGACATATGAAAGCCGCATGCAGTTTGCAAAAAAAAAAAAAAAAACACATGAAGGACTCCCAGACTATGAGAAAAATAACATTCTCTGGTGTGATGACACGACTGATGAATTTTTTGGGTTTTTCGAATGGTATTTTGGAGAAAAAACAGACACGTCCCCCATCTGCCAAATACATCCCAACAGTGACACATGGTTGGGGCAGCATCATCCTATGGGGAGTTTTTCAGTGGCAGGGACAGAACGACTGGTGCAATTGAAGGAAAGATAGATGCAGCCAAGACAGAGTATTTCTGGATAAAACTCGTTCCCCAAATCCAAGTGTGAAAAACTTTCATCATACCCAAAGAAGACTCAGTTTGTACTAGCTCAAAGGTGTTCTACTCAATACTGAGCTAAGGAAGCTAAATATTTTGGCCATGTAATATTAAAAATTCTTGTTAATAAATAGCAAAAATATTACATTTCAGTTTTTTCTGTAAATCTGGGGAGCAGAGGGTACATAATGAGCAAAAAAAAACTTTTTTGAGCTTGGCAAATGGCTACAATGAAAGATTGAAAAATTAAAAGGAACTCAATATTTTCGTACCCACTGTTAGTAACGGAGGAGGATGGGAATAAAGTGCATCTACAATATACCATGAATATTGACAGGTTGCCTTTAAAGGGGCCATGTCCACACACAAACCATGAGACCATAAAACAACTTGAAACTCTCCCCGACTATAAAAACCCACAAATCTGACAGGAGCATAAACCAAAAAGAAAATCATTTGTGAAACAGACGACGAAAAACACGGAGAGTAAGGGAGGAATCCCCCTGGGCACGGGGCAATCCGTGGTGATGAGACTTGGCTCCAAGTATCGCAGCGATGTTACCCCTCCCACCCTCCTTCCGGCTGTGAATTATTCTGCTGGAGAACGCAGACGCTGACTCCTTGCCACGGCTCCAGGATATGTACTACCTTTAGCTGAGAGGATTTTATGAGTGGATCAGCATGTGGTCCCGGACCCGATACTGGTCACTCAGCCGGTGCTTCTGGCCGATGCAAAAAGCTGGGGTAAAAGGGGAAAAGTTACAAAGCAGCAATGGCTCTGTTCACATCGTTGTTGAGTTCTTTATTAAAAAGTTAAAACAAGGTGATGATGGAGGTCCCACTACTGGAAACCCCACCGATCATGAGAACATGATCCCAGCAATATGGGAAACAGGGGCTCTGTTTTCACAAATGGTAGGGCAGTAGCACAAAACATGCGTCATGCTGCTCATTCAATCGTATGGAAGTGTTTGGATAATTGTCTTGTTCTCATGATCGACACGAAGTTCCAGTGGTCTGACCCTCACCAATTCACCTTGTGACCCCTAACTGTGATAATAGATATTTCCTAAGATGGTACAAACCCCATATACAGTAAATTGAAAGTCTGCAAGATCCAGAACACAGAGGACTGTAGCAGCACCTGACAGACCCCTGGGATAATAGGGATACAGTGCAGGGAAAAATGAATAGCTCTAAATTCACAAATGGCCATGTATAACTTTACATCAGATACATGAAGCAGGCATGAGCTCTTACCATTAATCTTTGTACTGAGGTGTCCCCGGGAATGGGCTTGACTATTCCGCACCGGGAATGGAGGGAGTCCGTGAACCCTACACACATAACAATCCAACCAATAGAATTATGGTTATACAGTGTTAATTTTATACCTACTGACCCACGCGCTCACACAGTGGGGGTTGGGATTGTTCACGAGCACTCATTACAGTTTTACATCATATCGATGTAATTTTAGAAGATGGGCCTTTGTTTAGCACAGACTTTTTATTTAGTACAAGTATGTCATCAGAGCAGGTGAAAATGTTTTCTGCTCTTGTGGCTTAGAGGGGGACTTTAACCGTGCCTCAGCTTCTAGAAATGACATCATGTATTCTAAAACCATAAACGTGCTCTGGAAAAATCTAAGAGCCAAGCCCTCACCTCCTGTGACGAGATAGAACAAATCACAGATCCTCCGGTAATGACAGCAGGACACGGAATCAGTTATGACATCATAGATGTAATAAATCTCCCCCAGTGAGTACAAGTCTCTTAAAGCCAGAAACTCTTCTAGTTTCCCGGCACCAATCAGAGCTCAGCTTTCATTTTCCCAAGGGTGGTTAAAAAAATAAAAGCCGAGCTTGATGTTTCCATGGCTAACTAGAACAGTTTTACCTCAGAAACTTGAGAGAAATCTCCCCCAGACTGTGCATGCAACTATTACCCACTGTAAGGAACATCAGGGCTTAATCTGGAGCCACATTGTATACTTTCCCTTGGTCACTCTCATCCTCGGTTTCATTGTGTGACAGAGCGGGAGAGACTTTCCCACACACATACACCATGATGCCATCAGTGGTGCGCGGGCAGAGGTCATAGACCCCAAGAGACACAGATGTGAAGCCGTGGACTGCACTAGTGTAGTGGATGGGAAGACCTGCATTATGTAGAAAAATATATAATAAACAGATGCCTGTCTGCCGCCGGAACTGAAGGGTATTAATACAGTTCTGAAGCGGCTGTTTGGACAGACAGTGGCGTCCTGGCATTATATATTTCTCTATAATTTAATGTTTTCAGGGAAAGATATGTCCTATCTTTCTCCCGGCTACGAAGGATGACCCCTTCTCCATAACAAAGCATGGCGTACGGGCCGCAACACAGAGGACAGATCGCTCCAGCGGCCATTGCCATCTATGGAGGACATATATATGGCCACAAGCTTGCGCCATACACACATACCCCATACAGTAGTGTGCATGGGCTCTTATCTTCGTGTGCTGAGCAGGAAGCCGCCAGGAGAAGAGGAGCTGAGGGGAGCACCAGAGGGTGAGATATGAGTTTAGGGTTGTCATATACGCATGTATAAGCGGAGGGGGCGTTTTCAGCACAAAAATTGTGCTGAAAAACTGGCTTATACTCAAGTTGGCTTCTTCTTCTTTGTAACCATACTGATAAATCTCTTTTGTCCATGCCCCAATCACAGCACAACTTCATGTATTCTGTCTTTGCTGTGAACGTAACCAGCAAAAGTGTGACGATAGATCTGTGTGGAATGCGCCATAAGGATCTATATCACTAGCTAGAATATGCACAGAACCAACTGTTATCGGGTAGAGGAAATCTCCAATTACACATAAAGGATGATAAACCAGGGCCACTTACTCATAGACCCAGGCACTGTGATTGTGGTAATCTTCTTAGATTTGTCATACCATTGACCTCCTCCTTCTAAATCAACTTAAGTATTTAAGTTAAGAGTGTGGAAGGTCCCCTGGTGGCATTCACACAGCCCCACCGTGCTGTAGGTTCACAGATGTTACAGTTGTCCCTGATGAGCCCTCAGCACTTCCCTCTGCATGAAGTAATCTCACACAGTGGGAGCGGCGAGGAAGTGCTGCTGCACAGTGTAAAGGCGCTGAGAAGCTACAAGACAGAAAAGTTCGGGTAGACACCCCCAGATGCTTTCTGCTGTATTTGCCATAATGTAAGCACATGTGATTTTAGACACAGGAAGCGAGGCTCCCTGGTAAACAAATACAGTATAAGAAAAATGCTACAGTCGTGGGCCTGATCTATGGAATCTGAGACGGAGGCAGACGATGTGTCACAGTAATTAAAGGGTTGCTATCTTCAGCGCATGATATGTCTGATGTCAGAAAAATTAACAATTTCCAGATTCCTTCTGTTATACAATCACATATTGTGTTGCTAATCTTGCTGATGTGGTACATATATCGAAAGCTTCTATGTTTTTCCAGTGGATAACACTGTCCTGGTATGTAACGTCACATCTGGGTGCACGGCTCGTTAGTGCTCACACGGGAATAAGCAAAGCTGTGATCTACGAGCTACATGTCACCGTCGATGTTATGTGATGACGCGGACAAGCAGAGATCTAAGACGTAAGAGATGTATACATAAAATGTATTGGTATAACTATTTAATGATACAAATCTATACCCACTCAACAAAACACCCCAAAAAAAAATTATCAAAATTATTTACAAAGAATGGGACAACCCTGTAATCCCCAATTATGACATGGTGTGATGCCTATGCACTGTAGGTACATGGGTTAGATGGAGGAGGTGCAAAACTATGACTGCAGCTTTTGATGTAATAGAGTAGTTAGCGATGAATGTTTAGCACATACAGGAGCTTCATGTGTTCTCGTAGTAAACACAAACTCTTCTGGAGCTGGTGGTTAGTGGGGATGAGGTAGCACAATAGTAGAAGAATAGGGTGAAGGGGAGAGGGGTGTCTCACAATCGGTTTCTCTACACACAAGAAAAAAACTGAGCAGCTAATCCACGTACACAGGAAAATCCCCATCTGTCTCAAGGGCTCAGTGTAGGCCATCGGTGGTTTCATCAGACTTTAAAGTGCACTAGAAATTCACAGCCAAGTAAGGCCAGGGCCACTGACTGCATTATATGACACAAGATGAACTAGCAGAATGGAGAAGAACACCAAACTGCGTAGGTTGAAGGTTGCTTCCAAAAAACGGGTAGTGCATGGTATTGAGTAGTGATTTAACTGAAGCCATTTGGATTATGGACAGTTTAGATTGGTTCTCTCTTGCTTCAGTGATTGTCCCTGATGTCTTACTGAACCATCTTTCAACAGGGCTTTTTCACAAGTCAGGATTTTTTTTTTCAGCGACCTGTTTTGTTTGTGTTCCGACAGATTGGATCAGTGTGTGTGGAAAAAAACGCAGTCGTGAGACTGGGATACAGTAAGAATATGTGAAAAATCATCTGACCGATAGAGAGGAAAACAAACATTGTCCTGGATGTTTGCTCTCTCCGTTCTCCCCCTTTTGTTTCCGTAAGCCCAAAATGGGTTAGCGCTAGGCAACGGGGGCGTCTGCCTCAGCCCCCAAAGCACTTTGCTTTTTCAGTGGAAACACATGCACATCGGTTTAGTCAAATGCTGTTAGCGGAAATGCTTAATAAGCATCAGGCCGATCAGGCACCGGCCCCTGCGCTTGGATAACGGCGAGCTAGGCACTGCGCAGAGAGCGTGTGGCCGCATACTTGGCCTGCCTATATGTACGGGAAAAGATAGAGCATGCGCTACGCTCACCATAGACGACGGGCACCATAGGCGTCCATGGGGACCAATATCCGCCCGCAAATTGTGCAGCCAAATATCCCCCCCAAAAATCTGTGTGAATAGGTGAAAGGGTCCATTAGTATTATAATAGTGATGGGACCTGACTGTACACATCGGTATATCCTGATGTGCAGCTAGTAGATGTATAGATGTACATCCTATATGTAGTGTTATCTATGTATAACTATGTTATTGTCCATTTATGTGGCAATTAATCCCAACATGCTATATACATGTATACACGTTGTGCCGGTTTACCCTGGGTGTATATATATATATTATATATATATTATAACATATATAATCATCCTTTACGTAATGCCTCCATCATCCTCCGTCTACAAGAGACTTGTATGTTATGACACAGCTCCTGTCACTCACCGGTCGGGCTCCGCCAGGCAGCTGCTGTCGTGGTGGCGCTCAGGGCGACATCAGGGCTCAGGACTGCGTGTGCTGCTTGTGGTGTGGGTCCTCCGGATACTGGGATGTGATGTCCGGGCGGGGGCGGCACTTCCTGCACCGAGCAGCTGTCACAGGAGCGGCTCAGAGCGATCCCTGCCTAATCTACACAGCATGCACGGTACCGCTACGGAGGAACTCTGCGCACAGCTCACAACCCTCTGCAGAGTCCAGGCTCTGTTCACACCCGCGTAGTGGATACGATTCGTTATGATGCAAGAAGATGTGACTGATATAGTGACCATGGTACCCAACGTGCCCCCCAGTCTTTATTCAATGGCGACGGGTCTCTAGTCTGAACCCAACAATAGACTGAACCTCCACAGTACAAATCACTTCACCAGTCTGCACATGGATGGATCTATTAAACAGCCCCACACACTATTAACCCTTCCCTGACAAGCGTTTCTGGAAATGTGGTCCGGTAGTTGCCCAAAGCAATTTTTAAATTTTGACACTGTACAAATAAAAACTGAAATGACAACATAAAGAATTATACTAAGTCCAACAAATCATTTATTTTCTGAAAGAAGACACCTCATTTCAAAATCGCATTATGCTGCTGTGCTCACACCACTATGTGCCATACGGAGGATTCCGCAGTATCCACCACAGGCAGTAAAAGGATAGGTTCTGTAGGTGTTCTTAAGTGAATTTGTATGTAAGTCAGAACTGTAATTTATAATTGTGACCCCAGACAAATTTTTTGGTCCCTGTGACAATTGGATTTAAAAAAATGTTGGATTGTCATAACCATGCATGCCCATAACCCTGAATGCGGGGGAAAAAAGGTACTATTGGCAGCAGCCTGCGATTAGCTGCTCCGATGAATGGGGTGTTCCCCAGTGATGTCACTGTCCTAATATGGACAGAGACTTCACGGATCCTCACCTCCTGCCGAGCGACCGTATATGCTAGGGTGTGGAGAGAGATGCAATATGCGTGCATCCGCTCCACCATATCCGGCCATTGCCTCTGCTAAGCGCATACGTTGCTCAGGCGGAGCTGCAGATAAAAAGACAATCTGCTACATCTTTATCCTTCATTTTGTGAAGTAGAACGTTGGTGGCCAGAGGACGGAAGCAACCATATGTCTCATCTGTAAATTGTCATGATATGTAGGGTATACATGGGGGTTTTCCCGAACTATACGCTTAGCGTATACATAAAAAGTGGTGTGAACCATCCTAAGGGTTTATGGATATAGGGCGTTCACGCAATTTTGATTCAAATATAGACTTATGTAAAAATGCATAAAAAATTATTTGATGTTAAAAAATGTGTTCAAATCAGACATATAATTTGCTAATATAGTTATATTTTTTCACAATAACATAGCGTACATGTATACACAAATAGCCTTATAATTAATACGCACATTACACACACTCATGCAACTTTGCAGCAAGCAGTGAAAAATGCAAAATATATGAAAATTAAAATTTTCACTATACGTGTACTAATCGAATACTTATATAAAGGTATAAAAAGTATAACACAGAGCTAACAAAGGTTAGTGTTGAGGAAAGAAATGTTGAGTGTACAAACAGATTATGGCATCAGATAAGAGTATATATACTCGAGTATAAGCAGGACCAGTAAAGGAGAGACCTCATTTTACCACCAAAAACTGAGGGGAAAACCTATGACAGTATAAGACGATTTGAGATTCTGTGTATTACAGCCAATCCCTTTAGTATACAGCCAGTCGGTATATAAGCCAGTCCAATGTTGTTAACCAGTCCAATGTAAGATATAGCCAGACTACATCGTAGGATTACAGCCAGTCTCCAGTGTAGTATAAAGCCAGTCTCAATGTGATATACAGCAGTCTCCCATGTTGTATAAAGCCTGCCCAAGAGGTAGTCAGCCTGCCCATAGTGTAGTACAGCCTCACCATAAGGATGACATGCTCCCCCAATGTATACAGCCTGCCCCCATTGCTATACGCCGCCCTGAAGCGAATAAAAAACTAAATAAGAAAAACTTGTCATACCACCCTCCAGGAGGATCTTAGGGGTCCGATCTTCAGCGCGAGGCCCCATCCTCGGGCGGTACAGTCGGCGGGTCCCCTTCTCCTTCGCTCAGCCGAAGATAAGTCAGTGATCTACCGCGGCCGCACTAGGAATTTTTACCGCGGAGTCGAGGCTGATGACGTCATCAGCACGCGAACGCTGCATCTAATTGTCTCTGCTGCCCCACGGCAGATCACATGGACGCGATCTGCCGGCACAGAAAGATATGAGAGAGACCCCCGCCGCCTGGTTACCGCGATGGGACGGGAGCCCGCAGCTGAAGAGGGACGCGATGAAGTCGGGACCAGGAGGTGCGTAGTACTTTTTTATTGGACTCTTGTGTAGTGGATTAAGCGCGAAGTGAACGGTTTCAGCCCAGCACATCTTTTGGTGCTGACAAAACTCGGCTTATACACGAGAATATCATGGTATTGAAGCATCTGGGTGCACAGACTGGTGCAACTGTCTAGGTTGTGAGGAGTGATGGGCTGCAGCAGGTGGCCTATTATCCAGAACTTGTCAAAAGCTATGGATCGTCTTGAGAGACGAAGGGTAGGAAAAAATAGGCCAATTCAGCGCTGCTCCATTTTTATTTATTAAAAAATTTTAGCAAAATTCTATATATAATATGTAAGTACAATTTCATAAATTTTAAAGACTTATTTTTGATCTAATGCGAAACGCAATTACTATTCTTTCTCTATGTCTGTGATATATTTTGTGTAGATTTATGTATTATTATAAACTTATATAATACTATATTATTTTACTCATGTCATCTTATATTGGTGATTATGTCATAGACTCTTATATTGGACTATAGGGAGCAGTACGCACCCGACCGAAACGCGGTCCATCCATTAACTTTAATAATAAAATGTTGTGAACCTGGAGCAGCGCGATGAATTGGCCTATTTTTTCCTTCCTCCTTCCTACATTATGTAAAGAAAATGTATTTTCCTAAAAACAGTACAGATGTGAGGAGTAGATATACATATCCCACACGTGTATATTACCAAACATATGTATAAAATGAAACATATTATTATTATTTATAGCTTAGGACCATGGTGCTGTACAGTCAGTAGGGGCTCAATACATTACATTAAGACAAAACAGTAAAATAAAAAACTACAGTGCACAGCAGACAAGCGGAAGGAGGACCCTGCCAGGGTTCCATCTATATGGGAGGGAAGATGGAGACAAAGGTGAGGGAGCAGAGCGTTATTGTGTATTGTTACTGAACAGGTGGGTTTTCAGATACTTGGAAGGTGGGGGAGTCTGACACATTTGGTAGAGAGTTCCAGAGTATGGGAGATGCATGAGAGAAATCCTGGATATGTGTGTGGAAGAGCAGATGGTAATAGAGTGAAACACTTCGAAGATAGTGTGGGATAGTATGGCTGATGAGTTCAGAGATATATGGACGGGACAGGTTGTGGATGGCTTTGTAAGTCATGGTTAGTATTTAAACGAATGTTGTGAAATAGGTAACCAGTGGAAAGACTGGAAGAGAGGAGATGAGAGGGAAGAGACAGATGAATAGCCGATTGTATAAGGAGGATTGGAGGGTATTAGAGAGTAGCTAGGAGACACAGAGAAGAATGTTGCAGTAGCCAAGCGGGAGATGATGAGGGCAGGAATAATAACTGGATGGAGGACAGGGTCGGAGCGAGAGATGTTTCTTGAGATGGAGGCAGCAGGTTGTAGTAGGGCCTGGTAGTTAGTTGTAGTAAGGGTCTCGCCACAGTAACATGTTCAGACCCATGTACTGGTCAGGCAGATGAAGTGCAGTGGATATTTGGAGTATGTTACAGAACAATAAATATCCACTGCACTGTGCCAACATGGTGCACAATGAAGTCCTCCCGAGAAAGCGCAGGACAAAAAAGCCCCTCCCCCTGTTAAACCACGCCATTTCCACCCGCAAGCTAGTACAATATCGACCTTAATGGCTCCTAATAGGATGATGCCCCTTTTGGGCCACCCCCCAAGAACCTGTAAAATACCCCCCAATGCAACTCTGCAACATACAAAACCCCTTTAAGTTATCCTCCTTTACATTTGTTTTTTATTATCTCCCAAACTCTTACACATAATAATATCTGAACTCCTACCCCCACCCCCTCAATGGTGTGTCCCTGTTTCTATTTCTAGCTGTGGCCCCTGTCCTCAGCCTCCTCCTCTGTCCTGCATCCCCTCCTGTCCTCCAGCTCTGCTGTTGCCCCTATCAGCTCCTCACTGCCTGCATCCTCCTGTCCTCAGCTCCCGCTCATGTCCTGCTGCCCCTCCTGTCTCCAGCCTCCTGCTGTTGCCCCCTATACCCCAGCCCTCCTCCTCCTGTGTGCCATCTCCTGTCCCCTGTACCCCAGCCTCCTCTCCTGTTGCCTCCTGTACCCAGCCTCTCTCCGTGCCTCTGTCCCCTCCTCCTGTCCCAGCCTCTCAGTTCCTCCTGGGCCCTGTCATCCAGCCTCTTCTCTAGTCTCTTGTCCTCCAGCTCCTCCTGTAGTCTCTTTTCACCAGCCTCCAACTATAGCCTCCTGTCCTCCAGACTCCTCTTATTGTGGCCCCCTGTCTCCAGCCCTTCCTCCTGTCCTCAGCCTCCTGTTGCCCCCGGTCCCCCAGCCTCCTCCTACCCTCCAGCCTATCGTCTCCTCGGTGTCCCTGTCCTCCAGCCTATCTCCTTTAGCTCTAGTCCTCCAGCCTCTCCTGTCCTCCAGAGCTCCTGTCCTCTATAATCCGCTGTCATCCAGCCTCTCTGTGGGCCCCCTATAGCCTCCTCCATCCTCCAGCTTCCTTCTGTCCTCCAGCCTCCTTTTATTGTGGCCTCCTGTCCACCAGCCTTCTCCTGTGACCTCTAGTCCTCCAGCCTCCCCCTGTAGGCTCTAGTCCTCCAGCCTCCCCCTGTAGGCTCTAGTCCTCCAGCCTCCTTCTGTAGCCTCTAGTCCTCCAGCCTCCTCCTGTAGCCTCTAGTTCTCCAGCCTCCTCTTGTCCTCCAGCAGCCCAGTCCTCTATCCTCCTCATATCCCTCAGCCTCCTCCTGTCCTCCAGCAGCCCCCTGTCCTCTTTCCTCATCCTGCCCCAGCCTCCTCCTGTCCACCTGCAGCCCCTTGTCCTCTATCCTCCTCCTGTGGCTCTGTCCTCCAGCAGCCTCATGTCCTCATCATATCCCGCCTCCTCCTGTCCTCCTTCCTCATCATGCCCACCAGCCATCCTCCTTCCACCTGCAGCCCTTGTCCTCTATCCTTCCTCTGTGGCCTCATGTCCTCACTGCAGCCTCACTGCGTTTTTCAGTAACCCCTTGTCTCTATCCCCCTCCTGTCCCCAGCCTCCTCCTGTCCTCCAGCAGCCCCCTGTCCATCTACCTCCTCTGTCCCCAGCCTCCTTCAGGCACCCTGTCCTCATCCTCCTCCAACAGCCCCTTTGCTCTATCCTCTACTGTCCCCCAGCCCTCCAGCAGCCCCCTATCATTTATCCTCTCCTGTCCTCAAGCAGCCCCATGTCTCTATCCTCCTCCTGTCCTTCAGCCTCCCTGTAGGCTCATGTCCTCCTGAAGCCCCTTGTCCTCTAACCTCCTCCGGTCCCCATCCTCCTCAGCAGTCCCCTGACCAATATCTCCCCCTGTCCTCCAGCCCTCCTCCTGTCCTTCTCCTGTTCTCCAGCCGTCACAATCCTCTATTTCTCCCTCTATTGTTGCCCCTTCTATCTCCTCCTGTGGTCTCCTGTCCTCCAGCTGCCCCCTGTCCTCTAGCTTCTCTTGTCCCCAGCTCCTCAGCAGCCCCTGTCCTCCAGCCTCCTCCTGCCTCCAGCAGCCCCTTGTCCTCTCCTGTCCCCCAGCCATCTCCCGTCATTTCCTGTCCTCAGCAGCCTCCAGTCCCTCTATTCTCCTCTGTGTTGCCCCCTGTCCCCCAGCCTCACTCCTACCTCAGGACTCCTCCAGTCTCCGGTGGTCCCCTGTCCTACAAGCACTAACTCCTTTAGCCTTAGTCTCCAGCCTCCTCCTGGCCTCCAGAAGCTCCCGTCCTTCTATAAATCCTCCCTGTCATCCAGCCTCTCTTATTGTGGCACCCCTATAGCCTCTCCATCCTCCAGCTTCCTCTGTCTCCAGCCTGCCTTTTATTGTGGCCTCTGTCCACCAGCCTTGCTCCTGTGACCTCTAGTCATCCAGCCTCCCCTGTAGGCTCGAGTCTTCCAGCCCCCCCATGTAGGCTCTAGTCCTCAGCACTCCTCTGTAGCCTCTAGTCTCCAGCTCCTCTGTAGCCTCTAGTTCTCCAGCCTCCTTTGTCCTCCAGGCAGACCAGTCCCTATCCTCCTATATCCCTGCCTACCCTCCTGTACTCTCCAGCAGCCCACTGTCCTCGTTCCTCATTCCCTGCCCCCAGGCCTCCTTCTGTCCACCTGCAGCCGCCTAAATGTCCTCTATCCTCTCCTGTGGCCTCCTGTTGCCGCCAGCAGCCCAGTCCTCCTGCATATCCCCAGCCTACTCCTGTCCTCCAAGCAGCCCCCTTGTTCCTCTTTCCTCATCCTGCCCCCACCTTCCGGTCCACTGCAGCCCTGTCCTCTCATCCTCCTCCTGTGGGACTCTGTCGCCGCAGGCCTCACTGCGTTTCGTAACCCCTGTGTCCCTATCCCACCTTCCTTCCCCAAGCCTCCTCTGTTCCAGCAGCCCCGTCCTCTATCCTCCTCCTGTCCCAGCCTCTTCAGCAGCCCCCTGTCTTCCCATCCTCCTAAACAGCCCCTAGGCTACTATCCATCTTACTGTTCCCCCAGCCCTCCAGCAGCCCCCTATCATTTATCCTCCTCCGTTCCTCCAGCAGCCCCCAGTCCTCTTCCTCTCATGTCCTCAGCCCTCCCCGTAGACCTACTGTCCTCCTGAAGCCCTGTCCTCTAACTCCTCCGGTCCACCCAACTCCTACCAGCGTTCCCAATGACACTATACTCAACCTGTTCACCAGCCTCCTTCATGTCATTCTTCCTGATTACTCAGGCGTTACAAATCCTAGTATTATCCTCTTTGTTGCCACCTTACATCCTCCTCCTGTGGTCTCCTGTCCTCCAGCTGCCAATGTCCATACGTTCATTGTCCCCCAGCCTCTACAGCAGCCCCGTCCTCCAGCCTGCCTCCTGCCCTCCAGCAGCTCATTGTCCTCCTCTGCCACCAAGCCATCTCCCGTCCTTCTCCTGTCCTCCAGCAGCCTCCAGTCCTCTATTCTCCTCCTCTTGTTGCCCCCTGTCCCCTGGTAATAAACAAAAAAACCCCTGTTTCTTACCTTCCTTCGTTCCCCCGTAGTCACTTCTTTTCCCGTGCTCCGACTGACTCGCGGACGGGGCTGGGCGAGTTTGGGGTACCTCCTCACATAACTCGTGCAAACAACATGTGAGGAGGTAGCTGGGGCTGGTGCCACCTACTCCTGGTACTGATGCTTTGGTTGCTCTGTAGCTCTAATGTACGGGAGCAGGAGGAGGTGTGACGAGGCGGGGGGGGAACCCGGGATATTCTCCCAGCCTCCTGTGAAAAAGGGACTGTCCCGGTATGATGTAGGTCTTGGACCAAGCACGATTGTGCACATGGGGCCTAAGTGTAATAGCTGTCCAATTTACTATGGTCACCGCTTCTGTTTACTGCAATTGTGCCAAGACAGCCGTTACTGATGTTTCATCGTGAAAAAAGAACAGTTTTCTGTTCTGTCCATTTTTGTAGTTCTAACGTCATCCATTTTTTGAGATTTACACATCTGATTTTGACAGCCCTGAGCTACTATTTCTTTTTTTCCTCTCTGTAAAACAACTGTGCAAAAGATTGAACTAGGATGATGTCCGCGTGTGGGCCTTCTCTTTTTTTATGCAGCAATAGATTTCTATGGGAGAGGTCTTGAAATAGAACTGGACCAAACACTTGACATGCAAACTATTTCTTTACACATATCAAAAGGCATAAAAACTATACAAAATAAAAGATTAATGCATCACAGGACGAGAAACATAATGCACGCCAGGTAGTAGGTCCTGATAAAGTAAAGTATCAAAAGATTAATACAGATAATAAGTAATATAAAGTCACAAAAGCACATATAATATAGCAAGAGGTAATAGACCAAAGACACTAGTATACGTATACATGCTTACAAAAAGCAATTCGGTGAAGAGTGTACCATAGCTACCAACAGATGTACGTCCAGGAAAGACTATTACCTGGCGTGCAACCCCGATGCGCGTTTCAACCGCAACAGGTCTTTGTCAAGACTTTGTCAAGACTTCAGTTTTGAAAACGCATCCATTTTTGACCATTTTCCATGCGTTTGGCTGCTTACAACCTGTCTATCTATTAAGATAATTGGGAAAAACTGACAAAAACGGATGCGTTTTAAACAGGCTGAAAACGCATGCTTAAAAACTAACTAAAAATGTCATTTGTGGCTTACGCTAAGAGTCGTGCAGTGCACTTTTGTCGTTCTTCATGGCTAAAACGGCTTACACAGGTATTTAAGAAGTGTCTGCACTTAGATTGTGTCACACGCGACCCTTTGGTGGCGCAGCTGTGCTGGCCTCCATGTGACACAAATGAGGGAGGGTGCAGCGAGCACCGTATTTAACTTTCAAATTGTGTTGCACGCCCTATGTTAAAGGAGAACCACAAAAAAAAATGGTGAACTCTGTCAGACCATTGCAGGGAAGCGACAGATTAATGATTTTTGGCACATGATCTTAGTAAATCGCATTATTATAGATGAACAATACACTTTTAGTGAACTGTCCGAATTTGTAAGTAAATGTGCCGCATTATGTGAAAATTTTAGACCAAAAACATGAAGCTATCTAAGCCACTATAATAAATTGTAATATACAATTATAGGATCCCTGTTCTGTGACATTTGTGTGCACATTATTACGCCAGTATGTCTATAGATCTTTTCTGAGCACAGTTCCCATACATTGATGTATAATTGTATGTAATTGCCCCCTGTACTGTGGAGTGCACACTCTAATTTTCTAGCTATATATAGCACGTGTAATGTGTTACAGCATCTGCAGCACTGCATCCTGCTCCACCATCCTCATCTTCAGTGTATATAATAGTTGATGTTGAGATATACACAGCTACTATGCTAAATACTGTCCTTTTTTGTTAAAATTTGTTAAAAGCTGGGTGACAAGCAATGTATCCTCTATTGCACCACTTAAAGGGTTGTTGCCTAGTCCTAAATGGTAATCCTCTCCTGTCATGCAGCTGTATGGGCTCAGAGGGTGCATATCTGCAGAACTGAAGTAATACATTTCTCAGGAGTCTAGGAAGGCATATGGAGAGAGTATTAACCCATATCAGCCTGTCACTCAGCTTTCCAAGAATCAGACATTATTTAGAAACTGCTCCTGATACTATTACTGCTAGTGATTCCTGTGTAGACATCAGCAATGTCTTGCACCTGCCCTCCATAACACATAATAACATATTTGGCCCAAAAGCAGTATCACTTATTAGATTACGGGTTTTGTGTCTGAAGCAGGAATCAATAACTGTTTATGATGGATGATGTAGCACATTCTAGGAACACGGATGTGACCTGTCTAACAAATCCATCAATACTGGGCAGGATCAGTCTGATACGGCTGCCCGTGAAGCGACCGTTTTCTAATGCAGCCTAATGGGTCAATGCATGCAAGGATATGGACAAATTTTATGGACATTGCTTAATTTTAAGCAATGGGACCAGGGGACTTGCATAATATACATCTTATTATAAAAGGGTCAGTAAGCTCAATATAATTTCTATGTCGGTCAGCCATACATATAATTATAATCTATACAACATGGGATCACAATCGGAATAATTTACTCAGGGCACCTGAGTGATGCTTTGTTCCAGTTTGCAAATGCCTTAGCAACAAATACCAAATAATCTTATGTGCTAAAATGTAGAGAACTAGATAATTATATCTGTCACCCACCTGCAGGACCAGCCTTGCTCCCACCTTTATTTACTAAGGGTCCGCGCACACTCTCTTCGGACTTTCCAACGTTTTCGGGTCTTGCGCGGCTTTGACAGGTATTTAACATGGGTGGAATTGTGTCACATGTGATAGGATTTGGGCGCGGCTGCACTGGCTTTCATGCAACAGAAATCGAGGGGCGTGCCATCGGATAATGCGACTGTTTCGGACAGAGTGCGGGATTTAACTTTCAAATTGTGTCACAAGACAATGCACTTACATGCACCAGAAAGAAGAAGGTGAACTCCGTCAGACCTGAGCGTAGAAGCAACACATGCAGGATATCGGCGCACAATCTTAGCGCAGAGTGCATTATCATCGGACAGGTAAGTGCATGTGCCCCAATGTGTTACTTAGCTTTCATATTTTACACTGATACACTGTATTTCTATATATCTAGATTTTCTTCTGCAGACCAGCTGGAGTCATTGTATCACCCACGCACGCTGCACATCATAGATTAAACCAGTGGCTGGTAAAAACACCCTGAAGACAGTTTACACTGAATTACTATGTACTGGATATAAAAGCATCAAGGTAATTTACAGGATGGCCATGTGCCGGCGGCCTCACGCGCAGCATCCTGCAGCAGATGGAGCGCCACTTTACGGCGCTAGAACCCGGCACGGCACTACTGCTTCGGACGGGGGTTTCGCTGCACGGCAGAGTCTTGCGGTAAATGGAGCGCCGCTTTACGGTGCCAGCACCCGGCACGGCCCGGCTGCTGGGGGATGAGATCTGGCCACGAGTGGGCCCTCCCAGCAGCTGTGGGCCCCGGCACTTGCCCGGGTTTGCCGGTTGCTGGCGCCGGCCCTGGCCATGTGACTAGAGAGCTCTTTATATAACAGGATAATGATGACTTGGAGACACCCAGTAGCAGCAACGCGGTCCAATGACCAGTAGAGGGTGCTGCTCATATCATTACTAAACAGGTGAATGCAAATATACCATGGAATAGGTATTATAATATTATATGAATATAGTACAGAACTGCATCTTCAGGTATCTTTTTCATCACTGCGGTGGTCGTTGGTAAGGGAAGTTAGCTGTTAGGGTTAAATGGGTTTAAATGGGTTTTTGATCCTTGGGTAATTTTTTTTTCGGAAAGGTTATCAGTATCCAAGTGGTTGAGGGTGACTGATACCCAGAACCTGCTCAAATCAGCTGATCCATACATTACACAGAGCTGGAAGCAGAAGTCTCCACTCAATGGGGCCCATTTACTTACCCGTCCGACAGAGTTCACCGAAAGTGCATTCTCTGATGATAATGCACTGTGCCGCGATTCACTAAGATCGTGCGCCCGATATCCTGCATGTGTCGCTTCCCCACTCAGGTCTGATGGAGTTCACCTATTTTTAAGCGGTGCATCTAAGTGCTTGGGCTTGCGACACAATTTGAAAGTTAAATCCCGCGCTCAGACCGAATCCGTCAGATCGTCTGATGGAACGCCCCCTCATTTGTGTCGCATGAAAGCCAGCGCAGCTGCGCCAAAAAACAATTGCGTGCGAAACAATCCCACGCAGACATCTGTTAAATACCTGTAAAAGCTGTGCAAATCCCGAAAAAGACGAACAGTAATAGTAAATGTGCCCCACTGTATTGTGATTATACGTGTTACATATTATAGACATTACATGTGGTGCAGCACTTTAATGATGGGAAAAGCCTCTTCAGGCAAATTCTTGGGTTTAGAAGAGTTATGAATCAGGATAAAACTCTGTAATTTGATTGGTCACTTCGCTATCTAGTATTCCATTACAGTTGTAGACATATTGGATTAGTCTTAAAATTTGATCTTGCTAATTTTTTTTAAACACATTTTTTCAGGACTGAACATTCCTATTAATTTATAAATTTACAATATAGTTTCTCATAGCTGAGAAAGTAGATAAGAGTCTGGACACTTTAGTAACTATAACGACCATCCTGCGCTATAAACTGTGTGGCCTAATTTAAGACAATTATAATATATTGAACTTGTCAAGGGGCAGAGCAAAAACCTTAATGGGGAATAATGCAGAGAAATTACTATACATGCGTCATCTTGAAGAAGAAGACTATTAATTTATTGTTGTTGGCAGTCTTTATGAAGTGAAGAGCGGAAATACAGCTTTTTTTAGGCATAATGAGGGTCACGGATCGCACTTTTGTTGGACTGTTCTCCTTTTTTGGGGATTACACTGCTTGGACAGTTATTGAACAGGTGTCTGTGCTGGGATTTTGGCGCACTTGATCATTTTTTGGCGCAGCTGTGCTAGCTTTTATGCGACATAAATTGGGGTGTATGCCGTCGGATGATCCTACTAATTCAGACTGAGTGCGGGATTTATCTTTCAAATTGTGTTGCAAGCCCATGCACTTACATGCACCACTTAAGAGATGGTGAAGTCCGGCGGACCTGAGCAGGGAAGCAACACATGCTGGATATCGGGCACATGATCTTAGTGAATTGCGGCACAGTGCATTATCGTCGAACAATCCACTTTTAGTGAACTCCAGTGGACTGTTACCTCTGTGTTATACATATGTACATCCTTCTATACAGGCCCGGCGCCAGCACCCGGCCAACCCGGGCAAGTGCCGGGGCCCCGGGGTACTGGAGGGGCCCACTCGGGCCCCCGGAGCAATTGTACCAGTGTCAGTGTGTCCGCAGGGGAGGGGGGGGTTCAGTGTGTCCGCAGGGGGGGGGGGGGGAGTGTGTCCCCGGGGGGGGGGGGGGATCAGTGTGTCCCCAGGGTCAGTGTGTCCGCAGGGGGAGGGGGCGCAGTGTGGCCACTGGAGGGCGGTCCAAGGAGGGGCCCACTAAGGCTCTGTCGCCCAGGGGCCCACTAAAACCTGGAGCCGGCCCTGCTTCTATCCTCTTGTCTCTTATTGCTGTGTGCTGCCAATATGCTCAGATTATCAGGGTGTGGGATTATCTGAATTTTTAGCTTCTGAACATTTTACTAATATCTGACACATAGAAAAAGAGTCAACAAGCTTTGCTATCTCACCTGTACAATCAAACACACACTCCACACTCAAATGTCCCCAACCCCATCAGATCAAGATGCGTATTTTGTCTGTAGAGTTGGCCTCCTGTTCACACTTCTGGACAGAAAGTGCCCCTCTGGCTCTAGTGATTTCTGCCTTTTCCTCCCCCTGCTCCTGCAGTATAGAAGTGTTTTCATGTGAGAGGAATCTGAGCAGACATGAAGACCTGTCCAACCATAGTCAGTACAGAGTTTATAGTCGTATCCAATGCCAACCAAAACACACAGTAGTAGTACAGATAGAGACAGGTTGGAATGAAATCTTTGTAATGCTGTATTTTTGACAATGACATCAAAGTATAGAATGTTTTATTTTGCCATCCTGAGGTCTTTATGTGAATACCCCTTTAAGAACCTTTAAGCCACCATGGATTTGTGACCATCTTTGCAATTTTTTTATAAAAAGTCACTTCCACATCTGTAATCAAGTGATAACAATGGTGAACTGTGAAAGGAGATTGAAGGCACATAAAAAAGTCACAAAAGTTTATATGCGGCACAAAATATTGCAAAATGAAGAAAAAGCCAAGCCAGAACAAAGGTGTAAGTACCTCTATGACATGTGTATCTTGTTTCTGCAGCCCCTTGTCCTCTATCCTCCTCCTGTGGCCTCCTGTCCTCCTGCAGCCTCCTGCGTTTCAGTAACCCCTTGTCCTCTATCCCCCTCCTGTCCCCCAGCCTCCTCCTGTCCTCCAGCAGCCCCCTGTCCTCTATCCTCCTCCTGTCCCCAGCCTCCTTCAGCAGCCCCCTGTCTTCCATCCTCCTCCAACAGCCCCCTTTGCTCTATCCTCTTACTGTCCCCCAGCCCTCCAGCAGCCCCCTATCATTTATCCTCCTCCTGTCCTCCAGCAGCCCCATGTCCTCTATCCTCCTCCTGTCCTTCAGCCTCCACCTGTAGGCTCCTGTCCTACTGAAGCCCCTTGTCCTCTAACCTCCTCCGGTCCCCCATCTTCCTCCAGCAGTCCCCTGACCACTATCCTCCCCCTGTCCTCCAGCCTCCTCCTGTCCTTCTCCTGTTCTCCAGCAGTCACAATCCTCTATTCTCCTCCTCTTGTTGCCCCTTCTATCCTCCTCCTGTGGCCTCCTGTCCTCCAGCTGCCCCCTGTCCTCTATGCTTCTCTTGTCCCCCAGCCTCCTACAGCAGACCCCTGTCCTCCAGCCTCCTCCTGCCCTCCAGCAGCCCCTTGTCCTCCTCCTGTCCCCCAGCCATCTCCCGTCCTTCTCCTGTCCTCCAGCAGCCTCCAGTCCTCTATTCTCCTCCTCTTGTTGCCCCCTGTCCCCACTGGTACATACACCACAGTGAGATAATAAAGGAATCTACATATTGGGAGCATTTGTGATTATTTGCCCCAATCCGACACCTTCACGCCAGTGGGGCGTAAAGGGGAGGGGGGGCGCGGCATGTCCGGGAGTGGGCCAGCGCGGGGCATTACTGTCCCCACGCCTGCGCACTCGCTGCCGCGGGCGACTTTTCATATGTGAAAAGCTCTGCCTGGCGTAGAATAAACCCTGCGCAGCCTCCCGCCCTGATACATCATTTTCTGCTTGCTGTCATTCCACAGGAAGCTTCACTGTTTACTTTCAGTGGATCTGTCCCTGTTCAAGTGATGTCACACAGGTGCATGGCTCGTTATATCACATAGCTCGGATTACTCTGTTGTAAAACAAGCTGTGCAGCTGTCTGACCTCACATGGCAATGGCCTGGTTTTTATCCGCTGGAAGTTAATGATGAAGATTGCTGTTAAATAACAAACAGCAGAGATCTAGAAGACGGTGGGGGAATGGATACATAAAGTATATTGAGGTACTGAATACATTTTCAGTATACAGGCGGTCCCCTACTTAAGGACACGATGGTGCCAGAACAAAGGTGTAAGTACCTCTATGACATGTGTATCTTGTTTTGCCTCTCTTTTTTTGTTTTCGTTATAGTATGTGTATCTTGTATCATCGAGTATCATCCCAATCTGGAAAAGAAGAGATGATGAGATCTCTCAAGTGAAAATGAATTTTTCCTGCATTCAGAGTAGCTCTCTGGGTAATGGTATCAGAGTATTAAACAAATAATTAATGTGACGAGAAGATTTTACACTGTAATTATCTCATAATGACCTTGTGGTTTCACACAAATATTCTAGGTAAAACGCCAAAATCTCAATCCAATCTGTGTACCTCGTTGTGCCCAAGCAGCCTGGCCGCAGCTACACTCACCTCTCCCGGGTCCGGCGGCCCTGCCTCCTAGTGCGGGCGCGCCGTCTCAGTGAAATTTAAAGGGCCAGTGCACTGCTAATTGGTGCTGCTGGCCGATTGCCCTTATAAATGGGCTGCCTCTTCCCCTGCCCCCAGCTGGATCTTTGTGCCTCGTGCCATAGAAAAAGCTTGCTTCCATATGACCTGTGCTTGTATTGTGATTTCCTGTTGTGACCCCGGTTCTGTTCCTGACTACATTCCTCTGCTGCCTGCCCTGACCTTCTGTTCTGCCATTGACTTAGGTCCCGACCTCCTGCCTGTCCCCTACCACTATTGTGTACCTCAACTTGGCCGTGAGCAAAGTCGCGCCTGTGGAGCGACCTGGTGGTATCCTGCCGCAGGAAGTCCAGTCTGCTTTATGATGAGCTCTGGTAAAAACCAGGTGCCATTTAGACTCCACTCCCAGGTGTTGGCTTACGTCATCACTCGGGGTGGTACAGTGGGTCCACTACTCGACTCCTGACATATAATAGTTCTTGCATATATAATCAGTATTATGGTGGTTATATTCTTGTATAAAGGGGCAAAATTATAGTAGTTATATTCTTATCGCTTACTTGTATAGTGATTTGGAAGCTGGTAAACTCCCTATAATTTTGCCTCGCTAATAACTTGCCTGATTGTTATCTCTCAATTATTTTGAAATTCTGAAAGCTCATTTACAAAAGTGTACAAAAGAGGAGCAGGAAAACTAGGAAAACCTACTTTATTACAAATGTCAGAGATAGAGTACAGCAATAAATGGGCAGATTATGCAAAAGGTGCTGCAGGGGAATCACATGACATAAAATGAAAGTGAAATTAAGAGGGATTCAGTTTTGTCTTGTATCCCCAAACTATTGGTTTTCAGTAAATGTAATCATTGTATTATTAACAGGATTTTACTTATTTAGGTTGGCTGCATTGGAATGTGCTCATTCCTTGGAAACCGAGAGACCATGTGCTATTCGGATTCCATAAAGTGAGAAAAGTGCCGGGACATGAGCCCTTGCATCACAGTTTAAGCTTCAGCACCAACACTGTAATAGTTAACATCAACCTGAGTATAACCTAAAACCTTTTAGTGGCAAACTGGAACGTAATGAGGTAAGAAAAGTTAAAGAGTAACTAAGCCTTTGAAGCAATTTTGCAGAAATAAATAGGGGGAACCTATTAAAGGGATAAATTAAATAAATTAAAGGGAACCCGTCATCATATTTCTCACTAAAACAGGTGCTGACAGGTTCCTATAGAGCCCTATTACCAAAATGGCACCCTTCTTTGATGTAAAAAAAATCCTTGCCTCACAACCCCATAAAATTAACTTTGTAACCTTACTTGACATCCAGCCAAATCCTGCAGTCAGTCGGAGCATTGGTTTCCTCGACAAATCCAATGCCATTCCTGTCTTCACTCAGTAACACTTTTCCCCCATGAGATGCATCATCCAGCTGACTGGCTGAATTCCCACACCTGCGCACTCCTCTTCAGTGTCCGGTTATGTGCAGTGAGCGTCAGAGTGTGTTCGTGCCCTCCGCGGCTCTCTGTGCATGACTGGACACTGAAGAGGAGAAGGCTTAAAGAAGGGTGCTGTTGTGGTAATAGGGCTCTATGGGAACCTGCCACTATATAATTTATTGTGAAAAAGGTGGTGACATGTTCCCTTTCTTCTTCTCTATGCCTTTCTTCTGCTTCATTCTTCTGCGGTGAACTGGTACATACACCACAGTGAGATAATAAAGGAATCTACATATTGGTAGCATTTGGGATTATTTGCCCCAATCCGCCACCTTCACGCCAGTGGGGCATAAAGGGGTGGGGGGGGGGGCGGCTGGCCGAGCAGAGAGCGCGGCATGTCCGGGAGTGGGCCAGCGCGGGGCATTACTGCCCCCACGCCTGCGCACTCGCTGCCGCCGGCGACTCTTCATATGTGAAAAGCTCTGCCTGGCGTAGAATAAACCCTGCGCAGCCTCCCGCCCTGATACAGCCTCTTGATGTATGCCACTGCGTATATGCAGCGAATATGTGGTTTTCTGCTTGCTGTCATTCCTCAGGCAGCTTCACTGTTTACTTCCAGTGGATCTGTCCCTGTTCAAGTGATGTCACACAGGTGCATGGCTCGTTATCTCACATAGCTCGGATTACTCTGTTGTAAAAGAAGCTGTGCACCTGTCTGACCTCACATGGCAATGGCCTGGTTTTTATCCGCAGGAAGTTAATGATGAAGATTGCTGTTAAATAACAAACAGAAGAGATCTAGAAAACGGTGGGGGAATGGATACATAAAGTATATTGAGGTACTGAATACATTTTCGGTATGGTGCTGAAAGTAGAGTTAATCTATAAATCTTTCAGGAAAAAACAATGCAAGAGATTGTTGTTACTGTCCATGGTGCTGAACCACTTTGCTCTGGATCTTGTGAAGGAACCTTCTACATATTTGTCTCATAAGGAAGCTTAAACACAGCTTTATACCTTTCAAATAGAGTTCCATTATTTGCCCACTCTTGGTACAGTAACTAAAACCATCTACATTAGTTAGAGAGCAGAAGATGGAACCAGTGGTATCCTCTCCACACAATCCACAATGGTAGCACAAAAAAGGAGGGGATATTAGTAAAGAGTGGTGATATAACCAAAGATAGGAAGTAATCCTGGAATGCTAAATGTGATTTAGTGGCAGTAACATTAGGAAACTGGCTATTCGGACCTACTCTCAGTTTGGTTACTAGTAATATTATCTCAATGCTTCTCCAATAAATTAAAATAAAGAATTGCCACTGCCAGGATCACCATCCCCTTTCTCTTTCTGACCTTTGTGACCTGTCATAAAGCTGTAACTGAGGAGGAGTTACAGGCATTTTTACACACAAAGGCCAAATCTGGAGAATGAAGAAAAATGATGGGGACTGGATACACTAGAAAAACTAGAAATATGAAACTGTCGGTGACAGAACAGTGTCCATATAAAGGGTGAAAACCACAGCAAAGTCTTTCCCAACACTGTGTGGGTGCAGAGCCTGAACATTGCGACCAAGCTGCAGGGTCGACACCAATTTAACGACTCTATGCCTCATGTTAAGTATAGTACCTTAAGGACTTTAGATCTAATACTAACAAAGCACTTAGTGTAATGTATATTGGGTGAAGATAAAAATACATTAAGCGTTTCCAAAGCAATCCCGAGTGAAGCTTATCCATGTTTTTGAAGGCAGTGAATGTAGTGGACTTGCGGGACCTCCACTGATTTTAAGACAAAATTGACTAATCGGTGGCAAGTACTACTTGAAATTGTTTAATCCTGCCTAATATCAAGACATTGAAGGCTTGGACCACTTAGTCAACAAATGCATTAGATTTATCACAGTGGCTGATGCTGTATGATTTTATTGGGACTTGTTTACATTTTTTTAGTCTAACCATATTACCATATTACTGAGGCCTTTGACTGTTCATGGGAGCCAGTAACAATTTTAGGAGAGACCCAGAGGTGGGTCCCTTTTTAAGACAACATAAGCACATGGTTAACTGTAATTAAAGAGTTTGGGCAGATACAGCTTTTGATGACTTATCCTGAGGATAGGCCATCAATAGCTGACTTGTGGGGCTGACACCCAGTTCTCTGCAGCAATCAGCTATTCAGGCTGTACAGATACAGAAACACAGAGATAGAAGCATTTGGAAACTGTAACTGAATCTGCAGCTCCAAATGACTTTCAGTGTGAGCCACGGCTGCCATGGCAGTGCTCAATGGCACAGGGACATGGCGTCAACTACTTCCAGCTCTGTGTCCCAAATACCTAATTGGTGCAAGTGCCAGATTTTGCCCCCTGCAATCAAACTACTGATGTCTGATCTAAGAATAGGTCAGCAATCGTTATTCGTGGCAATTCGTGAAATTACTTCCTTAGCACTAAACGATTGTAAGCTCTTGCTAGCAGGGTCCTCATTCCTGTAGTTATAAATGACCATGTTATTAGTCTGTAATGTCTTATTTTATTTCTTAGTGTCCCTCATGATCTGTAAATTACTGCAGAATCTGATGGCGCTATATAAATGAAGATTTCTTCATTATTATTACTATTATTTCACACTACAAACCATGCCATCCTGGCACGCCACAACCCTTTCCATCCAAACCATGCCTCTTATCTAAAACACACAATACATGTGGGGAATACCATTTGCCAGTTTTCTTGGTGATAATGAAGTCAGAATTCCAGGACAATTAGCTTTTATTGCAGTTATGTTTGTCACTTGATAACATAACTTTACTTTTCTGTGTCCAACATAAATACAAAACAATAATGGAGTAAGGGCTTTAAAAAGTGAAGCCACAGCAGAGCACAGAAGACGTCTAAAGAAAGCAGTAACAATCATGAGAATGGAGGCCAGTGCAGGACACGTCTGGAGAAGGGGACCATGTTAATGGCTCTTAATGTATCAGCATCAGTGATATTTTTCCATGAGGTTCAAAAGCTCTGAACATTCACTAACATGTACACACCCCATACATTAGACATCCCATCATCATGCTCTGATGCAGACTACACATATAGTGCTCTATGTAAAATTATGCTGACAGGTGCATTTTAGAAATATTAACTCCTTCAAGCATTTCTAGGGTATTGTGGTCTCCTGAGGAAGCATTAGGCGAAACGCGCATCGGGGCACGGGGTAGACAAACAGCCACAGCAAGGTAATAACCTGTATACTACCTATTATAGAAAAAGATGTGTTTTATTTGATGTACTGTACAAAATCTTCATCAAGCTTGCTATAGATGTGCTGCTGAAGTCTCCCCTGTTATCTTGGGACCATTTTTTAGCTATTGTCTAAATTAATGTTTGTATGAGTTTTAATTATATGAAATAAAAATTTATAAGGTTTTTAAATATATCTTTCTTGAGTTCCCCTTATTGTAGGGTATTTGATTAGAGGTTAGGGGGGAATTCACCCTGACTAAACTATAGGACGCACTAAGTTTGGGTTATATTGTGGTCTCCTGTCTAGATTACTGGTTGACAACTCCCATAGATCATTGTACTGTAGAGATGCTGTTCTGCTCCTGCCTATCTGCTTTCCTGCTTGCCTGTTACAATGCCAGTCTTCACTGGAGGTCTGGCATCCTTTTCATAAAAGATTAATAGAACCGGTGTCTGATAGATAAGCAAAAAACTGTGACCGGTACAGGGAGAATTACTAACATGAATACATGGATTATATATTTCATATCTTCTTGGTCGTGATAGCCCAACCCAGTAAAATCCCATGACAAATAGAAGGCAATTAAAGCATTGGCCAGGAGGCGGCAACCTAAAGCTTTTCTCACTTTTCTACAGATTTTCTACAGATTTATTGACTATTTTAGGGAGATGAATCTACATTGTGTATTTGATGAACTGCGCTAAGCTTCTGTTTGGGAAGTATTGATTCCATGCGATAAAGAGTGTAATTTACACTGTATTCATGGTAATAATAACAGAAGCCTCCTGTCATAATGCACATGCCTTGTCCTTTCCTGCCACAATGATCCAGTTATTCCCCCAAGTCCCAAGGGAGGGACAAAGAAAATCACATTATGCAGAAGGCTCTTAACATCACATTTACTATTTATATGCTGGGACAACTTGATTTATTTCGGAATTCCCAGCAAGTCAGAAGGTCACAGGTTCCAGGTTGTGCAGCGTTGACTTCACACTCCAGAGCGCTGCTCCTTCTGCAGATGTAATATCACATTGCAAATATAATGAGCATGGAGCGTGACGGAGCGCTCAGATTCCATAAGCAATTGCATTTATGGCACATTACTTTTTGCGCCTTCAGTAAAATATTTGCAAAATCCTCTTTGTGTGGTTAGTCTAATATTATGCAGATAGAGACTGAAAACTATATGGACGTTGAGTTTCAATCCTTCATCACAGTCAAGATCTCTGCTTGCTGACAGTGAATGAAAACTTGTATTGTCTATTTCAAGCTACTAAAACCTCATGCTCACAATATTCTCCACAGCTGGGTGTTTAGAATTGTAGATATTTCTCTTTTTATCATTGGGTCCCATGACAAAGTCTAGAAAGGACCCCCTTCCCCAATGCATTGAGTTTTGTCTCCATTCTATCTCCGTTTTTTCTCTGTGATACTTTCGTGTTTTCTCCGCATCCACAAACATCACACCTGGTTTTTCAGCCTCATCAGTGAAAAAATAGATGTTTCAAAATTTTTTTTGCGGACCCATAGACTTCTATTGCCTTCCGTAATCCACATCCGTGATAAATATAGGACATGTTTCCTATGTGAAAGAGACCTCAATTAGGAGTAAGATGCAACAAATGAGATGCATTTGGCTCTGATGACACTCCATGTGCTAGAATATCACATTTATACCATCTGTTAGCTAGCATAGATTTGCATTATAATTTATGACCCATTCTGATTTAAATTATAGCAATTCTATTGGGCAGTGACCAGTCTCTCTAATCTAACTAACCCTAGAGAAAAACGTCTGTGCTAGGTCTGTGAATCACAGACCGTGCGCTGGCCAAATATTACCGAGCTGGGGGAGGTGCGATCTGTGATTTACAGACAGACCATGGCTGCTTGCTTGTAGCATAAGTCTCTGGGTAACATGCAGTTTGTGCAAAAATTTCCAGCCTTGTGAGCCATACAACTGCCTAATAGAGGGCTTAATAAATCCCTCCACTTTGTCTTACCAAAACATCATACATATAAATAATGATATAAATAATGCTATAAAATTGATATTAATGCACTGATAAATTTCCCAAGTCAGCTCCCAACAAGCTGCTTCCTTTTCCATTGTAGAAGATAAAGCTTTGCCTGCATAACAATTTATAGAGTATAAGTTAGATAGTAGTTCTAGAGTACAAAACTAAATATAAACTGTAGAACACCAGGCCATAAGCTCCCCCTAGTAGAGGCTGGACAGCAGTAAATGCAGATGTGCAATGCTTACCCACAAATCAGCCATGTGGTCTGCCTCCATAGAAGGAATGCTACTGCCTGGGTATTGTTACATATGATCAGGATGAATCATCCGCCGGGTTAGCTACACAGACCATGGGGGAGAGGCACGTGATGTTATTAGTTGGGATTCTGCTTTACTGGATTTATGTGTATTCTGTTTTCCTGTTACTTTTGTCGCAATTGTATGATTATGTTGACCCTCCCCTATTGTTTTCTCATGGGACACTACTCCTACCCTAGAATTTTATAATACAGAGAGCCATAACAATACGTGAGACCTTGCACAGGACCTAAAGACCAATTACCAACCCATTTATTGGCCAAGCAAAGTCAAACACAGACGTGAATGTCAGATTAAGGCCACTTTCCAACTGTCTTGAAGTGTCCCCCTCACCCTCTTCCCTTTCCCCTTGTTTTTTGAGGCACAGAAGCCGACCATGGAAGAATGTTATACATCACCATGTCTGTTACAAAAGGAACATTACTATATGGATGTTCATATATTTACATGTCATATAGATGTTTAATTGTATTCCATGTCCATTTATACTTGTACATTATGCCTCAGAAAAATAAAAACATTTAGAAAGTTGGCTAATTTTTCTTTATATAAAGCTTCATTTACATAAGTCTAGAATCCCCACTTTGATTTATTCAGACATTATTAGCTGTATGGATTGTGCGGTGGTGCTACAGCTCTGTGTTTTCAGGTGCATTAGCTTTCCCTTCACACATGGACCTGCAGATAATGTAATTATTATTGGAATTAGGGCACTATCTCCTATGTAACACGCTTCCAGCCACAGGACAGATTAGGCACGTAGAGTCCCTGTCATTGCTCCGCGGGTCTAATCACTGCGCTTTTTTCTACTGTATGGGAATAATGGAAGGTAATTAAAATAAACCCATAGATTTGCAGACAGAGCCTATTGCACAATATACTGCTGCAAGGCAAGGCTGGTACCAGGCTGCATCTTTACAAGGCGAGGCTCATAAGCTCTTCAGGTGGCAGCCTGCTCCCCCACAATCCTTTGCTGAAGATCGGCGTCTGGATTCCTGTGTTTTATGTGGAGTTAACTTGAAACTGTCTTTCTACAATCTTCTCTCCATTTGCTGTGTGACTACAGTCTAATGCTTTTTTTAAAAATTTAAATCCTGATATCTGTGACCACAACCCCACAATATGACACATTTAGCAATAAGGGCATACATTGCATGTGGTCCTGTGGACCTCATCCGGCCTGCTGAGTATCCCCTCATCCACATCCCCTGCGATAGGGGCAGACGGTCACACGGGGATAGTGGGGCCAGCACCATCATACAGTACAGCAGGAGCAGACGAGCCAGGAGCCCAACTACCAAACGGCACCTTGCTCATACACTCCCACTGACTTGTGCTCTGCAGCTGACTGCTGTTTGTGCCGTGGCAGAGTAGGGATTAATCCACTCCCTACTCTGCCATCAGGGAAAGCATGGTTCCCATCGCCGTCAATGTTATGACGTCACTATGTCAACAGCGCTTGGCGCTTACTTCAGCAACGTTGGGAGCTGCCACCAGGCAGGTATTTTTTTCGCAAAGGAGAGGGGGTATTATTAAAGGGGGCAAAATGCAGGGGACATTATATATGGGGGCATAATACAAGAGCGCATAAGGAGAGGAGGAATTCTAAAAGTGGGCATAATGGAGGGGGCACTATATATGGGGACATAATGGAAGGGACATAAGGAGAGGGGGCATTAGGAGAGGAGGCAACATAAATGGGGCCTTATGGAGGCATTATAAAAGGGGATACTATAAAAGGGGGAAATAATGGAGGGGACACTTTAAAAGCGGGCATAAGGAGAGGGTGCACTATAAAAGGGGGCTTAAGGAGAGGAGGCATTATAAAAGCAGGTGTTATACAAAGGGGCATAATGAGAGGGGACATTATAATGGGCACGTAATGAGAGGGAGCATTAGGTATTGGGTAGAACTAAGTATATTAGTCCGGCCCAATCATTCCAATAATTAATGTGGCCTCATGGAAAAATAAATTGCAGACTACTGCCCTAGAGAGAGGTCCAACGCTGTTTGATTTTATTCCCTGTGTTCTTGCTGGAATCCGTCCAGGGTCCCACCCTCCAGAAGAACATTAAAAGGTTGGGTAAATGTTTTACAAGTTATAGAAAGGATGTAGTAGGGTGAATAAACTCTATACTCTTATCTTATAGGATGTACCTGTGGCTTATTTTGAGCAGTCTCTATACAAGGTGTTATTATACAGCAGACCCCTGACACTAACACCTGTTTATCCTTTAAATGCTGCGGTTATCTATGGGTGCAGCCATCTTGTAACCAATTGTAGCCCCCAACTTCTACAAAGTTTTGTTGCAACCTGGAAAAATTTTATTTTTATTCAAAGACTCCATTTCTTAAAAAGGTTTTACAACAAGATGAAAGCTATAGCAATTTGGTATTTCTGTCATCAATTGTATTGACCAGAAGGAAAAAGGGTATATGTCCATTTGGCGCAAAGTGAAAGCTATAAAAAATCAGCCTTATCTTCAATTTGGAATTGCTTCTAACTTAGCAGTACAAAACTAAAAACACAGATTGCTCAGAGTAATAAGTTTGGATGTGATAAGATCATTGGATGTGAAGTGTTTCAGTAACTTAAGGGAGTAATGTTCATGATGTCTTACAATAAATAACAAGGTGGATGAGGGAGACAACACATGACCACTGAGAACCCACAGACCTCAGTGGTTCATGTAAGTGAAATGGAGCTACAGATATGTTCTCCAGATTCTACAATGATGTAACTGTGCCTTGCCTATCTCACTATAATTATCAGCTATTATCTTATAAAAGGTATTGTCATCACTAATGGGAGAACATTTACAGAGTCAGAATATGACCATGTTTATATATGAAGGGATTTTATCAAATAAAATCCTTTTTTCCTCTGATCTGTCTCCAAGCTTTATTAGACCACAGTTCCTATATACTGAAGTATATTCATTCCTGAGAATATCAGATTGTACCTATTGAGACTCCCTTACATCAGGAAAACAAGGATCCAGTAAGCTCTTATATTTCTCTCCCTCCTTCTGCTAAAATAACATTGGTTTTCTACTCCCAGTTATGACAGGTCTACGGGAAGAAGAAGGGAGAGGAAGAGAAAGATAAAGAATGAGGAGAACAGAAGAATGAATGAGAAGGAGTGAGGAGCAGCCTGCCACTAGATAAACACAGCTGATGATTTTGGGGGTGGAGGGTGGGGGGCACACAATCCTCCTCACTTCTCTTCCCTCCTTTGGATAGTGTGGAGCTTCCTGCGCTGCAGGAGGGGCTGATGTCACCCGGTAATCTGGAGCTTGGCATCACACCCTGGTTACCTGGCAGGGGCGGGCACCTGTACCTGCTCTGGGAATGCCCGGCTCCTCCCTGGCACCTGGGGCATATAAAGCAGCAGCTGGTGCATGGATGAAGGGGCACAGCGCTCTCTCAGCTGTGGAGTCTTTGTGCTGCCAGGGGAAGCCCATGTGTCGGCTGTGGGCTCTGCCATTGTCTTGTGCTTTGTGCTGTGCATCTGAATATGTATTGTGAGAAGACAGCCACCCTCTGCTGCAGGGATCTGCCATGTGCTGCTGACCATCCAAGCGTGTCCCCATCCAAGGAGCCCAGCCTGGAGCACTGCACCTTCCTCTACTGGCCAGTAAGTATCCAGTGGCATCATCACCCTGCCATCCACTACAGGGAGGGGGCTCATGTGTCCTTATCTGCCATCCTCATCAGGAGGTAACTTCTCTTCCTGGCAAGGAGGGGTGGGGGATCCCTGATCACACACTGCAGTCTTCTCCACCAGCCATGACGTTATGTCAGATGCTCCTCATCCTCTCCTTGCTTTGTGCAGCCCCATGCACATGTGTAATGCTGCAGTCACTGCTCCATCAGGCTACACCAGTGTGCTCCAATCCAGAAGAGGGGCAGCCTCCAGCCTGGAGCTGATGTGATCAGACACAGGGAGGACCACCTCACCCCCTCTCCAGGATTGTCTCATCTCATCCCTTCTTCAGGATTGTCTCATCTTCCTCCACATTCATGGTGCAGTAACCTGGGGTAGCTGCTACTCATTTACAGCAGACATGAAATTCCCTATAGAGACCCCGAGGAAGCAGGTGAACTGGGATCCGCAAGGTGGGTGCATATACCCTGCGCACATGGGTGCAGGCTCTGCCGCAGAGCACAGTGCCCACTGCCTGCTAGACTGGTATCTGCATGGAAGCTGTTTTCTTACGCTGTGTGGGTGGGTGATGGCTGTTTGTGTCTCCTGCCCTTATGCCCTGTGTGTGCCAGCTGCTGCAGACTGCCACCGGCTGTGCCCCGTCTCCAGAAAGGAGCCCATGGGGACTTCCAGTCTTTCTTTAATCCATTAACATTGTGAAAGCTCCGCAGCAGCAGGAACACTTGTGTGAGGTCATCCCAGCGTGTCCTTAATTTTAGCAGGACTTCCCTCTTGTCTGTAGAAGTTATCATTAGTCTTATTATGATGGGAGAGCCCTGTCTCTGTCTGGATGCAGAAGCATTTACCTGTCTGTACTTGTTAGGTCAGGCAGGTGCAGGAAGCCCCTGGGGTAACACAATAGCAAGGAGGGAGGAATAATTAGGGTAGGTGGTAGAAAGTATTCAAAACAACAGATAAACTATATAACTATGTGTTATTATACACCCTTGAGCTATAGAGACACACATTAATACATTATCTGAGCCTCAGGTTTATTCAGTGAACTTCTTGCCCAGAAATAACTATGAAAAAAATGGGTAAATAACATACAAACAACCAGAAATTACAGCTTATTAATCATAACATATTTACATTAATCATATAAATGTTATATATGATATAATGTAAACATTCTGAAAAATATGCAGATAACAATACATTGTCTGGACATAAGCTGTATCCAAATCAAATGCCCTGTTACTTCCGAAAGTCAATTTACAATGATTATTTATATAAAACATAACATTTTATATGCCCTCTATTAAACACTGAACCATGTAGAACAGAGTACAATATATTAACTAGAAAAATCACACAATACTGATACTCAGTACATGGACATGTTATACAGCTGAGGCAGGCATAGTATTTTGTATATATATATGTATGTATGTATATAGCCATGACGAGCACAGTATCATAATAAGGTTGTGTTGTGGATTCCTTTGAGATCATTTGGAGGCTGGGGTCCCCTCTGCTGTGGATTCAAACATAATAGAAGAGTTCAAGAGAAAATCCTCCTACACAACATAAAATTGCAAATGAAAAAAGTTGCCAAGGGCAGACTCCACTATGCAATATGTCTGTACAGGGAATGTACACAGCTTTTCATCGGTATTTCTGTTGTGTAATGGGGACTCAGGTTTAGGGCTCATAAATTAACGCAGATCACATCTTCCGGAGACAGAAGTCTGTCATTGTTAATTATTTTTTGGCATTAAATGGCATACAAAGGACATATGCCAAATTTATATGTATGGACAGCTTAAGGTTCCAGGCATCAGATCAATGGACCTTTGGGCTGCATAACTGAATGCTACTGCTGCATACTTAATGTGTCCCCAGTTACGAGGCTGGGCTCTCGGGTTTGAAGACACTCTTTATCCTTGATGGTGACAGATCCTGCCTGTTATACTATAGTGCTTAACCGAACATCATATGACATCATTGTTTTTGTACTGGAGGGATTGGAAAGTTGTCTGTGCATCACATGATACCTTTATACCCGCATCCAGCAAACATTATGGGTGGGATACAAAGAAATTTGTCTAGGAGATATCTTGTAGTGCTGTAAAATCCATGTATCTATAGGATAATTTACTAGATGCCGCAGCATAGATCTCCCTAAAACGACTGTAATTCTCCATTATCATTTAATTAACATTGATCAGATATAAATTAACTGGTTGAATAATGCAGCTTAGAGATGTTGGTGTCAGCTGTGTATATTGTCGCCCGCTATCCATTAACACACATACATCATTTTACTTTCTTCCTATGTACTATACGAAAATACATTTTTCTTGATGGGACAAGGAAAACAATGCCTCTTTTTGCTGCCTTGTAAGCCAGCCCCTTAACATCAAGCATGACTTTCAAGAAGCCTAATGACATGTTGGGAGATTAAAGCCATACTGGTATATCTAATTCTTTGCACATGTGGCTAGTAGTCAGAGCCAGTAGTCGAATAAGTAATAACTGGGTGACAACCTATAACAAAGGGTATGAGGAGAACATGAGAAGATTTGCATTTCAGAAATACATTCTATAGATGGGATGTATGAACTTTGTGAATAAATCATGTTCATTTGTCACTTATATCTTTCCCTGGTATCCATGAACTGTTTAGGAGGAAGCATTGGCTTTTGGAAAAATTGAGAAAGAGAATGAAGGATTCTATAAATTTAGGTGAGGGGAAAACCCTTTAAATGTCAATGTCAATGTAAATGCCACTAGGACAATTACAATGGAGACAATACCTATGAAAGACTATGGGAAACATTTACCTCCCCTCTGGGGCATCCGCCTTGCCTGGTGTAGAATTGCGCTATAGCCAGCGAGTGTGCAGGCTTAAACAGTGGCAGCCACCCCCTTCAGGCCCTTCCAGGCTTACTTGGCATGGATGTGGAATAAAGGGGAAAATAATCGTAATGTCTGGCGGTTTCGCTAGCCATTGCAATTATTTCAGGGCTTGTACACCAGAAAACTGGCTTACAAGCCCTGATAAAAGTCCCCCTGTGACTGTAAACATCTCAGAGATAGAAACCCTGACTCTGGGAGGCCATTAGACACCATAGACAACTATTTCAGGGCTTGTAAGACAGTTTTTAGGTTTCCTAGCCCTAATTGATAAAAATGGCCCTATGAGTGTATAGATAGTTAACAACCAATCAAACCTATGACAACAGATAAGGTTCAGAACAATGGAGACCTTCATTTTAGGCATTGTTATTATACAGACTATAAGTGTACTGTAACATTACAGAAATGGAGACCATTCCTTTAGAGAATTATTAAAGGGCTTGTCCTAGAGTTTAAAAAAATATATAGGTGGCCTTGGGGGATGGGACAGTGAAAAAAATGTATACTTACCTTTTCTGGTGCATGTTGTCAGTACTGTGCTTCCTTTTCACAACTTTTGCTTTCTTGGCACGCCCACTCGTCTCCTACCATACGTGCCTGATACACATTGAAACTAATGCTGTTTTGGGCGTGGGGACAGGGATTGGGTGGGTGTGCCAGGCAGGCAGAAGTTGTCAGAGCATGCCTGCCACTGCAAACAAACAGAGGTGCGGCACTGACAACCGGAGTGCCCGAGAAGGTAAGTATAAGTTTATTTTTGTTTACTTGAAAACATTGGACATTGTGGCAATAATCCACTCCAGTAACCATGAGTATAAAGATAGTGGGTGGGTGTCTATCATACGCTGGCGCATGGTGGACCAGGGTATGATGTTAACCGTGCCCCCGCTAGAGGCTCTGGTCTGATATCCAGTATCTGGAGGGCTGGTGCGCTCCCAGACAATTACATGGCACAGGCTATACTTTACTCTTACTAAACTTTACTCCTATGACCATGACCACCTATGACCTCAGTTCAGGTTCTTACCATAGAGCTCAATGACTACCATGAGTACTGAAGTTATGACCATAGAGACCTCCACCACTGAGAATATGACCACTCAGACCCTGATTTTTCAAGACTGTGACCACAGGTCAAAGGCCATGATTGTAGAGACAGTTATCACAGAGACCATGATAGTTACATAGTTTTTTTTAATATAGTTATGAAAGACACAGGTCCATCATGTCCAATCTCAATATGACAACATTTTTCTGACCAAGAGAAAGGCAAACCCCCTATTGTGCCACTTATATTGTAATGGAGAAATTCATAGCCAACCACAAATATCAAAACAAATACCTGGATTAATTGTGATATTTTTTTTAACAAGACATCTCCATTAAATGAATTAACCATCATAACATCTTGTGGCAGTGGGCTCCATACTCTTATTGCACTTACAATAACGAATCCCTGTCTACAATGGGTGATTTTCCTCTAGACAATGAGGATATCATCTTGAAGATCATGACCTCTTATATAGGTGACCTTAAATATCTTTTTCCCCCAGATTACATTTTCATATACATTTTGCTTCTTTTGCTTGAAGTTTGAATGTTTATTCATCTCCATATCATTACCTGGGCCATTCCACCATGTCTGTGCACAACTTTATCCCAGGCTTGAATAGAGAGAATACCCTTCTCTCTCTGCGGTCAATAACATCTGCTGTTTCTTCCATATATCTCTATGTTTATGCTGCTGCAAATTCCAAGTTCATGCATCAGTATTTTAATACATGCAATTGCCTTGTCCTATAAAGTATTTCAGGCTGGGGTGTGACTGACTAAAGTTGAAATAGGATAAGAATTCCTTATGATGACTCCTGTGTCCTGATGTCACATGCCTTCAGTGCTGAGAACCTCCAGAGACAATTACATTTATGTGTTTGACTTATAAGCTCCTATCAGCTGGATTATTAAGAAACAGTACTTACCTCCTGTTAGTAAATGGTACAATATGCAACCCCAGCCAAAGAGTTGTGTTGCTCTTCCTTATCATGTTCATCCTCTGGAATGTGGGGCTGAACACTCATTGTCGCTGTTCTCGGCTGCATAAATCTATAATCAGTCTCTGGTGCATTTGTGGTAAATATTTACTATTTGGTGTCTGTTTTGTCTCCTGAAATCAGATCTTTTGTAATTCCATCTGATTCAGAGAATGAAATGCTTGTCCTTCTACTAGAATCATTATCTGCTTTCTAATAACTGAAACACAAGAAATACAAGACACAAAACACAAGAATATAGCTATTATAATATTGCTCCTTCTGTAGAATAATGTAAATACTATTTACCCAGCACTGGGCATACCCGGGGTTGCTGGGAGGACCCACATAAGGCAATACATTTTGTATGATAAACTATGGAATATTTTCGGGAACAGGAGACTGTTTTAGATTCAGAATTTTTAATGCCGCCACATGAGTTCACTGCAAAGGGGCCCATTGAGGTTCTGTCACCCAGGGGCCTACTGAAACCTGGAGCCGGCCCTGTTATAGTAGGTATATTCTTAGACATATTGAACTGTATTATAGTAACTATTAGAATATAGTAACTTACTAGAATATTTTCCTCTATATAGCTACTATAGCTACTATAATACTGTCCTAGACTCAACAACTATAATACTCCCTCTATTTAAAAGACTTCAAATATTATAATACTGCCCCCTATCTTCAAGAAAATAACTAACATAATATAGCACTTGTGTATAATAATTCCCCCTTTATATAACAAGGTCTGCTGCAATACTTCCCATATGCATGACTTCTGCAATACTGCTGTAATGTACAATATAACTACTATATCTCAACTCCATGTACAAGACTATGACTACTACTGCTGCCCTGTACAAAAATACAACCACCATAATGCTGTCTGCTATCCCCTAAGTCAGTGGTTGCAGTCCAAGGAAAGTGCTATTTTAAAGTGACAGATCCTTGGCTGCCTGGGACTACAGAAGGGGGAGAAGGTGTGGACAAGAATCCACTGATTCTTCATGTTCAGGAGACCCTGGATGGAAGCTTCAGTCATAATCTGAATTCCTCCTCCTTCTTTCTACTGTATCGGTGTCCCAAGGATGCCAATATGATTGAAAGTTGGAACAGAGCAAGGATCAATAACCTACAGCTTAAATTGCCTCGTTCACAATTTGTAATAAATAAATAGTTTTAGTTGTAGTTTGGACATTTAGTCTATAAAAGTCTATAAAAGCTTCATCATCACTACCCTAAGTAAAAGAAAGTAACTTATTATCACCCAATTTTACAGGAAAACATCTAATACTCCTCAATAAGTACAAGAATGCAACTACTATAAATCTACTCCCTATGTACTGTATTGGAATATAAACATTGCTATTCTGCTTCTTTTTACATCATACTGCTCCTGGTATAGAAGAATATAACTACTAAAATACTTTGTCATATGTATAATTACTATAGTATTACCCCATAGGTACATGGATAAACATATAGGACCACATTTACTAAAAAACAGTGCAAACTGCATTATGTGCCTCTGAAGTGTGCAGATTGAACCAGATTAATGAATTGTGAGGCACGTTCTTCATGAATCTGCACAGCTCCGACAGAGTGCACCAATTTTTTTTTTGGAACACCTTTAACATGGGGCTTTCGACACATTTATGTCGGACATTGCATAATTAATGTGGCGCACAGTCCCACTTGTCACCGGAACGCCCATTTCAGTGCAGAAATTTCTGTTGCATGAAGAATAGTGCAGCTGCGCCACAAAACGGTCGTGCGCAACATAATTGTGGCACAAGCACTTCTTATATGCACTGAAAATGAACGCGGCACACAGCCCTTAGTAAATGTGGGCCATAAAGTTCGGCTGTCTACGTATCACAATATATTTACTCTACATAAGTTGCTAGATCAAGCATCTGAATACTCAAGTGCATATAATGCAAGAAGCAGTTGTTGGTAATATGGATCAGTTGTTACAATATTAGGGTGCAGAGGTTATTAGTAGAAACTGTACAATAAAGAAGACTTTTTGCACACAGGAAGAACCTGCATACTTGTAAAGTCTCATGCAGGTGACCGTATGGAGGGTTGTGATAAGGCCACACTATTGCCATATCGAGACCCCATAGAGGTCTATAGCACCCGGTCACGGTTCAGTGAGCACAAGGAGTTAAACTGCACCATTACTACTCAGCTTTCAATCGAGAGGGGTATAAACGCTTACACCTCCTTCCTGCCTTGTGCTATGTCCAGGTACATGAGGCTTGAGTTTGTGAAGTTGACATGCCAACTGGTACCAAGAATGCTTGATTGGCAATAACTTTGGGGATCAGGCAGGACGTTTTGCATTCTGGGAGACATGTCAAATCTCATACACACACTGAGGATAAAATCTGCAGGCGAAATGACTTACCAATTTATGGATTTATGATTTGTAGAATATTATCTTACTGTTGCAGATTCTGGTGTAAGAATCAACTTTAAGCACCACTCCCCCTACCCATCAAATTCGTGTCATAAAACCAGACCACTTGGGCTGATTTCTGATGCTTGCAGAGTGGCTTCAGAATTACTGCTGGGGTCAGTTCTACAGTCATGTGCAGATAAGCCTAGGGATCCCTCGTATCACTTCTAGGGGTGTCAAACTCTCCTACTTCATGGTCAGCTTTTGGGGTAGTATATCACACCACAGCAAAGGCATGATTGAAGTGTTCATAACAAAATTTCACTACTTAAACTCAGCTGTTCCCAAACAGAACCTTGATTCATCGCTTAAAATATGACATGTTTTTCCATTTACCACACCACTGCACACAAACATGATAGTGAAGATGCAACCTGTGTATGGATGGTGAACAAAAAAACTGTGGGATCTGCCTGTGCTTTTTGGTGTGATATACTCTACTGGTAGTTTACCTGGATTGTCCAGAGCTTGTTTAGTGTGTGTGCAGGCAATTTTTTACAGAGTTATAATGCATACATTTTTTTGACAGTGAGTGTTTTTTGTAAGTTTTTTTTTTTAGTTGGATGCATTAAACTGTGTACATTGAAATTTACTGTAACCATTAGAGACAGAGGTGACTTTGATGCTGGAATGATGTTTCCCTTCAGTATTCAGTCTTCCCAGCATTGGACAGCTTCTTGTTATTTCCTTACAGGTGAAGGTGCTGGGATATTAATCAGATTAGCTACTGATCTTGGCCGCTGATCACAGACAACTGAGCCATTAGTCCTCAAAGCCAATACTGGATGATTAGCTTGTCTTCAGAATGAAATTATTTCCTGGCTGAGAATTCTGGGATCTGTAGTTTGGCAGCAGTTTAAGAAAGGTTAACTGTTCGGAGGAATGGACTGAGGCAGAGGTGTTTCCAGCACGGAGAGAGGCTCATAATAATACATAATGTGAATGTCTGCTTATTTTAGTTTATGATACCATGTACAGTGTAATATCATGTGGGCAGTATAGCAATTCAATAGGTGGGATGACAGCTCAGGTTGTCCCATCACCCTTCTTCACGGGTGCTGCAACTTTAAGGCCCCAAGCACTGCAAGTACATGGCTATTTTTTCTTCTTTACAATCACAATAAGCAAATGTAAGTGTTTTGTTAATATAATCTTTTGCATCAGGTTACAAGAAGAAGGGATAGTGTTGCTAAAATGTTTGCTGTGGGCCAATCTCTGCTCCATATCATGGGTAGGAGGCTTTCTGAATTTTTGTCATGCATCCATATTTCATATAGGTATCTGTTAAGTTATGGATTGAAACAATATCTGTTTCTAGTTGGGTCATACCCATTTATAAGATTATATTTAAGATCCCTTATTAGTATATTGATAGGGCATGGTTGTGATTACATTGATCAAAGCCTGTGTTCCACAATGATCAAACTAATAGGATGTGATATTATGCAATAGCCTTTTCATATAATATTACAATCTGATTTTGATATTTGTGACTCTAAAAACAATTCTATCCCCCAAAATTACAGATGATAATCTAACCACTTACACTCTGCCTGTATTACTGTGACTGCAGATGATGAGCGCTTGTGGTTCCAGTGTTGAGCAGAAATCACTGATGCTGCTGTGTTTAGCAGATGGTAAAACAGTACTCCGATTGACCAGGCGAGAGCGCTGTATAGCTGTATTCATCATATTTTCCTGTGGGACTGTAAAAATCACAACACCACAACCCATGACGTTACCAATGTCACCATGGATGAGATCCTTTCTCTGAGTCATGAAGCCTTTGTTTCCAAGTTAGTAAATGAAGACATTTTCCTGCCCACAAATGTAACGCACTGTGTTTAAAATGAAGGTAAAACTGTGAAATTCAGTAGTCTCGTAGTCTCAAAGCGTCACTATTGGTTCATTTTAATAAAGCTTGTAATAACGTATGTACAAAGTACAATTTTGAAATTGAATTATCCTTTATATAATTTAAAGGAAATGTGTAATCAGATAATAACTATTGTATCAAGTTTTTGTGTTACTAGTATTTTAACATTTTCTCTGGGTCATGTAGCAGCTATAAATCTCTTAATGGTGTTAACAGCAACTCAGACATAATATTTGGCACTATAATAATGTACAGAAATATTGAATTAAAACATCTGAAAGAGTGCAAGAGGTAGGAGGGGTGAGCGCTCTTCACCCCTCCTTAGTAAGGCGACCGGTTGTGCCGGTCTGACTGGGTGCCATAGCTGTCTATGGGGGCCATATCAACAGCCCCTATATGTTTGTGTGCATGGGACCTAATAGCCTAAACAATAAATATAAAATGTTATTTAATCCATATAGTACATGCATTCCAACTAAATTTTCATAAAGTGTAATGAATAAGTCTTATGGACCCCAAAACTGTGCTACATCTCCTTTCTACATTTTGCCCAAGGTACTGTATAGGTACAGTGACCAAAGGAAAAGAAAATGACTTTTTACTGAATGAATCAGCCTTCGGGTGCAGCCTGGGTTCCGCTGTAACGGGTGTGTGCTATTGATGGCACTTCACCGCTGAGCCTCTGTATTAAATCAAAGGCCAGTGGTGACTGGAGGCACTGCAATTGTCCAGAACACCAGCAGGAGGTTGTTTGATTTTTTTTGTACTACATGTTAAATAGAAAAGTTGCAATCCTGGATAACCCCTTTAAGCACACTATGCAAACTGATGCACACCCACATTTGGAAGACAGATATGGCACTACAAATGTGAGAGTTGTCCCCAGAACATTAGTCAGTGACTACAGTACAGGTAGAAGTTGCATCTAGCACAAGGGTGTCAAACACTAGGCGGCCTTGTGTTATCTGGACTGACTCCCTGTCTCTATGTTCCTCTAGTCAGAAGAGCAGCATGTGACCTGCAGTACTCCAATTCTGACCACAGTCCTCCAGAAGCAGCAGCAGTCCTCTCCTTTTCTCCTCTGTGCAGCCGCTGGGTGGTGATTTCAATTGAGGGGGCATATATCAGGAGGCTACAGACAGGGGGCAATATAAGTGAGGCTGCTACAGAAAACAGAGCACTATAAGGAGGGGCCTACAGAAAAGACTGTGATTGTTGGATACTGTGGGGCAATGTAACTACTGACTACTGGAGACACTATAACTAGTGGCTACGGTGGGGTAGGCACTGAGACCTGTGGCTATTGTAGGACATTGTGACTATTGACTCAAAGAAGGCACTGTTGGCTACTGGTTGACACTGTAACTATTGACTACAAAAGGGTACAGCGAGTATTACTGTGTAAGGGAAACTGTGAATATTGGCTACTGTAGGGACACATATAAGCCATTCTGGTGTCTCAGGTAATTTTAAAATATGTTCAGCTTTGCGGTTGTTCTCAAAGCACTGATTATAATGGTAATACTGTCTTAAAAGTAACTACTGAACAGCTTGCTTAACTGTCAAGGAGTAAATACATTTATACATAGAAACAATTTCCAATGGGATCAATAAAGTTGTATTATATATATTTATAAAAGGACATTCACCCTTTTTAAGGCTGATTCGGTCTCCACTTACATCTACTTCATTCTCCCCACACAACTGACCGCATTGTGTCACCTGCATGTATCATATCGCATTTACTCATGTATAAAATGAGTTTTTCAGCACAAAAAATGTACAGAAAAACACCACCTTAGCTGATACATGAGTCTATAAAAAAAATAAACCTCCATACGCACCTTCCGGCGCCTCCTGAAGCTCCCCACGGCTCCTCTTCCATCAGCTCTTCATCGTAACTAAGCGGGCAGAGACAGTGAGCTACACTATACTACATATAAAGTGCCTCCTGTCTCATCAGAGTTTAAGGATACTATACTGAAAATTAAAATCCCAAAATATAACTTTTCTTTGTTTTCCTATAAGTCACTTTCCATGCCCTTTTTAGTTTTTTCCGTCTTTATTTTTCACTTTCCACTGTGACACACGGGGGTGTGAGAGGGTCTCTTGGGGCTAGAGTCTGTGGACTCCCTGGACCACTGTGGGGGATGATGGTACTAGCCACAACCCCGGGACCGGAGTCTAAGTAGCCCCTGGTCTTCGCCAGAGCCTGCCGCAAAGCAGGATGGTCTTGCCGCGGGGGTGACTAGGCCGGCGGTGGCAGCCAAAGAAGCAGAAACCGGACACGGGGAAGGCAGGACCTCGAGAAGGCAGGACCTTGGGATGGCAGGACCTCAGGGTGGCAGGACCTCCAGTTGGGAGGACCTCGGGATGGCAGGACCTCAGGATGACCACCGGGATACAGGACCGCCACAGGAATACAGGACCACCCCGGGAATACAGGACCAGCACGGGAATACAGGACTGCCACAGGAATTCAGGACCGCCACAGGAATACAGGACCAACACGGGAATACAGGACCGCCACAGGAATACAGGACCAACATGGGAATACAGGACCGCCACAGGAACACAGGACTGCTAAAAGAACACGGGAATGCCACAGGAACACAGGAATGCCACAGGAACACGGGAAAAACGGAGGCATCTGTCTGTCTGCGCGGCCCAGACAGACAGCAGGATCGCCTCCTAGTCGGGACCGGAGCCGAGCCAGGAGAGGTAATTCCAGGCAATGGGGTGTCCGCAACACACCTGAGGGCACGGGTGTACCCGCGATCCGTACCGAGGATCGCGGGTAGGACCGTGACACCCACCTTCAAAAAATCTATAACTTTTTTATTTTTCCAAGTTAAGAGCTCTGTGACAGCTTGTTTTCTGCATAACAAATTGCACTTCATAGTGACAGTATTTAATATTCTATGCCGTATACTGGGAAAATCTGTGTATATCTGCAGGGTTCAAGATACTAAACTAAAGTATCATAAGCCTGGGTAGGAGTAAAAAAAGAATTAGGTTATATTCACACGATCAAGATGATTCTTGGCTGGGAAAAACTTTTCATCAGTTTTTCATTTCTGAGTTTTATCTATGAAGCATATGTTTTTAACTAATCCTCATACAATATACAATTTGTTGCATCTGTTTGTAATCCATTTGCACATAATGGGGTTCATTTACTTACCCAGTCCTGTCACGACCCAGCGGCGTGTTCTCCGACGAGGATTCGGGTCTTCCGGCGATTCAGCAAGCTCGTGCGTCCAACTTCCTGCAAGTGTCACTGCTGCGCCGAGGTCCGCCAGAATTCATCATCTTCTACACGGTGCATGTGAGTGCTTGATTTTGTGACACACTTCGTTTTTTAAATTCCGCAGTTTTTCTGAATCAGTCGCATTGTCCGACGGCCACGCCCCCGATTTCTGTTGAGTGAAAGCAGGCTCTGAAATCCCCTGGCGGAATTCGGTGGAAAAAGTTGTGAAACCCGACAAAGGTGCGCCTGCGGAGCCCTTAGTAAATGAGCCCCAATGTTTTGCCAGTCCTCACCACTATATGAAAAGGAGAGTGACAAGGATGAAGAATAGGTGGAACCATAGGACTCAGCTAAATTTATTATCTGTTACAACACTTATCTAGCATGAACCAACATTAGGGGGTGGCAAACTGGGCATTTGCCTAGGGTCCACTGTCCTAAAAGGGGCCCCATGCATGTGGACTTTTGTGGACAGTGGATGTATTGTTCCTCTAATAGCCCATCGTTGAATGCCCGGGTGAAGATACTTATCATCTATCTCTTATTATTGCAGGGGTAAAGAAGCCTTTAACTGAATGTGACTGTTCATAAAATAGTTGTATTTTGGTGCCCCACTTTGACGAAAAACCGGTTCTGGTTCCAATTGACTCTATTTCTAAACTGGAGTCAATAGTGGAGAACCCTGTATCTAATTTAGGAAAATTCCTGTATTTTCTTAGGCTATTAGGCTGAATACAAAACTCCGGTCTGGATAAATGCCCACTAATGAGTGATCTGTGAAAAACATTTGGGACTTGGACATCTCTACTTTTTAATTGAACGGACACACAGTACAGTTTAACAATGGCGGTTGAATTGACCCATTAAAAAGTATTGCGTTTATTGGGGCCATGAAATCCCTGACATGAAACTTCTGCACATAAAGGGGCCTCAACTGGAGAAGGAGCCTTGTGTGAAGTTGTGTAGTTTGCAGCTTTGGTACTCAGCTCCCTTGGTCTATATTTCATTGTTGACACTTGTGACAGTAGAGTTGCTGTACTAGTAGTGGCTCTTTGGTTGGCTTCTTCTGGAGATACCTTTATGGCATGATCTATTGTGTGTAAGTGCCACAGGCCTCGAGATGTGTGATTGTTATAAAGCATTTGTTTTTTGTTCTCCTGAGCCATTGTACTCCATGTCCTGATAAAATATTCATCTCTGGGCTGGTCTTGCTATTTTAGTAATCCAAATGCATTAATTAACCATAGCTAAATTCATACCCAGCAAAAGCTATTGCTACCCAGAAGCAAATCACATACCTGACATGATGCCCGTGTGTGGATTACAACTTTAAATCACTATGGGGTGCAGGACAGGCCAATAAATGGTGGCCGTCACTTGTTGGATTCTTTTGTGATTGTCGATTTCCTACTGACTGACTTCTATAGGATGCCACTATTTGGGTGTCACTGTGAGTATGGAGGGTATTGGGCTCTCATAACAACACTCTAGACCTCATGATAACTTGTATGGTCACTGTGTAATGTTTATAATTTTTGTCCTGGTGTCATGTCTGCAAAGTGACAGAGGGATCAAGAAAAGTAAAGAGGATCTAAAACTGATAAACTGCAGATAATAATTACAATAACCTAAAGGAATATATCAATTTGTGAGTAATGGGGTAGTATAATGTTGTTCGGCTTTCTAGAGAGGTCAGTGGTGTAATGATTTGCAAAATCTACTTATATATGGCAGAAGGTGGTGGGGACAGAGCAGTGTTATGCAGATCTCTAAAAAGGTCAGTGGTGTAATCATCTGCACAACATATCCGTTTATCATTCAGGACATGGAGAAGAAAGGGATGTTCTGTGGATCTCTAGAGAGGTTAGCATATGCCTTATGTTTCTGGCAAGGTGTAGTAAAGTACCAAAACATCTGCCCATAAAAATCCTATAGGAACTTTTCTTCTGTATGTAAACAAAAATGAAGCAGAGATTTTATATTAAACTGGAGGAGCTGCTATAGATTAGGATTAAAATTATCATTATTTTCCAGTTAGTGAATGTTGCAAAATTTTATCAGCACTAGAAACGTATGTTACTCATGATTACTTTGGTTTTCTAAGGTAAAAAAAAAAGTTCAAGCACTGCCAATTCTATAACTGCCTGGAAGAGAACATTGATGTTTAATCAATGTAAGAAGTGATTATTCCCCTGCTGTTCTGTGTGAACATGACTTAGGTAAAAAAGGACAATCACACCTTGTCAGTCAGATCCTCATATCTGCTGTAAGTACGAGCAGTCCCTGGTTTACCTACAAGATAGTGTCTGGAGGTTTGTATGCAAGTTGGAACTGTATATTTAAAAATTGTAGCTAAATTTTTAGACAAAAATTTTTTGGTCTCAGTGACAATTGGATTTTAAAATTGTTAAATTGTCATAAGAACCAGGATTAACAATAAAGCTTCATTACAGACACCTCTGATAACTGTTATAGCTGATCATTGTAGCCTAGGGATAAAGTACAGTAAATTACCAACATCCAGAAGCCCATTTGTAACTAGGGGTTGTCTGCAGCTGGGGCCCAGAATACTAGTGCAGCCTTAGGCACACTGTGGTCATGGTGCTTGGTATGGGGACCGGAAGGCTGTCCTACAGCCTGGCAGGTCTCCAGTAGGTGGTGTGTACAAGAAATATGGAGATGAGACGCTCATGCAATAGTTTCTCCCTGGGGCAACCCCTGAGGTGTCTGTAGGATGACAATAGCATTAGGTATTGTTAACTCTTGCCTTACCATGCAGTGGCTACAGCTGCAATTACTAAGTTCTCCACTAGTTAAAGACCTCGTAGAGAGGTGATCAGTCTCCCTAACAGCTCCTGACATGGAGAGGGAACTATTCGCAACTATCACCCATCTTGCCTTTGCATTGGCAGGGGTGTTGCAAGAACAATCATAACAAAGAGCAGGTAGTCAGATAGATGACAATCTCTGTACAGATGATACAGTATTATGATATATTGGTGCTATAGATTAATTAAACATAAGATGGACGGATAGACAGATAGACAGAAAAGTGACATAAGTAGAAGATAGAATAGGCATAGATAGATAGATAGATAAATAAATAGATATCTGGAAGCACAGATTCCAAAGTTCTACCAAAGTAACCCACAATAGACAAAAAAGTAAAACAGAAGCAGCACTCTAAAAGAGGGAAAAAAGCAAGCAGCAACATTTCAGATGTTCAATACAATTCTCAAGCAATGATGTAGTGTAGACAGTGGAGGAGAACCTTTATGGAAACCATAATTTAGCATTGTCACCACAGTAGGCCATGTGCCCTTCTAGGATTGAGGGGGACTGGTCTAGATATCACTTTGCTCGAACAACAGTTTTTAGGTATTAACTTAAGAGATCAGTACGCCCCCTATTTCCTGATTTAGCCATTTATCTTTCATTTAATGTGCCCAAAACAAAAACACCATGGGGCAGATTTACTTACCCGGTCCATTCGCGATCCAGCGGCGCGTTCTCTGCACTGGATTCGGGTCCGGCTGGGATTTATTAAGGCAGTTCCACCGCCGTCCGCTGAAAAGCATCGGAACGCATTGGAGTTCACCGGCTCGGGCTGAGTGAAGGTAAGTGCAAGCTCCGCGACAGATTTTTTGTTTTAAATGCGGCATTTTTTCCGAATCCGTCGGGTTTTCGTTCGGCCACGCCCCATGCGCCTATGCGCCACTATCTGATCGCGTGCGGCAAAATCCCGGGGAAATTCAGGGGAAATCGGCGCAAATCGGAAATATTCGGGTAACACGTCGGGAAAACGCGAATCGTGCCCTTAGTAAATGACCCCCCATGTGTACAAATAGAGGAAAAGAAGATGCTCTAAAATCCCTACATTTGCCCCCAGTTAGTATATATGAAATTGGAAACGTGAGCTTACAATTTCATCAATTAAACATTCATCAGTACAAACATATAATTCCATAAATAATCCTTTTAATAATTAGAAAGCAAATTAATGTGTACAGATTATTCTGTCATCTCTGATACTTTTTGGAAGGTTTAGATTTTATGTTTTAAGTTCCCTTTTCTGTGGCTTGTGTGAGGTTTTTGAAAGCTACAGCAGAAACTCCTAATTTACACTTGAGGTTTTCTAAACGTATTAACCAATTGATTTTTACCACCATCGAATCCGGTGAGTTCACTGAGCTAAATTATCTACAATTTTCCTGCTTGTTCTGAGCATTTTCTAATCCAGAACTATTCATAATTTATGGTGGGGATAGAAGCCATATGTAAAAAACTGCAGCATTTGCAGTGGATAATTTAAGTAAAGATTGAAACAGCAATAAATCTGCAAAGTAAGGCATTGTAGTGACTTATATTATTCCCTAATACACTACTAATAACCATAAACAATATAACTTCTCTAAAACCATAGCCTCCCCTAAGTACATGAATATAACTACTATAATGCTACTTTCTATGTAAAAGATTATAGGTTCTACAGTATGACTCCCACTACACAATATAACTACTGCCCCCTGTGTATTAAAAATAATAACATTCCCTCCCATGTACAATTACTGTATATACTCGAGTATAAGCCGAGGCCCCTTATTTTACTACCAAAAACTGGGAAAACCTATTGACTCAGGTATAAGCCAAGGGTGGGAAATTCATTGGCCACAGCCTCCCAGTATATAGCCAGCAAGCCCCCAGTAGTATACAGCCAGCCCCCTTTAGTATATGTCACGGGTGGTCCCGCAACCCATATCGCGGGTCATGGGCTCACCCGTGCTTCCCGGGGCTCGCAGGCGTGGTGCCGGCGCGACTCACCTCTCCCCGCTCCGGAATCGCTGCCAGGTTCCTAGGAGACGGGGACGCATGCGGCATCTTCAGGAAATTTAAAGGGCCAGTGCACCACTAATTGGTGCACTGGCTGATCACTTCCTGCTTGGACCTCCTGTTGCTGACTCTGGACCGGACTCTGACGTTGCACCTCTGCTGCCTGCCCTGACCTTGTGCCTGGACTTCGACCACGAGATTGTCTGCCGTCTCTGTACTTCTACCTTGGCCGCCACTGCAGACAAGTCACGCCTGAGGAACGACCTGGTGGTACCACGCCGCAGCTTGTCTAACCCGCCTTGCGGCGGGCTCTGGTGAGAACCGGGTACCACTTAGACTCCGGTCCCAGGTAGTGGCTTGTGTCATCGTCTGCAGTGGTCCAGAGGATCCACACCTACAAGCCTGACAGTATATAGCCAGCCAGTCCCCTTTAGTATACAGCCATCCCCCTGTAGTATACAGCCAGCCACCTTTATTAGCCAGCCAGCCCCCTTTAGTAGCCAGCCAGCCCCCATTTTGCCCAGCACTTAAAAAAATAAACTTACATTTACACGGCTCCTGTTCTCTCTTCTCTGTGATGCTTCAGTCCCCGCGGCTCCTCTTCTGATGTCCCCGCTGATGATGTCATAGTATGCCGCATCTCTGCTGGCTGTTATGGCAGACAGAAGAGGAGCCGGGGAGAAGACAGAAGAGGAGCCCAGCCAAGCATCGGGGAGCTGGGCCAGGCATGGGGGGCGCCGGAAGGTAAGTATGTAAGTTTATTGATTTTTATTGAGTCGTGTATAAGCCGAGGTGAGGTTTTTCAGCGCATTTTTGGTGCTGAAAAACGCGGCTTATACTACTTCTATCTAATACTTCTCTCTATATGGAAGAATACAACTACTATAATGCTACAAGATTATAATACTATAATATGACTACTCAGGTACAAGAAAATAACTACTTTAACACTACATCTAATATACAAGACTATAGATACTATATTAATGCCTCCTATATAAAAGAATATATCTACTATGATACTGTACCTATATACAAATATACTACTATACATATATAATACTGCCTCCTATTTACAAGAATTCTACTACTTTAATATTGCTACCTGTATACTGCCTTTATATAGATTTCCTTCTACTTTGCGGTATTTCTTCTTGTTCACCTATAACACAATACGGACATGTGTGGCGCAGGATAGTATCTGTATCGTTGCCTAGATATAGAGCTGTGGGTGGAATTTCTATAAATGATTTTTCTCCAGGGAAATATCTCACTTATATCTCAGTGTCCCATCGGCGGAGTTTGGGAATTTGTCGGATTTCCTGTTTATTTCACTTGTCATATATTATTCACATTGCTTTCTTTATTCTGTGTTGCTCTCAGATGTCACAGGACAATAATGTGATTGAGCGTCCTATAAAGTGTTATGTGACTGCTTGGTCAGTACACAGGGCCTCGTGTTTCCGATTCTCTATGTGATGGGATGACACATGATACAGTCATATTGTAAAACTCATCACATTGAATTGTATCACTGATAAAGCAGAGACAAATCTGTCTTCAGACTATAACATATGCCAACAGTAACAATTATTGAGGTTCTAAATTGTATTGTTTTTTCCCTATTCAAAAGGACACAAAGCTGCCCCTGGCAGAGAAAAATTTACCCATATCCGGACAAAGATGTGTGTCTAACATATTATAAAACATCACTTTTATTATACACAAAGCAAAAAATGTGTGAGTAGCATTGCTACAAAGTGCTCTAGGGAATTAATATTAAAAGCCCAGTGGGGTAGGCGCAATAAGTCAAGGAGTATTCACTGCTACTAGTATGTCACATTGTCGCCATATGTGCGATCTAAGATCTCTGGGACATAAATGTGGCGTGACTAAAGAGGTAGCAGACTCCGCGGATCACCAGCGTAAAGGGTTAATTGGTGGGGTAGCTGGTCTAAGGGTTGTGACAGATATTGCCTGTTCACAAACCCTGCACTAAATCATGCTTCATAGAACAAATGACGTCTCACTTGTATTATATAGAAGAATTATAGACCAATTGATGCTAAACCTCTGTTAGTATATGTGGGTTGGTCATGTAGCATGACCAGAGCCCTACACTACAAGGAGTCTGTGACTAGATAACGTCCTATGGTCACACTATGCTGTCCCTGAGAGATCAAATGGCTAGCTGTATATGTGAGTGACTCAGAGCTTAACCACAATGTTGATTAAAAGGAATATGCACTTTAGCCCCCCGACATGTTTCACCAGCAAGCTGGTTTCATCAGGGGTAGGGCTATTAGTAATTAGTAGTATTAGTAATAGCCCTACCCCTGCATGCATAATTCCTTTTAATCAACAGTGTGGTTAAGCTCTGAGTCAATTCACAATATACAGCTAGCCAGCTTTGATCTCTCAGGGACAGCATAGTGTGACCAATAGGACGTTATCTAGTCACAGACTCCTTGTAGTGTAGGGCTCTGGTCATGCTACATGACCAACCCACATATACTAACAGAGGGTTAGCATCAATTGGTCTATAATTCTTCTATATGAATACAAGTGAGACGTCCATTTGATTCTATGAAGCATGATTTAGTGCAGGGTTTGTGAACAGGCAAATATCTGTCACAACACTTTAGACCCAGCTACCCCAAAGTAACCCTTTACGCTGGTGATCCAGCGGAGTCTGCTAACTCTTTAGTCACGCCACATTTATGTCCCAGAGATCTTAGATCGCACATATGGCGACAATGTGACATACTAGTAGCGAGTGAATACTCCTTGACTTATTGCGCCTACCCCACTGTGCTTTTAATATTAATTACCTAGAGCACTTTGTAGCAATGCTACTTCACACATTTTTTCAGCTTTGTGTATAATAAAAGTGATGTTTTATAATATGTTATGACACACTTCTTTGACCGGATATGGGTAAATTTTTCTCTGCCAGTGGCAGCTTTGTGTCCTTTTGAGCAATAAACCCCCTGCCGTGACAATTGGTCCATTTTTTGTAATAAAATTAGTTTTTTTCCTATTAAACAATAAAAACATTTCAAAGTCAATATAAAGTAATAATGGAGGAGTTTGTACCTGGTTCAAAGGTAAATTTGGACACAGAGAATTACAGAATATTAGGAACTCCTCCAAAAAGGGGTTTTTCAGAGGTATTGGTTATAATGAACTCAAGAGTTAGAGACTTGCATGCAAGAAGGTATTAATATTCCAATACTACAAATACCACACTGGTTATCATCCCCCTGTTCAGGTGCTATCCCTAAAAATTCAAGTTTACTTGGTTTTACCTTTTATCCCACATCCAAATCTTGAATCGGGAATATACCAAGATATATTCCAGGAATACAGTACATATTTATGTTGGGTGAGAACTATGTAATGTGACTGTTCACCATGAGGGTCCAAGCAGCTGTAGACATGTATTCCATGTACATTTGATATTGACTGGTTATAATCTTCTATTCATGTTATATCTTTTAGTGCAATGTATGCTAGGCTTCTTTGCATTGATCAATTTTTTTGCCTCCCTCCCCCCATGTTTATATATTAAAAAACATAATGTGAGTGTAGCTCTACAGAGCCCACTACTTTCTCTTCCCAGTGCAGAGTCCCCCCAGACAGTGAGTGCCACTCCACTCACATCTGGCGCTGTGTCAAGTAATACATTTGATTGACAGGAAAATAATTGATTTAGTAAAGAAATACAAAGTATCAGTGTCATGCTCTCCGGTGATGCAGTTATCTCCACTACAGTGCTTCACCTATTGTAAAGAATGTTCCAGGCACTCGCTGCTTTTCAGGCATCTCAGTCCTGCTTTTCCCAGTAGAAACTTGTACTAAAATGTGATACAATCATAAGGAATGGAATCCAGCTCTAATAAGATATATATTGGAATTGTATACAAAGTTAATGCGTTCTTACAGTATAGATGGTTTAAACACAGCAAGACAAGAAAGCAGTAGCTGAAATTACATATGGTAAGAAGAGAAATGAGAGACATTGATGTTTCTGGTATTAAGTTGGAGGCTACGGCCATAGATGCCATTATTGTAGTTACATCGGAGGATAAGACCATTGTGACCATCAGTGTGGCCAACGTTAGGTAGAAGGCTAAGACCATGTAGGGCAGAGGCAATGGATGAGATACAGTGGGTACAAAAAGTATACAGACCCTTTACATTTTTCAATCTTTGTTTTGTTTCATTGCAGCCAATAGTCAAGATCAAAAAAGTTATTTATTTGCTCATTAATGTACACCCCAGACAAAAACAGAAATGTATATATCTTGGCTAATTTATTGAAAACTAAAATATCACATGGTCATAAGTATTCAGACCCTTTGCTGTGACATTATTATTTAACTCAGATGCTGAGATGGCTCAACTCTTTCATTGGAGTCCAGCTGTTTAATTAAACATGAGGATTAGGAAAGGCATACACCTGTCAATAGAAGACCCCACGGCTCACAGTGTATGTCAGAGCACATGGGGATCATGAGGTCTAATGAATTGCCCAAGGAGCTCTGAGACAGAATTGTGGCAAGATACAGATCTGACCGAGGTTACAAAATAATCTTTTGCAGCACTTACTGTTCTTAAGAGTACAGGGGCCTCTATAATCCTTTAATGGAAAAAGTTTGGGATGACCACAACTCTTCCTTGACCTGGCCGTCCAGCCAAACTAAGCAAGTGTTGCAGAAGAGCTTTAGTAAGAGAGGTAAAAAGCACCCCAAGATCACTGAGTTCCAGGGTGCAGTAGAGAAATGGGAGAAAGAGAAAGGAAAGATTAATGCAGTTAAGTATAAAGATATCCTAGATGAAAACTTCTTCCAGAATGCTTTGGACATCAAACTGGGCATAAGGTTCACCTTCCAACAAGACAATAACCCTAAGAACGCTTTTTTAATAAAATAAAGCAGTGACTTCAGAACAACTCTGTGACCACTCTGTGACAACTCTGTCACTCAATGAAACATAGAGTGAAAAATTTAAGGTGTCTGAATACATTCCATACCCACTGTAGATGGTATATTGTTGTTGCTGCCGGCCATAGTGGACGTTAATATGACTGTTATTAGGTTGAAGGTTGAGGCTAATGATGTGGTTATTATTGGGTAGGAGGTTAAGGTCAAAGTGATCATTGGGGAGTTTGGTGTTAGAGTGGGAGCTCAGGACATAGTAGACTTTTACTTATTCTTCAGAACAATACTAACATTATAGCAACCCAAAAAATGCCAATATTTCTCATGCCTCATAGGTCCAACCCAAATTATTATTTCCACTATCAGGGTACCCATTGAGTCATTTAGAGAGAGATAAACCTGTAATGGGAGAGTATCTGATCGCTAACAGGGACCCAGACAGTGTACCCTCTTCCTCATTAACTAACAGTTATGAGCAGCTGCCACTGGTTTATTACTGATCTTCCTGGGGAGGAACGTTTGTTGGTTAACAGAAGGTAAAAACCTCCTGCTCAGAAAATATGGAAATCAGTTCAGCAGCTGAAGAAAGTTATATTTTATCTCAAAATAAGCCATCTTGCTTTTGCTATAGGTAGTATTAAGGGACAATTATATATGATAATATGGTAGAGTTCATTAAGTAGACTGGTCTGACCTGTATTGGCCAACTCAACTTTGATATGATGATGTAAGTGAATATTTTAAACAACTTCTTAATTTTTGGTGTGGTGTTTGAGAACTAAGAAGGAAAGAAAACAAATAGGAAAACACATGCACAGGAAAGAGAATGGAAAAACACAGCGTATCCCACTCTCCACAATAGAACAGTTTATTGCGATCGGCCTCGGTGCACAGACATTTTCCCAAAGCCAGGTTAAATGCTGAAGACAATGAAAAGCGCCAACACCACATAGCAGTCAACATGCAAAAATCTTCTTTATAGGGAGTTTTGATTCCTTCCCACACCCTGAGTTACAGTATTATACCTAGAATAATGGCTCTTACACCAAATATTATCACATTGTACAATGCCCCATTTCCCCTCCCCTCTTATTGTGGTCCCTTTCTCTGCTCCCTCTCTGATTATGAACCAGTCTCTGCTACCCTTCCTATATCATTTCTCCCCATTTCTCTGCTCCACTTCTTATTACACTCCCTTCTCTGCTCTCCTTATTGTGCTCCCCCTCTTATTGTGCCCCCCCTTCTGCTCCTCTTCCTTATTATGCCCCCTCTCTGCTCCCCTTCTTATTGTGCCCCCCCTTTCTGCCCCCCTTCCTTATTGTGCCTCCCCCTTTCTGCTCCTCTTCCTTATTATGCCCACTCTCTGCTCCCCTTCTTATTAAGCTTCCCCTCTTATTGTTCCCCCTTCTCTGCTCCTTATTTTATTGTGACCACCTTTCTGCTCCCCTTCCTTGTTATGCCCCCCACTCTGCTCCCCCCACCAATAGAGTTGATGCCTCAGGCCGCACCTCCACCCTGAGCAGGACAACAGGACAAAGACAGAAATCCAGGGGAGTTATATAGCATAAAAACTGATAAAAAATTAACACGTTTTTCATGCTGACTTCTATGTGGTGATGGCACTTTTCATTGTCTTCATAATACTGCTCCAATATACAAGAATATAGCTACTATAATACTGCCTCTTATGTACAAGAATATAACTACTATAATACTGTCCCTATGTACAAGAATATAACTACTATAATACTGCCCATATATACAATAATATAATTACTATAATGCTGCCCCCTATGTACAAGAATATAACTACTATAATACTGCCCCCTATGTACAAGAATGTAACTACTATAATACTGCCCCCTATGTACAAGAATATAACTGCTATAATACTGCCCCCTATGTAAAGGAATATAACTGCTATAATACTGCCCCCTATATACAAGAATAGAACTACTATAATACTTCCCCCTATGTACAAGAATATAACTGCTATAATATTGCCCCCTAAGTAAAGGAATATAATTGCTATAATACTGCCCCTATGTACAAGAATAAAACTACTATAATACTGCCCCCTATGTGCAAGAATATAACTACTATAATACTGACCCCTATAATACTGACCCCTATGTATAAGAATATAACTACTATAATACTGCCTCTTACGTATAAGAATATAACTACTATAATACTGCCCCCTATGTACAGGATATAACTACTATAATACTGCCCCCTGTGTACAGGAATATAACTACTATAATACTGCCCCCTGTGTACAGGAATATAACTACTATAATACTGCCTCTTACGTATAAGAATATAACTACTATATAATGCTTCTCCTATGTACAAGAATATAACTACTATAATACTGCCTCTTACGTATAAGAATATAATACTATAATACTGCCTCTTACGTATAAGAATATAACTACTATAATACTGCCTCTTACGTATAAGGATATATCTAATGTAATACTACATACTTTGTACTAGAATGAAATTACTAGAATACAGCCATATGTAGAAAAGTATAATGTAACTATTACTTCTGCCTATAATACTGTTCCCAGAGTAATGTGCAGTTTCTGTCACAGGTATAGTCTATGAGAAAAGTCGTGATTGTTTTTGTGTTTGCTGTCTATCTAGCCCTGAAATCAGAGTCTAACTCCCTGTAAAACACAGGAGAATATCTTCTGATAATGTTCTGGGGCCTCTGGGGCTCTGAGGTTTGGCTCGGTGAAGTAAATGAGTCCCTTAGCTTTGGTGCTGCATGCTGAGATGCAGCCATGTCTTAGTGCAGGTGAATATATCTTATTTCAGCTTGGCTCCTGCAGGTTAACCCACGCTGCCACCTAAATTCATCTAAAGCTGTATCAGGGTAGGGCAACAGTTCTGTAAGGTAAGGTCCCCTATTTAAGAAGTTTAAATCTCGGGTTTACTATACGTCTCCGATAATGATTTACTAATGGTGGAAACTGTCAGGAAGTAGGATGAATATGTAACACAGCGGACAGCGCACCTGGGAGCTTTTAACTGATCAAGTGCTCAGAGGACCTGAGGTCATTCCTTGTGCTGAGCAGGAAGGCGAGAGTTCTGTTTCAATGTGTCAGTTGTGTAGGTTTCATCATTATACATTGTATTAATTGGTGTGAAGTATACTAGCATACATTGTTATACACAATATCAATATTGTTGTAGAGATCACATATAAGTTCTACTAACAGGTTATATTGGGGTAAATTAGATTTTTAGAATTTGTATAGATCAGTATAAGCTATATTTGTAAAGGGTGTATAGGTTATACTGGTCTAGATTATTTAGCTGATGTCTGTAATGACACCATACATGAGAGGAGAAGATCTAAAGGTTATATCTATATAGATTTTATATAAATATGTATGGTTTGGGTTTAGTATTTTGCTGCCTCTAAGAAGAGAGGCCGGAGTTGGGGTGTCATTCTCCAGCTCTATAGCAGGGTCTATACTAAATATATGCCATATCTCAGAGTCTACCATCGTTTTGCTGTTGTGACAGATATACAGTTATGTTTCCTGAATATCTATGTAATGAGTAGTAAGAGACAAGGAATACCATGTCCTGAATTTCCAAAGGTCTGAAAAGGATGATCTCCGCTACAGGGATCTACAAGACTGCCTCATCTGCTGCGCTGGTGTTCTTACAGTTCTAGAGAAAGGATCTTAAAGGGACATTACATCTGCAATCTGTCCATTTGCTTAGCAATTAAATGAAATCTGTTGTTTGGGAGAGGATGATTGTTGGACAGATCAATAAATTCTATTGCACCCTGTTTTCAGTTTTTTTTTTTTTTAATCTTTTAAGTTAATTACAATGGGAAGAAAACTGTAGTGAATAGCCAAGAAAGAGACCGTAGATCGTTGCTTCTCATCCCAGCTCAGAAAATAAAGGCTCTATTATGGGGTCTGCTACTATTCATGTGAAGCCTATTTTGTCAGACTTCAAGATGTTGACCTTGAAAGCAGTAGCTGATATTGATTCGGATAAATGTTGGAAAACTGTTTATTTGCACCCGGCCCTAGCGCCTTATGAGGCTGTGTTCACACTCTGCATTTGAATTGCATTGTGAAGCGTAATTCATGCGCATTGAGGAGCCGTTGTTTCCGGTCTTTTGGATTGTGAATGAGAACAACATGTTTTTCATTGTTTACTGACAAAATAAGCAGTGTTTGTTTCTGATTGCAAGCATTTATGTCTAAAAGCATCTTCGACTGGAAGAAGCTGCTCCCTGCGGCACTTGAATTGCATTTCTAAAAGCAAATCAAATCTGAACGCTGCCTAAGGTGCCACATGAGAACAACACCATCTAAGAGAAAACTATGAATAAGGCTTTAAATAAGAACATGTATATTACTGTAACAAAGTATCATTTGCCAATAACTCTTTTTTTTCTTTCTTGCAGTGGCTGTGCCATCGAATGTGCCCTCACCTGCCCCTCTCCCTGTCCCCCCTTCTGACCCAAAACCAAACGGTCACCACCCTACTCCCACACCAACCCCTCGAATGTCTGTATGTTCCCGGACTACTATGGTAACCACGATGGACAACACCTCCAGAGGTCTTCACTCAGTCATGAAGTGGAAGACAGTCTTGGCGATCTTCGTGGTGGTGGTGGTGTACCTTGTTAGTGGCGGCCTTGTCTTCCGGGCTCTTGAGCAGCCCTTTGAAAGCAGCCAAAAAAGCACGATAGCCCAAGAGAAGCTGGATTTTCTGCAGACGCATACGTGTGTCACTCAGCAGGAGCTGGACGCTCTGATTAAGGTATAGTTTTATAAATGATGGTAGTAATGAAGGAGAGGCAATAAATACATGTCCCAATCCATTGTTAGGCTGCAGTACACATTATAGTACCAATGGTGGTTTGTTTTTAACTTACATATGTTGGGCATACCGTTCCTGTTGTAATGTTTGCCCTTATCTTTTGGTGAAGTTTCCTGCTTCCCACATATGAAATACTGCTGTGTATGGAATTAGGAGTCGGACAGATACCTCCACTGATGCACCATCTCCCCTCTTGCAGCATAAAGATATATAAATGGAGAGAACTCTGCAGCTGCAGCCCTTTTCTCTCCCCTTCTCCTTGTCTAGAATGTACTGTGCTACTGTAGTAACTTTGTTTTGGGGTCTGTGTTACATAGATCCCACAGTAGCAGGATGGGGTAACAAGCTGCAGTAAGATGAGAAGATGAAGAGAGTGACACTATCCTATACAGATTTATGCAGAAACATGTTTTAAATGTATAGTTAACCAGATGTGTGTAATATATATATAATATATATATATCTCCATGAGCTTAAAGCTCATATTGTGATCAGTTCCATCCATTATGTCAGGATTTCCTGGTCACTGATCAATGGGTTAGTTATTTTATCTGATAATGTACAGATGGTTCAGTTGATGGATCACTGTATAATAATAAAGTCAGTGGATGCTGGATTGGACAAGTGGGGGAAAAAATGACTGTAACTAAGTATCCGATAAATATTAGTATTGTAACTTATGTACACAGGTACTCAACAAGTAGAGTAGCGAGTTCGGCTCTGAAGTAAAAAGAGAATATAACCCTGCTAGGTACAAAATAAGTAATGGGGGAGATGTATTAATATGTTGTACATTAGACCAGTGCAGTGTAGAACTAGACCAGTGGTGGCGAACCTATGGCACGGGTGCCAGAGGTGGCACTCTGAGCCCTCTCAGTGGGCACTCAGGCTGTTGCCCCAGGACAGAATTCACCGGGTTCACCGGACAGGAGATTAAGGGATCCTCCTGCAGGCCCAGGTAGTCCAGGATATGACACGCTGAGCGTTTAAAGTGGAGCATCTCAGACTGCAGGGAGAAAAGGTATAGACAGGGTCAGATTATTATCAAAACTCCTGCTCTTGGTTGTCAAGGGAAGCTCTAAACGCAATTCAAATTTTACCTCCTTCTGTCAAAACTTTTGGTTTCCTTAGTAACGTTGAAACTGTGGTACAGCACGGAGCAAAAAGATTGCAATAAGTTACTGTCTAAATTGCTGTGTTGGCACTTTGCGATAAATAAGTGGGTTTGGATTTCAGTTTGGGCACTCGGTCTCTAAAAGGTTCGCCATCACTGAACTAGACAGTTCTCTGCTGCACCAGATTAATCCCTGTGTCTGATGCTGGAGGATTACTCTGGTGCCCTATAAGGCTGGTGAGTTGCACTTTGGCAATGGAAATCCATGGATTTATACTCCTCTCCATCCTGCATGGAGGTTGCCGTGATTTCATGTCATCACATACATTGTGTACAGTTTGCTATTCTTAGAAGGCTAAAGGACCTGCGATGATGTCACTGGTGTAACACAAAGCACGGTGTAAAAATATTTACACAATATTTCCCATCTGTACATAGAGCTTTATATGTCTGTAGTTGAATATTAGCAGACAGTCCTTAAGTACAAGGGGACAAAGCAGGGATTTGAAGAGACCCAGAGCTGTCAGTCAAAATAATGGGGCGTGGTTCACTGCCAGCCTGAGAGAGAGAGAAGAGTCACAAACCCAAGACATGAGTCATAAAATCTAATTTCCATATCAGAAAACTATCTGTAATTAAAGTACAGTGCCCCATTGGCAGCTAATTTTAGGTGATATGGGGAGGACTTTTCAGCAGGCATTGTTAGTCAGGGTGGCCAAAATATGTTGACAGGTCCTCTTTAGGATCATTACAGGATAAGTAATGTATGTACATAGTGACTCCACCAGCAGAATAGTGAGCTCAGCTCTGCAGCATTATACTTAATATAAGGGTGAGTAATGTAGTGAATGGGCACAGAGATCCTACTGTTTATGTAGAATAATTTTATATATAATCTGTTAAGTGGCGTATTGCTGTATCATAGATCCCCACCGTGGTATAGGTTTGAGATTATTGTCCATTTGTTTCTGAAATTAATACCTATAATCTATGATTCCATTATATTACGTACATAGATACCAAGCTCATTCAATATAATTAGCAGATGAAGAATGATCCCCAGGATGCAGCTTTGTTGCCCTTGTCAATGCGACTCAGTGGCGATGACTTAATAATATGTTTTCATACAATGGGATATTTTTTACCCCCTCCCCTGTGATTTTACCCATGAATCACTGCATACATGCAGTTTTACCATACCGCATTATACACTTATTACTCAACATGCGCTGATTCTGCTGGAAATGTCGAAATCTTGTAGTGTAATTGATCTTTAAGTTGATATAGTGGGGAATGTGGTGATTAGCGACTTACTCTTTTCAGCAGGAGTCTGGATAGAACAGTTATTTGTATATAGCACAGCATTCACATTAACTGATGACAAGTAACATAACGTCTCCTCTTATTACAGCTGAATACTCTATTAAGTAATAAGCTCCATATTATCAGAGGTGCAAGGTGACTATACCCTTCACTTAGAAGTCCCAGCTGTCACACTGTCGGTGACCTTGTCATAACTACTTCTGCTGTGTGTATTAGACAGACCCCTGTGTCTGGAGGTTAGGAGAGGTAAACGGTTGCTAAAATGGCTTCCACCAAGATATAAAAGGATGCAGGGGTTAGTTCTTATGTAACTACTGATGAATATACATTCTAATTTCTAATATACCTTGTATTGAAATTTCTCACAATTTTTTTTAGATAAATGTGATGTGGTTTTATTTATTTACACTTTATTCATTACATAGCCAGCCCCTATCTCAGCTTGTTCCAGTGTCCAGCTTGGACTTCAGATTGTTAGTAAACGAGCAGAGATTGTCTAAAATTCAGTTGTCATGACACATTTTTTGTTTGTTTTCCTTTTTCTAATTACTCCCTTGAGCTAACAGCCAAAAAACATGACAAACGCTTTTTCGTTGTTAAAACAAAGACTAGGTGAAAAGGTGTCACAACAGGTTTTCTCTGTTCACAGGATAGGGGATAAAATGCTGATCAGTGGGGGTCCAAGCATTGGAGCTCCCATGGATCAATAGCATACCTCCCAACTTTTGGGCAAGAGAAAGTAGGACAAAAAGTCCCTCCCCATTTTTTGAACCACGCCCATTGCACCCCCTGCCCTGCAAGCATATTATAATATTGACCTCAATGGCCCCCACATTGTATAATGCTTCTCCCTGTATAATACCCCCTAATGCAACTTGGAAACGTATAATGCGCCCTCTTTTGATTTTCTCCTCCCTTTATATTTGGGTCTCCACTTTTATTTATCTCACCAAACTTATAATGCCTAAGCTTTCTGTACTCCTACATCCCCTCTTTACATGGTGTGGCCCCTGTAATCTATCACCCTCATTTTGTGACATATTGTCCTCTATCCTCCCTCATATTGTGGCCTCCTGTCCTCCATCCTCCCTCATATTGAGGCTTCCTGTCCTACATCCCCCCTTCATATTGAGGCTTCCTGTCCTCCATTCTCCCTCATATTGAGGCTTCCTGTCCTCCATTCTCCCTCATATTGAGGCTTCCTGTCCTCCATCCTCCCTTATATTGTGGCCCCCTGTCCACCATCCTCCCTTATATTGTGGCCCCCTGTCCACCATCCTCCCTTATATTGTGGCCCCCTGTCCACCATCCTCCCTTATATTGTGGCCCCCTTCCACCTCCTCCCCCTTATATTGTGGCCCCCTGTCCACCATCCTCCCTTATATTGGGGCTCCCTGTCCTGCACCCTCCCTCTTACTGGATCCTCCTGTCCTCCATCAAGGGCTGATTCTAGGGTACTTTCTGCCTGAGGCGAAAATTGAAAGACCTCCCCTGCTTCCAGGATATGTCACTTCCCGCACCTTGACGTGATTCTAAGTCATAGGATGTGGCTAGTTCCCGCACCTTGATGTAAAAACACGCCGCGGCAATCGCCTAGGCTCAGTACCCGGGATGCCCGCAGTAGCAGCTGGAAATGCGACTATCACGATCCCAGCTGTTTAACCCTATAGACACCGCGGTAGTAGTGTGACCAAGGCGTCTATAGTGTATTGGCGCGATAGTTTCCATGGAAAAGCTGAGGTCCGATAAGGACCCCAGGGCTGTCTTCAGTAGCAGCTTGTTAGGATCGTGCACTCCCGATCCTAACAGTGCTAACTAATGTTACCCTATGCATAATGCATAGGCTCACTATGTAATATGCAGAAATACATTAGTATTGCAGTATATTATAAGAAACAAATGATCAAAATCAAAATAAAACTGTGAAAAAAAGTCATTAAAAAAATTATTAAAAATTAATACAAGTGCAATTAATAAAAGCTCCCTGAAGTCCCATCTCATGCAATAATCAAAAACATAAAAAAGTGAAATTCCTCCGTAACAACCTGTACAATAAAATAAAATTGTCACTGAACCCATACGGTGAACGCTGTAAAAAAGAGCGCAAAAAACGCACACAAATTATGACATTTTCACATCTGACCTCATAAAAAGAGCATAATAAGTGATCAAAAAGTAACATTTACCCTGACATGATACCAAGAAAAAGTACAGCTTTTAAACCAAAAAATATAAATTTTATACCCATTGTTACATGAAGCTGCTAAAACAAGCAAATTTCTCAAAAAAATTAGTTCTATGATGACCAATAGAATAAAGATAACACATTATTTTTATGGTATGGTGAACGTCCAGGAAAAAAAAATGCTAAAAACCATAAACATGAATTACTGATTGTTTTTTTTTTTAACCTCCACCAAGAAAGAGTTAATAAAATCTGGTTATTAGCTATTGAATCCCCCGTAAATTATGTACCTGAGGTGTGGATCTCATCCACACAAAAAATAATCTCCCATATGTCCAAATTACAAAAAAAATAAACATTTTATAGCCTGTAAAATATAGCCTGCTCTGAATGACGCTCCTTTCGTTCTATGCCCGGCCGTGTGCCCATACAGAAATTTACCACCACATAGCGCCACATGCTAACAGCTAGTAGTCAGTGTCACAGACACTTGTGGCATCTAGTACCTCAGAGGTGAGGATCTGCTCCATCATAATGAGGACTTCATTACGTCTTCTCCCGCCCATGAATTATGAATTTGCTGCCAGATGTCTTCAGCTCACTCCACCACATCTCCACACTGTGCCCATAAAATACCATAGTCACCTGGATTTCGAATCCACAATGTGGCCCTTATAATGAAATTTATAATAAAAGCTCCTCTCCCCCAATTAAATTCTATACAGCTCCTATAGTTTAATTAAAATCCGCCCCCTTTAACTATATTAAAAATCCCACGTTTAACTATATACAGATTTAGCGTCCCAAAATTTTATTTAAATCGTGCCCCCACTCACTTAAATTACATACAGTACCCCATATACCCCCCCTTTTAAATACAGCCCCCTCCTTTATTGATATAATGCTTTACATTCAAGTTATATTATATACAGCCCACCTTGATTATATAATATGTAGTTAAATTATGGTTAAAAGCCACCCCCAGCTTATATAATGTCCAGCTCACCTCCCATATTATATAATATAAGGCCCCCCTTATTATAAAATATGCAGCTCCCGTATTTTCTAATATACAACCCCCTTAAATGATATGTAACCCCCTTATTATATAATATACAGACCCCCTTATATTATATACAACCCCATTTTTACATTCTATGCAGCCCCCATTTTTACATTTTATGCAGCCCCCATTTTTACATTGTATGCAGCCCCCATTTTTACATTGTATGCAGCCCCCATTATTACATTGTATGCAGCCCCCATTATTATATTGTATTATATAAAGCACCTTATTCTATAACATACAGCCCCCTCTATTATATAATATGTAGCTCCTTGTATTATTTACAGCCCCCTTTTTTTATTATATACACCCCCCTTTTTCTATTATGTACAGCCCCCCCTTTTTCTAGTATGTACAGCCACCAGCCACCGCATCTTGCGACCTCTTCCCGTCTCTACGGCTGCCCGAGTCCTACAGAGCGGCACAGACGGCAGGATCTGTGCCTTTCTGTACATCATTCGTGTCTGGCTCTGACTGTGGCTTAGAGGAGGCGCCGGGGCCAGCTCCTTCAGATGTGTGAGCAGGTATTGGGCAGCTGATCCTGTCTCCACCTGGCCCCAATTCTTTGGCTGCTCTGCAGCTGTAATCTATGAGACCAGGACGAGGCGGGACAAACTGGGGCAGTCTGGGACAATCTCCCGAACTCCCTGGATGGTGGGTCAGTCCTGCCGAATTTGGGATGTTGGGAGCAGAAATCTTCATATTTTATTCAGCGAAAAACTGTTGATGTCAGTTTTTGTGTCTATGTTTTTTATAGCAATGGATCAGTGAAAAATGCATTGTACTCAAGTGCAATACATTTTTTATTCCTCCCCATAGAAAATGCATGATCATTTGTAAAAAAAAAAAAGAAAAAAACATGCTTGTCTGAATGTCAAAAATGCTCATGTAAAGGGCTTTTAAAATTGCCAGGTTCAACCAACAAAAATCTAATGTATATTGCCACTTTAAGAAGGGCAAGGATGTTTAAGAAGAAGGAATCAAGAAGGGGAGGGCTAAAATAAATATTGTCTTGTCAACTATCATTTTATTCGATAGATCTGGGTCCATGATCCAAGTTCATTCTATTAGTACTTTGTATTCTTGCTGTGGGGAGTTGTTGTTTGGAAGAACAAGTTTAGTTTTTCTTTGTTATATGTTAATATCACACCTCGTGTCCTGTGGGGGGCTGTGCTCTGCCATTGGCTTCTGCAGGGACCAGCAGACAGTATAGACGCTTACAGGCTGCTGATATCTGAGCATCTGAGGCTTCCAGTCTATACTGCAATGCAGCAGGATCCAGCCCCAGCCTACAGAAACTCAGGCGATATGACGGAACAAGCGGAGGTACACAACACACAGCAGGGATCCTGATGCCAGCACCATCTCTGACTAAACCTCTAGGTCCTGCAGCGGATCACTAGATATGGGAATGGGAAACACTTTGCTGAAATGAAGAACTTTTCATACATGTCTACTCTTCTGAGTAATGTATAATGGGTCCCTGTCCATAATAACCTTGTGGCTTATTGATTGCAGAAGCTCAAGTACTAAGTTCATGATGTTCTGTCCAATTGTGTTGACAAGAAATTCTCCTTGTGTTGTCATTTTTCTGCAGGAGAAATCTTCTATTGCTTACGTGCCAAAGTTATTTATTGAAGACTTTTCCTGCTCCGAGGAAAACAAACAATTCTGATTATTTCCACAAAGATAAATGTTTACGCTTAAAGGGGTTTCTGATTTTATAAACAAAAAACAATGAAAAGTTCGACAGCTAAAACTATAGTTTTTATTTAAATGTTGTTTTTTAATTTGTTTTTTAAGATCAATGCTTGATTTTAATGAAGAGAGTCACTCTTTTATACATCCAAAGGCAATGAATCCAATATACAGTCCTGATCTTTGAATATATAATTCTCGCCATGCATTTGTAAACCCCACTCTTCCGGGTCATGCTAAATTGTGGGTGATGATAACATTTTATAATTCGCTCCATTATAAAGAAATACATGTTTTAATTTTTCGATTCTATGCTAACTTCCAGTTCTGTGCATCTTAATTGACCAGGCTATTGATATGAACACGTGTTTGCATTTATAAGTAAACATTGTACCACCATTGTACGTTATATTACATGAGTGTATAATGACTAAATGTATAAATCAAAATATATGGTGTTCAGATCTGTGTTAAAGAGGTTTGCTCCTGAAAGAAAGTTCTCAAATTTCAATCCCCTAGTGATGTTTACACAATAAAGCTCATTTTAACCCCTTACTTTCCAATTTTACTCAGTTTTATTGCTGTTTTAGCTCCTATCACTCAGTGCTGTTCAGTGTAAAATTCCAGAGTGTGGGAGGGGACTCTCCAAGCAGACACTTTATGGTCCTTCTAGTGCTATGAGATTCTATATGCTGACGATGTGCTTAAATTATCAGGGTGCAGGTTTATCTACACTTTTATTTGGCTTCTGGACATTCTACTAGTATGTGACACATAGAAAAAGAGATTTGCGACAGATCAAAGATGAGAGATGATGAGATCCATCAGATGCATATACTGTAACACACATTGACACACTGATAGGGACGTGTTGTAATTATATCTGTGAAATGCTGTATTTTTGTTAATAACACTGAGTTAGAGAATGCGTTATTTTGTTATCCTGAGTATATTTTGGGAATACCCCTTTAATATTTCTAGACATAACTATAGTAACCAGAATGAACACCCCCTTTCTTTACATTGAAGTCAGCATTCACAGAACTTAAACTCTACCAGATCACAGATTTTTATCCAGTTCTGTTACTTGATTATGCCCATTGCTTCTGTCCTCATACCACATGTGGTACCATTCTCAGGTCTCCCTAGCTAATGGACGTGCCAGTCAGAAAAATACTGTTTTTGTGTTGTCTTCCATCCCATCAACAAGACCTTGTCCTTAACCAATATTTTTGGAGACTGGGTAGATGTTATGTAATGCCCCCTGATTATTGAGATGAAACTGTCTCAAAGTGGACCCATCTCTCCCTGTCTCTACCCAATACATCCTAAGAATAGTCATTTTGTGCAAAAACAGACAATAGATAACAATGCTTTGTAACAGGACTGCATCTGTGTTATAGATTGGGTAGGGTGTTGCAAGGCACTTTTGGTGCTAATTTATTGCTCAAAACATAGCATTTTGAAATTGATCATGCCTGGTTTTCGTGCCACAACCATCTTAAGAAGAAGTTTTAAGCTCCACTGACCCATGTCATTTGATACTTGCAGCCTCTGAGATTTATCAAGACAATAGTACAGTAGAAAAAAATTCAGAGAATTCAAAAGAATGTTGCCCTGTGTCCTCCTGAAATGTAGTCCTTATTTGAAATCTTTTTGTCTTCTAAATGTGTCCATAGACGTTGCATGTGTAGTTGGTGAATCTGTAAATGTAGACCGGTCAACCTTGTTATGTGTATTTATGCCTCCTAATTCTGCCTTGGCAGATAAGAATAGGAACTGAACTGCCCAATCCTATTATTCTCCTCTGAGCTAAGCATGTATGTGGGTTTAGATGGGATGTTTTCTGAAAAAATGTTTTGTTGACAACTATCTAAAGTGTGTGGCCATCTTAATGGGCTATTCCAATGTTTAATATTTATGACATATCCACAGGAATGCATTTGTCTATTTTAATTACCAATATGGACTTGATTGGAGAGTGTCAAATTCTCTGTGCAGCCAAACTTCCGAAAAAGGTTGTGAGGACCCCTTGTTCTCCGATTTAGATGTGGGATCCAGAGATGGGTCTTTGGGAAATGGAAATAGTAGTATCTCATATGTATCTATGATATCTACCAGATATCTCATATATATCTCTGCTTCGATAAGTAATAACAGAACCTTTTTGGTTTTGTTACTTGTTCAAAGAGAGGAATCTTAGGGTTAAATTAGGATAGGTCAGTTGGAGACTTGTAGAGGTTCTACAGCTAAACCCCTGACACAGACCATTGCAGTGTTGTGTGATCTGCATTTTCACATTGTAGGTCAATTACATTATTGTGTAAGAGCTCACTTCCCTTTAAAGGGAACCTTTCAGCAGAAAATGACCTGACAAACCACTACCATGGTTCTTTTAATGACTCGGTGAGGTGTTATCCAGAAAATCAACTTTGAAGTGAGATATAAACTGGTCGTATAAAGTCAAGGAGGCAGAGAGTCAAGCTCTCTCCTCAGAAAGCCCCGTCACTGTAATTGATGGTCCCTCATCCAGAGACATCACTAACCAGATCTCTTGAAGTCTGATGCATGATGTCAATCACAGAGGAGGAGGAGGCGTTCAGAGCTCCCCACCTTAAATTCTGTGTTTTAACTTTTCTACCTCCCTAATTTTATACAACCAATTTACATCTCACTTCAGAACTGATTTTCTGGATGATTTCATCACAATGGGACATGAAAAACAAAAAGTAGAAGGTATTATGCTGTTTGATAATATACTGGTAGTGATTTATAAGGCCAATTGTTGATGACAGGCCTCTTTTAAATACTGTGTTTCTCTGAAAATAAGTTGGGGTATTAAACGTTTTTTTACAAAAATTACATCAGAACATTTTGTAGGTGCCACAGTTCAGAAAACTAGAAAGTAGAAAAAACTAGAAAGCGAGATTGTGGAGCAGCACAGTAAGTATGAAGGATCAAGTCCCAGTATGGGTGCAAACCTCTAACAATCCCGATCCGCAGGAATGTAAAATGTGGTAATCAAAAAAGGAAGCAGAGAGGCAGCACTCCATGGAAATAGATGCTCCTTTTTATTTATATGCAACGTTTCAGCTCCTCAATGGAGCTATTTCTAATTTTATATACAGTATTCGTGTAACAGAGTGGGACTTCATACCCATAGGAAGTTACATCATGGATGACATCAGAGTGTAAATCAAAGAGGTGCAGTTCATTTGTGCAATGTGAACTAATAAACTTTAATCACCAAAATACTTATGGCAGTAGGGGCTTTTTTTTCCTAAACAAATATGGCATCTTGAACAATCGTACATGACCATTGGAGTTGATGTTCTCATTAGTGTGTGCGCGAGGTCCTCGGCTGATATGTCAATACGATATCTCCAAGGGATAACTCCAAGCTGTTTATCTCTCCACTAGATATGCATTTGTATGACCTCTATGATGGCATTATTTTATTTATGTCCAATGTTACCACCGTTGATTATCCCTCAGTGAATGTATATGTATCCAGAGGGCGCATGCGCATTGTAGCATGTTTTCAATATCATCGGCTCCTAGGTAGTGGTAGGTGTTTGCTTTGGTAAGCCTATGTTTCTTAACTTCTGTACAACTTGTTGATAAGTTCACATTGCACAAATTAACTGCACATCTTCGATAGATGTTTTTTGACATATTCAAAGATACATTTGTATATGTTATGCTCTGACACTCTGATGTCATCCATGATGTAACTTCCTATCGGTATAAAGTATTGCTTTGTTACACTAATATGTATGCTTGAAAATAGCTCCATCAAAGAGCTGTAAAGTCACACCTTTTGTCATGGGTGAATAAAAACTTCACCAATTTTCAGAGTGCTGCCCCTCTGCTTCTTGGTTACCGCCTTTTGTAACTAGATAGTTCTTATTTTTGGAGAAACACAGTACCGTAAATGCAGTTATGCCAAGCACAACCATTGTACCATTTTTAAAGGACATCTACCATTAGTTTTACTCATGGTAGATGCCCTCAACGAAATGCTTGTTACCTTGTTTAGGGGATGATCTAGTTTTTCCTCATTCATTTTATTAAGGTATAAAATAACTTTATAAAATCTGTAAATAAGCCAGAGGTGCTCCGGCTGACCAGCTGTCTGCAAGTCTTGCGATCCAGCATAGCCAGCTGGATAGTATGATCGTGAGACTTGCAGGCAGATGAGGAAGGACAGCCGGAGTGGAGGGCGTGCAGATATTATGATGTGGCGGAGTCAAGAGGTGCCCGGTGACGTTGACCGAAGCGCCTCTGGCTTCTTTACATATTTTATGTTATTTTATACCTTAATAAAGGACTCGGAGGATTATGGGAAAACAAGATCATCCCCTGGACAAGGTAACAAGCTTTTCATTGAGGACATCTACCATCAGTAAATATGATGATAGATGTCCTTAAATAGACTTGGAGCTCCTTTGTTTACAGTGTGATAGTCTAAAACAAAAAAAAAAAAGTGTTCACACATATCAGCTATGACACAGATTTTGTGATTCTTTGCCAATATATGAATTATTCTGATGGCTTGCTATGTTTGCAAGAATGATGCGCATCTCAGTGAAGCAAATTATTAGCCATCTTTGTTATGCACGTTTGGAAGATACATGGCAACATATAGGCTCAAAATGTATACAGCAAATAGCCTGTGCCTAAGCCTGTAATATCTGTAGTGGATAATGTGCATCTTCTGTTATACTGATATATATATATACACTGTACACTAAGAAACCTTTCCGGCTCCACCCCCCTCACTTTACACAAACGCGTTTGATTGAATCTGTGTTCATAAAATGGGAAAAATAGTGTCAGTAACTTAATATTTTGCAGTTACAATTGTGTACAAGTATACATTTACATACTTGCACATAGGAGGTATTCTTGAAAATAGAATACTGTACTTGAAATAAGATATAGTTATAGAAGGGGGCATAGTTATAGTAAATATACTCTTATATATACTGTAGAATGGTACAATATTCTAGCTATATTCTTGCACATGGGGCAGTATTATGGCATAGCTGCATCATTATAGTAGGTATATTGTATATAGGGGCAGCATTATAGTAATTCTGTTCTTGTTCATATGAGGCATTCATTATTTATATAGGAGGATAATAGTTTAATGGTAAGGTTTATAAGAGTTCTGTGTCATATTTAGTGGTCATATACCGCCTAAAAGGTCGATACATAAAATGGGAGTAGGGGAAAATCTGTGTATTTGAATAAGCAATTGGCTTAGTGATAGAAAATTCTCAGATTGGGTTGACGTTAAGAGTGGAGTGAGTATTGGGGCCACTTCTTTTTAATATTTTTTATTATTGACCTTGTAGTGGGTTTACACAGTCAAGTTTCAATACTTGCAGATGATGCTAAGCTATGTAAAGTAATTAATACTGAGGCTAGCATAGCATTACAGAGGGATTTGTGGAAACTTGAGGAGTGGGTGGAGAAATGGATGATGAGGTTTAATGTAAATAAATGTAAAGTTATGCACTTGGAAACAAAAAGTATAATTATGTTCTAAACGGTCAATTACTTGCTAAAACTGGAGCTGAAAAGGACTTGGCGGTATTCGTGTATGGTAAACTTAATTTTAGTGACCAGAGCCAGGCAGATGCTGCTAAAGCAAATACAATGATGTGATGTATCAAGAGAGGAATAGATTCTAAGAATAAGGACATAGTTTTGCCCTTATACAAATCACTTGTCAGACTTGAATACAATGACAGATAACTAAACTGGGGTTATTCAATTTAGAAAAAAGACGGATGAGGGGAGACCTCATTACAATGTACAAATACCTGAACGGACAGTACAAGGATCTCTCCAAAGATCTTTTATACCTAGGCCTGTGACCAGGACAAGGGGGCATCCTCTACGCCTAGAGGAGAGGCGATTCTACCATCAACATAGATAAAGGTTCTTTACTGTAAGAGCAGTGAGACTGTGGAACTCTCTGCCGCAGGAGGTTGTTATGGCAGACTCTATGTACATGTTCAAGAGAGGCCTGGATGACTTTCTGGAGAGAAAAAATATCAAATTTAGACTTGCATCTTTTTCCGGCCTTATATACTACAATATCTTTTTTGTGAGAGAGGCAATATTTTTTTGCAAGAATTAATTATTGTACATGATTATATTAAAGTCGGAACAAGTTAGAAATTGTTATTTTGCTGTTTCCTGCAGAAGAGAATTTTACCCTTAGACATATACATAGCCTTGATTGCTAATTATTTTCCCCCAATTTCCTTTAGAGATATTGATCCTAATTCTTGGACATGTTACAGCGTCTATAATTAAACTCTTGTCTCTCCCTAGAAAGCCATTGACGCTGATAATGCTGGAGTCAATCCCATTGGAAACTACTCAAACAGCAGCAGCCACTGGGACCTGGGCAGCGCCTTTTTTTTTGCTGGGACAGTTATAACCACAATTGGTGAGTTTTTTGTGCTGCATTCCTTAGTTCTTCTTTGCTGTTCCAAGTTCCATTGAAACACTTTGCCAACACCAACTTCATTTCGTATTTTTTATAATTACACATAAACATAGATGTATACATAGGGGAGATTTATCAAGGCCATTTATATGCCAGTGAAAGGGGGTTGCCCCGGGTTGTGGAGTGGGCCAGTATGGGGTATTCATATCTATCCCCTGCACCTGTTTTGGCACATAATTTAATGCAATTCTGTGTTTGTAAAGGAAAAGAAACTAATGAATATGGTGTCACATACGATCTGGCTTTGTCTGATATAAATCCATATCTAGCTTGTAAGAAGCAAGCAATATTGTAAGAAGCATGCTTCACCATGGTAGGGATATCTGCTAATCCTATTCAATTACAATGTGATCAATTTATCTTCTCTCATCAGGCTATGGAAACATTGCACCCAGCACAGAAGGGGGGAAGATTTTCTGTATCCTGTATGCTATATTTGGAATACCACTTTTTGGCTTCTTATTGGCTGGAATTGGAGATCAACTGGGCACAATTTTTGGGAAAAGCATTGCAAGGGTAGAGAAAGTCTTCAGGGTAAGTAGTGGTATCTGTAGATTATTATGTGGTGATACTAAACTCTAATAAACTGTTTACTCCACACAGAATATTTAGATATTGTACATATATAGTTATCAAATAAAGCCACTATATCAGGACCCACTCTGGCATTGCTCGTCCACTTTCAGAAGGCAGACTTGGCTCACAAACACTATCAATGACACTTCACACCCTGATTAAATTACAATGACAATACAGGCAGTCCCCGGGTTACGTACAAGATAGGGTCCGGAGGTTTGTTCTTAAGTTGAATTTGTATGTAAGTCGAAACTGTATATTTTATAATTGTAGCTCCAGGCAAAAAAAATGTTGTCCCCAGTGACAATTGGACTTTAAATATTTTTTGCTGTAATGGGACCAAGGATTATCAATAAAGCTTCATTACAGACACCTTACAGCTGATTATTGCAATCTGGGACTAAAGTAAAGCTTCACCAGAGGTCAGAGGGGTCTGTCTGTAACTATGGGTTGTCTGTAAGTCGGGTGTCCTTAAGTAGGGGACCGCCTGTAGTACTGTTCTGGCTCTGATAACATCATGTCCACATCTTTTTGAGATCTTTCCTTGAAAATATTTTTGTTTTTGCAGAATTTCTGCCCAAATGTGTCCACCATGTTCTGTCCACAATGTTCCACTGTGTCCACAATGTTGCCCTGAAAATAGCAAAGTTACAAGGATCTCTCCAAAGATCTTTTTATACCTAGGCCTGTGATCTGGACAAGGGGGCATCCTCTACGCCTACAGGAGAGGCTATTCTACCATTACCATAGCCAAAGGTTCTTTACTGTAAGAGCAGTGAGACTATGGAACTCTCTGCCGTAGGAGGTTGTTATGGTGGACTCTATGTACATGATCAAGAGAAGCCTGGATGCCTTTCTAGAGAGAAAAAATATCACAGGTTATGGGAAAAAACATTAGTTTAATTCTTAAAAGTTGGACTTGATGGACTTGCATCTTTTTCCAGCCTTATATACTTTATTGTGAGAGAGGCATTTTTTTTTGCAAAATAGTTTTACCCACACTTTGCTTCTAAATAATATATACCCATCACAACTGACAACCGGGTGCTATCCGCATATTTTAAACATTATACCAAGCCCCCTGGATTTGAAAGCTACAATGTTAAGCCTCAATATAGTTCACCCTCTGAATTAACTATTGAAAAAGTCCCCCAATTATATACACGCCCCTCTCTCCCAAATTAAAACATATACAGTAACTTCCAAAGTAAAGTTTCATAGAGGACCTTTCCCATTCCTTATATACACAGACACATTTGATTATTAATGGTACTCCAGCAGCCTGTGTTGGTTGTATGGAGTATTACTCGAGCAGTAGCCTGTTGGGATGAGGGCTCCAGGCTCACGTTGGCTCTGCATGTCAGCGTTAGATCTGCTGCCCCCACTGAAACCTGGATGTCAGGATTCCTACAATTGGCCCCTTAATAAACAGAGCCAACCCCTCTGTTTCAGCAGGGCCACCAAACTCCAGCTGAGCCTATTACCCTAATAAGCTAAGATCTGAAAAATGTTTTTTATATTTAATGAGCTGAACTATGAAAGTCTTAGAAGACTAAGCACAGTTACAAGTGTGTAAATTGGACTCATATTGAGTGGACCCATGCATGGTGACCTTATAGAAGGTTCTATAAAGTAGAAAGTAAACGGTGCAGTTAATTATATAAACTTTTCATTACGGAGTTCATGTATACTGTATTAGGTCAACAGCCTGGAATAAAGGAAACAATATAGATTTTTCCACATTTCGTAAAAATACTTTAAGAAAAAAGCTGAAACCAACTGCCCCACACATTTAAAAAGGAATGTGTTGCCAATTTTGTTTTAACGAAATATACAAAAATAACAGTCCTTGATAATGGTGGGGTCTACCATTATGCTTATGACAGCAATGATCTAGAGACAATTTGTTGAGGTCTATGAAGAGTTTCTAGACATACTCTGTACAGATTGATCTCTTCTACCTTTCTCCCTCAATTTCTTAGAAAAGATGTGCTGGTGGTGTCTTACATTCAGTATGTGTCTGTGGCACAGTGAGTGGCACTGCCATAGAGGCACTGTGTACAGCGGATAAAACCTATGCAAATAACCTCTGTCCACTGAGGGTACAAAACAAAGGTGGGAGATCAACCAAAGTATTACAGAAATAGGATGGGACAGGAGTCTAAGAGGTGTGTAACCAGAGGGGTCCTCTTCTCCGCTATATACTCCCAGGTAGCCATATCCTCCATGCTGCATCGTTTAACAATGGCTCAAATATAGTCAAACTCTATATACAGCGAGACTCCCTTTCCATCTAGTGACAATGTTGAAACTTCTGACCTTGGTATCATTGTGCTCCAGGGTTAGACAGGATGGTCATATTATAAAGGACCTTCAGAAGAATTTGCTGCTGATTCATGAATTATCAAGCTTTATAGCTACAGGAGCCCAACTGGTCGCCATGGGAACAGTAATACGATTTATATGCTCCTGACATATGAGATCAGCAGGATTTTATAGTCATTGCCTCTGGGTCCTTGGAGCTGCTCAGTCACTTTTCTTGTGAGGATCCTCTGAGACCGAATATTAATGGTCCCTTCCTTGCAGCTAATTACTTCCTCATTTGCATATACGGTCCATTATACATTTTATGTAAATTAAAAAAGAAAATATATAATTTCTCTACAGACAGAAACAGAAATTTAAATTGTGCCGGGTACTGACACAATGAGTACATCGGGTCATATACTCACTGTAGTGCTCAGTAGACCTTATTAGTAGATGACTTCACATCTCCATATCACCACCTGCTCGGAGTATGCTCTGCATTATGTTTTGCAAAATGATGTGAGCTAAAGCCTAATTTCAAAGAAAACCCTGGCATCTCATATATTTCTCTATAATTGCAATACACTGTATTAAAATGTATCTAGTAAAGTAACAAGTGATCTAATGATGAATCTTTGTTTCAGAAGAAGCAGGTGAGCCAGACCAAGATTCGAGTAATATCCACCATCTTATTCATCGTGGCCGGATGTCTTGTATTTGTTACAATTCCAGCAGTGATCTTCAAGCAGATCGAAGGATGGACGGAGCTGGAGTCCATTTATTTTGTGGTTGTTACGCTCACAACTGTTGGCTTTGGGGACTATGTAGCTGGTAAGTTCTGCTGTATCTAAGCCTTTTGTGTCTTATACTATCTAATTGAGTGGCTGTGTCTAAACCTATCATATGGGATTCTGTATCACACTACAGCACATAGCGTACCACACTGAACCACATGGCTTCATTTATGTTCTGAACATGATGTCTTGGGTACTTTGCTGATGAGTCTCCTAGAACTGCAGAATGCTTGTGGCAGAAGGAGTTAACAACTGCTTCCAGTCCATGTTGATAGTAAATGCTTCCTTGCATCCCCCTCTGATTGTCCGATGATCTCATAGTCCTATGAATTATACATGAGACACGTTAGGTTCTGAGGCAGGGTTATTAATCGGGTGACTGCTACAGGAGTCTTTATCTGTATTACTGAGGTGCTGAGACTGCAAGTAATGGTGGCCACACAACAAGGTTACTGTATAATATGTGACTGGAGTGTAGTGTACAGTGTAGAACTGTAGTGTGAACAGCGACCAAGAGGCTACTGTTATGTCTCCTGCTTAGAATGAACATCATAAACATCAAAACTCCACATAAGTCTACCCCTTTGATAAGACCCCCTCCCTAAAATAATGCTTTTTTTTTCAGTAATTGATTTATTTTTTCCATTCTACTCTATGGAAACTTCCCCCTACGCACAGACCACCCCTTGAAAAGCTGATTTTTTTTTTTTGGTGAAAACTTTGGCATTCTTCTCAAAGACGTTTCACTGTATATGAATACATAAACAGTGGCGTAACTAGGAGAGATGGGGCCCCCTAGCAGGCTACTGCATGGGGCCCCCCTTCCCACTTAAAAAATATACATATTTGTATACTCACACATATATAAATACACTCATGTGCATATACACATACATACAGTTCCCTATGCTACATACTCACATACAGTGTATACAGACACCATATACACATGACAGATACTGCATATATACCTCACAGTATATGTTATATACATATTATGCTGTACATGTGCAGTACAATAAAGATATAATGGTGCACATCCTCCATTCTTTATTCGATCAGGTCAGATGACGGGGGCCCCCTGACACTGCGGGCCCCATAGCGGCTGCTCTGGCTGCTACCGCTGTAGTTACACCCCTGTACATAAAATGGAATCTGTAAAAAAAACAAGTTTGATGTATTATCATCTTTTTATATTACAATTATATTTCCATGTTGTATTTTATATATTTATTCATACCATGTTTTATTAATTTAGTATAAGGCTATATTAACATGACCGTGTGGGTGATGTACCGTATATACTCGAGTATAAGCTGACCCGAGTATTAGCCAAGCCCCCTAATTTTACCACAGAAAACTGGGAAAAGCTATTGACTTGAGTATAAGCCGAGGGTGTAGTATACAGCCAGCCAGCCCCCATGTAGTATACAGCCAGCCAGCCCCCATGTAGTATACAGCCAGCCAGCCAGCCCCCATGTAGTATACAGCCAGCCAGCCAGCCCCCATGTAGTATACAGCCAGCCAGCCAGCCCACCCCTATGTAGTATACAGCCAGCCAGCCCACCCCTATGTAGTATACAGCCAGCCAGCTCCCATGTAGTATACAGCCAGCCAGCCAGCCAGCTCCCATGTAGTATACAGCCAGCCAGCTCCCATGTAGTATACAGCCTGCCCCCATGTAATATATACAGATAAAAAAAATAAACTCTGCCGGCTAGAGAGGATAGAAGAGGAGACACGGGGAACCGCCAGGAGCCGCGACGGGGATTGGAAGCCGCGAGGAACATCGGGGACACCGGAGGGGGAGCATTAAGGTTTTTTTTTTAATCATTGACTCATGTATAAGCTGAGGTGAGGTTTTTCAGCACATTTTTTATGCTGAAAAACTCGGCTTATACACGAGTATATACGGTATGTATGGCCGCACCTTGCACACATGTGGCACCGTACCGCTCTCTATATACGGGGAAGAGATAGAAAATGGTCACCCCTCCTCCTCTTTAGCGCACCGGATGCATGCCCACCCATGCCGGATGCATGCCTACAGCTGAGCGGGCAACATGTCCATCTGAATGTAGCCTTATACATTATATATACTACTAATAGTACTATTTTTACCATTTCATATACAGCTACTTATGATGCATAAATGTTTTAATAATTTTAATTTGTTGTATTGTGTATATTATACTTTTTACTTCTCAAACATGATATATTTATGTAATATAATAATACTCTTTGCATTGTATTATGTATTGTTTGTTTTACCATTTTGTTATATGTTGTCACATAATTTATCATACTGAAATATTAGTTTACATTCATATGTTTACAAAGTCAGGAGAAGTCTGCAGTTGAGAATCAGCCTCCACCTTAGATGTTATCGCGTCCAATTAAAACTGCTTTAAATTAATTATGTTCCTTCTAATTAGTGTAAGCAGCAAGCTCTTTGAATAAGGGTCTGTAGAGTGGGGAAGGCCGGGTACGGCTCTCCGAGGCATGCAGCGCAGCACAATCCATTACTGGAGAAGTAGAACTCTCTGCAGGTTCTTGCTGTCTGTGGAGCAGTTTCCTGATTGACTTCAGGGATGAGAAATCTCAGACTCTGAGACACTCGGTTCTGTCTGCACAACAGAGATGTTAATCTGCTGGTGGACATGACAACAGAGATGCCTGTAGAGCCAGCAAGCAAGCTGGGCAGACGCTGTCTATTCAATAGAAACACATGAGGCCATCATCTGCATGATCAACTTACAGCTTCTGGGCTCCAATGCTAATTCTGTAGCTGCCTACTTTGCTATAATAGTTACATTGCTTATCTCCAGGTATAAAATGTATTATAGAAAATAGACCAATCTAGATGATATATTCCAGCAGTGACCTCGCTTCTCTCCAGATGAACATTCTGTTATGTAAGAGTGACATTACAGCAGTGATATCACCTCCCTCCCGTATACACTACATACAAGTGATATCCTCGCTGTTTTCTATTATATTATACAGTAGTGACGTCACCAAAGATAAACAGATAAACGTTAAATTTATACAGCAACCATCTCCAGATATAACATCTACAACGGTGACCTCATCGCTCTCTGTATTTGGGTTCCAATATAGTCAAGTGACATCATTGCTCTCCAGATGTAAGTCATAGGAGTGACATCACCATGTTATTTAGCAGTGGTGTTTTCTTTCCTGCTTTCTAGATGTTAGTTGGCATTCAGGTTTACATTTTAATGTTCATCTGTTACAAAAATCATTACGACTATGTATTATAACATATTAGTCTTTTTCTCACATGTTCTACCGGTGTAACACGGAGTTTCTTTCTTTTCTTACAGGTGGGAATACAGGTATAATGTACCGGGAGTGGTACAAGCCACTGGTATGGTTCTGGATCCTGGTTGGGCTTGCATACTTTGCTGCTGTCCTGAGTATGATTGGAGACTGGCTTAGAGTGATATCAAAGAAAACAAAAGAAGAGGTAAAGTTGCCATTGACTAATAATAGGATTCCTAAGTAACACTTTGGAGAAATTGAAAAGCTACATAATTCCCTATGATATAGGATGTATGGCCCCTATCTTACAGGTCCTTACAGAAGCTACTGCGTAGAGGACTTCAGCTGGTGTAGTGAGCAAATATACTGGCCATCAGTCCATACTCTAAGACCAGAAGGCTCAGCACTAGTTATCCCCACCCTATTGTTATACCTCATAGTATTCATTGCTTTGATTCTGAACACTGTTTAGGTCGGTTTTCTTTTCTCATTGTCTCTATAGAAGTAAAAAAAAAAAAGAATGAAATTCTGGATAATGGCTTTAACATTGTCACCTCCAGTACTAAACATGCAGCACTTTGTATTGTCTGCTTTGTAACAACATATCTGTGTTTATTGTATCTGGGTCTAATGTTGTATACTAATATAATGGAGCCTGCATGAGTCACTTTTAGTGCAGGCTTCTGACAAATCTGTGACATTATGATTTACATTACCTTTCACAGACCATGTCTTAAAGAGACAATAATGGGAACCATTGTGGCAAAATCATCATTAGCATTGTAAGATGTCTGACTTCATGAATCGGAGATTGTGGGGCATGTCATACTCACAACTAGTATTGAAAGACAAGTAGGACCTTGAAACACATAGGGAAAGGAAGAGAGATCTTGAAATTGTAAGAAAGTATGTAGAAAATAGTCCTGATCATCAGCACCATGGACAGCGGATAACACAAAATGTACATGGAGAATGTGATCACACATCTATGTACAGGGTTACAACGGAAACAGTAGTAGTTATTTAATATAGGAATAATTAATCTTTACATTTGATTTGACTTCAATATTAATTTTCAAACTGAACCCTCTTCAATAAAGATGGAGTGCAGAATAATTGTTGGGAGAATATTATAATGTAAGATGCTGATCTACCTGCAAAGATAAATTTGATCAATGGACTCCTTATTGATAACTCAAATATTTATTAGAAATCTACCAGCAAAATGAAACATTGTCAACCAAGCACACTGACAAACCACATTTTTTAAGCCAAAAAAGGCTTAAAAAATGTATTCAAATGAACATAAAGGGCTCCATCCAGACTCTATAGCTGTTAATTGAACCTGGAGCCCCTGATGCTTATTTCCAACATTTTTAAAGACTTTGTTAAAATAACAGGGCATAAGAAACTAAAAGAAGAGCAGATCCTGCCAGAGGGGCACGCATGTAAGTTTGCTTCAATCCTTTATTCTGCTGGTAGTTTTCCTTTAATGATTCTTAAAGGGATCCTGTCATCAGATTTTCACTAATAAGCCTAATAACTAGTTTGCATAGCACATACTAACTTGTGCCCACACAAGTTTAGCTAAAAAATGTATAGTTCCAATCCTCAGAAAATGAAGTTTGTAAGCCTACCTGGAACCCTGCCAGAAGGAGCAGGGCGTGTGCTATTCATGCACGGCAGTGTGTCTCTTGCTTCATGTCTCTTCCCCCCTCCTGCAGTGCAGAGCAAAGGATGACTCATCAGCCCAAGGGAGGGGGAGGAGGGACTTGCCAGCAGACATAAGCTGAGAGACACACTGCCTTGCATGAATAGCACATGCCCTTCAGGCAGGTAGGCTTACAAACTTCATTTTTTATTGGGCTTATTAGTGAATCTGGTGATGGTGCCTTTAAGTAGCACTTTAGAGAATCTCTAGTAAGAAGCATTGGTATCTGTTTGCATAACCATGCCTTGAGCCCTCTTGCCCCCCTACAGTAGGGGCACCAACCTTGAAAAGTCCTAAATACAAGCTAACCGATAGTGAGAAACCTACTTCAAATAGTACCTATATACACTCACCGGCCACTTTATTAGGTACACCATGCTAGTAACGGGTTGAACCCCCTTTTGCCTTCAGAACTGCCTCAATTCTTCGTGGCATAGATTCAACAAGGTGCTGGAAGCATTCCTCAAAGATTTTGGTCCATATTGACATGATGGCATCACACAGTTGCCGCAGATTTGTCGGCTGCACATCCATGATGCGAATCTCCCGTTCCACCACATCCCAAAGATGCTCTATTGGATTGAGATCTGGTGACTGTGGAGGCCATTTGAGTACAGTGAACTCATTGTCATGTTCAAGAAACCAGACTGAGATGATTCCAGCTTTATGACATGGCGCATTATCCTACTGAAAGTAGCCATCAGATGTTGGGTACATTGTGGTCATAAAGGGATGGACATGGTCAGCAACAATACTCAGGCTGTGGCGTTGCAACGATGCTCAATTGGTACCAAGGGGCCCAAAGAGTGCCAAGAAAATATTCCCCACACTATGACACCACCACCACCAACCTGAACCGTTGATACAAGGCAGGATGGATCTGTGCTTTCATGTTATTGACGCCAAATTCTGACCCTACCATCCGAATGTTGCAGCAGAAATTGAGACTCATCAGACCAGGCAACGTTTTTCCAATCTTCTACTGTCCAATTTCGATGAGCTTGTGCAAATTGTAGCCTCAGTTTCCTGTTCATAGCTGAAAAGAGTGGCACCTGGTGTTGTCTTCTGCTGCTGTAGCCCATCTGCCTCAAAGTTCGACGTACTGTGCGTTCCTTTGGAGCCTCCTTTGGAGGCTGAAGGATTGAAAGTTGTCAATGAGCAAGGAGAAATAAATTACTGCTTAAATTGCTGTGCTGGCACTTTGTAATAAATATGTGGCTTCTGGTTGAAGTTCGGGCACTGAGGCTCTAAAAGGTTTGCCATCACTGCAATAGAGCATCTTTGGGATGTGGTGGAACGGGAGATTCGCATCATGGATGTGCAGCCGACAAATCTGCAGCAACTGTGTGATGCCATCATGTCAATATGGACCAAAATCTCTGAGGAATGCTTCCAGCACCTTGTTGAATCTATGCCACAAAGAATTGAGGCAGTTCTGAAGGCAAAAGGGGGTCCAACCCGTTACTAGCATGGTGTACCTAATAAAGTGGCCGGTGAGTGTATGTCATAAGGGCATATAGAGACTGCCTCTAAAACAGAAATTACACAAACTACATAGCTCATTTTTTGATCTGGTGGAAGAGCTGAGTTCATTGTCATAGTACAGGGTTGAAGGGTCACCAAAACAGAACATCTGGGTCATATGTTCTCAATGAAATCTTCAATTATATGCAAGTCACTTATCCCCCATCTGATCTTTTTCTCTAGGTTGGAGAAATCAAGGCTCATGCTGCAGAGTGGAAAGCCAATGTGACTGCTGAATTCAGAGAGACACGAAGGAGGCTGAGTGTTGAAATCCATGACAAGCTTCAGAGGGCGGCTACAATCAGAAGCATGGAGCGCAGGCGGCTTGGGCTTGACCAGAGAGCGCACTCTCTTGACATGCTGTCCCCAGAAAAACGCTCCGTGTTTGCAGAGCTGGAGAATGGGCGTTTTAAGGCCTCATCCCAAGAAAGTATAAACAACAGACCCAACAACCTAAGACTTAAAGGGGCAGAACAGTTCAACAGTTTACATGGTCAGGGCCTTTCAGAAGACAATATTGTCAATAAGTTTGGCTCCTGCTCGTCAAAAATGACCAAAAGGAAAAACAAGGACCTAAAGAAGACCCTTCCAGAGGATGTACGGAAGATTTATGAGAACTTCAGAAAATATTCGGTGGATGAAGAGAAGAAGGAGGGGGTGGAGGGTGATAGAATGTCCACCTCTGACACAGCAACTCTCTCTGACTTCATCCACCACTCCATAATGGAGAATGGCTCAGTCCCCTGTGAAACCAAAGATGAGGAGCACGAAAACAAAGCATTACTTGAAGAACGAAACTAACAGGGCAAACTGGATCATTGCTTTGTCATGGCACAAAAAAGCTATGGGCTGCAATGTGGGATGGGCCATTGACTTTCTGTTTCCATTCTGGAGCCCAAAGTTAGATTGTACTTTGACTCAGCAGTAACCTTTGACCCCTTCTGTGTTGGAGGGGACAGTGACTCTATCTGGCCACTGCCTCCTCCAGCACAGAAGGGGTTTAAATTTTGCCCTGGGAAACCAGAGCTGACAGCAATTGGTTACGTCAAAGGAGCTCTCGAGACATGTGCCTTAATGCAGACTTTTAAATAACTGGAGCTCTGTAATCTGCTTTGGTGAAAATTTTTACTGTGCCATAACTGACTGCCAAAAGCCCCAACAGCTAAGAATTAAATGATCACAAATTAGCAGCCAGGATGTGGAAAACTGCGTTATGCTAATTAAGAAGATTTTAAGATGGTAAAGCATAATGTATGGTATACAACTTGAAGTCCCAGGAAGCATTTTCCACTCTGGCAAAATAGTATAGAAATATTATAAGATACAATTCATCTCATTAACTAATTTAGATGTGGCAGGGTACCATGCCTAAGTCTACAAATAGAACTTTCAAGGAAATTTGGAGATAACAATGCGTTTCACACTCCAACTCACAGGGACAGTGAGCAATTTCCAATCTTGCAAGTCCAGCATACAATGGGATGTGATGATTACGCATTTCACTTACTCAAACACGTTAGGAAGCATTTTCCAAGCTTGCAAATAAACACATATATGCATTGTGTGGCACATAATAAGAATAAGAAATACTTAAACGACACTCATCATTCTAACCTCTACATTGAGTCAGAACCTTTCCTGGCCAGTAACAACATCAGCACAGCCCACAGAATAAATGTGTGTCAGCTTTCTAACCCTAAACAAGCACTGTGGCAGCAACCATTACCAATGAAAACACCAGAGACTGTGACAGCGCCCCTAGCTGCAGACATGGGCATTGCAAGCCCCAAGAGAAAAGGAAAGATGTCAGTTCTAAAAACATGGCAGTGTGGGTCATGTGTGTTTTTTATTGCAAACACTTTATATGTGCTGAAGAAATTTCAGTTTCCAATGCTGTATCACGAGGAATCAGCGGAGCGTCTTGCATGTGGTTTGAAGCCGCCCCGCGCTATAAGACTGTAATAGTCCCAGGACCTAGAGACATAAACAACATAGGGGATGTTATTGCAATTCTCAGGGCTCGTACCCTTCTTTACAGTGAAGGATTTCATGGGCACTCAAAAAAATGCACCCTTAAAGTACGAAAAAAAACAACAACCCCCCCCCCCCCCCCCCATAACATGCCCTCCGTAAGAGTCCCTCCACATAGTCTAGCTGGCAAGGGACGAGAAGTGCTCACCGCTTTGTGCCATCTTATTTTGTAACTTTTTAAGAGTATTTTCAATATTTTTTTTTGCATTGCTGGATGCCCAGTTCTCTATCAGTGTTCCTCTTTAGATTTTCTATTGCACATCCTGCAGGTTTAGAGGGAGATTTATAACTAGAGGTACTGAACAATAAACCATTAGGAGACATAAACGTTTTCATTGTTTCTGTTAAGTATTAATGGAAGGGTAAAGCTGCTTGTACATGGTGCCATCATGCAAGTCCAGTACTCGGTTGAGTGATTCTGAGGCAACCATGCAATCTGAACCATCTGGACCATTGTGGAGAGTTTATTTTGTCTGTCCCCTCATTCACACATATTTACATAACCCATAATATTTCTTACACATGACTAGATCTCCAGCCTCTACTCACTTTACTTGCTGCTTATTAATTTTAGTAATAATAATTCATTACATAGCCTATTACATATGACCCTTGAAAGGTTCCATCAGGACTGGTCAACCACTTCTGCCAAACTTGATCTAATCTTACATTATATACATTTACTTTCAGCAGCAGACGAACTGCTCACAGACCCGCTTTAACCATTGTGCCCACTTGTGCCCCTCCTTTTATTTAAAATAAAAAGGGGAACAATGTGTCCATTGTCCACCACTAAGTTTTCTGTTCCAATAACTTCCTTTGCTACCACCATGGCTATAACAGGAATAGAAGTGCTGGATTATTATGAACAGGACAAGAATTTAGGATTTAAAAATGTCTTACCTTGTATGATCAGCTTTAGCCATTTATTTGGTTTTAAGTGAAAAGGAGAAATGAAAATTCAGATAAAAGTCATTAGTGAAACACTAAGTATTTACAGAAATGACTGGAATGTAGAGATTTTGTCCCATAATGGGCAAGCTGGAGCAGATTAATTAAGTGTCTTAAAGAGGACCTGTCACCCCAAATCAGTGCCCCCATCCAAACATACCTACTGAATCTACTCCCCGCCCCTTTTCTAATGCTGCCCATTTCAAAGCCCTGGCATTAATCAAACTTCAGTAATCGGCGCTTAAGAATATGACACATAACATACATGATGTCTGATCGACGGACCTGCAGTCCGGCTTATTCATTAGGGGGCCGTCCAGGTACTCCTCTTTCTTCACAGGCTGCCACTCTCCCGGGCTTCAATTGTCACACTTGCCCATGCGCAGTAAGTGCCGAGAGCATGAAGCGGCAGCAGTTGTGCACTGGATGCCACGATTGCCGGCATCTAGTGCACAAGAAAAGAACTGGTGATTGGGGTAGTGGCGGCCTGTGAAGAAAGAGGAGTGCCTGGACGGCCCCCTAATGAATAAGCCAGACTGCTGGTCCGTTGATCGGACATCCTGTATGTTATGTGTCATATTACTAAGCTCTGATTACTGAAGTTTGATTAACGCCAGGGCAGCATTAGAAAGGGGCCAGGGAGTAGATTCAGTAGGTATGTTTGTATGGGGGCACTTATTTGAAGTGACAGGTCCTCTTTAAAGATGACAGTACACAGTTATACCAGACAGTCTTATGCTACAACAGATTTCTCACTGTGCTTGATGCACGTAGTATAAGACTGTCTGGTTATAGTTTTCACCTCCTATAAATTGGCTAAGTTTACACCTGAAAACTGCCAAATGTCTGTGCATTTGCATAGCTTTTGGCCCTTTCCCCCCTCCTTGTAATGCAAGGACTTGGTCCCCCTCCACCATGTGACTACTCTGATGTATCTTACAGTAAGTTTGTTGTGACCTCATGAATAACTTTTGTGCACAGTTGGATAAAGCTGTAAATACACATATTCATGAACTTTACTTCCAATAGTTGCCATAAAAGCTTATGTATTGGGTACTAAATTTGAGGAAGAGCAATATTACCAGGCACTCATGCTGTGCAAAGAAGATAGGACCTAGGAGGAGGATACATTGTGATAAGAAGAGAAATAACTGTGCAACATAATATATCAAGATGCAGAGGGATTTATCCATTAGAAATTTGTGGAATAGCCCTCAGTATATACAGGGTCTTCTTACATCACACCCATTTCCATAGCTCTATCTTAGAGGTTGTATACAATTTTGCAACAAAACATACAGGAAATCAATAATACTAGAAAAATCATTGTCAAGTCTCCCTTGGTGGGTAAAAAGCTATAAATTAGGATAAAAAATAACAATTAATAAAAATATTCCTATAGCCCAGTCCGGCTATATACATGTGTCAGCTTATACATGTGTCAGCATGTGGTGGTTCTGGACTTGAGGAATATTTTGAATCTTGGATAAACTTAAACTAAGAAAGAGAACAATAATGTCTGCTCCATGAAATACAGACTTGGTGGTGGCTGCATGTCCTGGGAAATTATAGTTCCATCTATTGCAAGGAGTTCCCAGGGCAACAATGCCATTCTAAAAACATGGTAACAATAAGGCAGGGTGTTCCCATGGGTATGCAGCCACCATTCTGTCCGTGTTTGTGTGAATGAGCCCTTTTGTTGTGTACATTTATGCACATTATTAGGGAATGTAAAGAATGTGTCAATGTTATAAGGATCTGTTATAAGACATCCAGTAAAAGAAATCATCTCATAAACCCATCAGAGGCTGAACCGTCCATTATTCACCATTAGTGTTGCTGCTGATAGACATGGATTTTGGCTCTTTCATTATTGAGGTTTCCATCTTACATTATGATTTTAATGTTCATTATAAGTTCAGCATCCTTCTGTGAGTTGAGGGGTAAAAGTCATGAGATAAAATGGATACACCTAATAATGATAATATTTAAAGAATCAAGTTGTAAAAGAACACATGTTAACACTAAACTATTACACAGGATTATATGAAGGTAGAAAACAGAATAGAACGTGTTACTTGTATCAAGCAGCCACCTAAAGTGATTCATGTTTTTACTTCTGTTATGTAACAGATCATTCCATTCATCTAGAATTGTCCCCCAGACATGCCTTAATACATCCAATTGCCCATCCAAGCCACATTCATCTATGGCGCTTACAAAGTTTCCATCCTTCCACTGATTCTTTTTATATTCTACATAACAACATACCATAAGTTATCTGCAATCTTTCTACAAAAATAAAACAATCTAGCCATATTAAAGGACATCTACCATCAGATTAGCTGAAAGTAGATGATTACAACTCACCTCCCTGTCTAATCCCCGGGTTCACTGATCTTCTTTTATTATAACTTGCTATGGAGAAATATAACTTGATAAAATATGTAAATGAGCAAAACATGCTCTGGAGAGCACCATGCCCCCCACTCTACTTGGTCCGTCCTCCATAGTGTATAGAGCCGTGAAGTCTCTGGCTCTCTCTCTCTGCAAATCTTCTGCATCGCACAGCTGGCAATGTTGTTCTCGCACATACGTGAGTTTTGCAGAGAGACCTGGGGACGTCAGCGGCTCCCTGTACCAAGTAGGGCCGGGGGCATGAATAAATTATATAGCACGTATAGCCATTGCAAGTTATAATAAAAGATCAGTGCACCCAGGGATGGGACAGGGAGGTGAGTTGTAATCATCTACCATCAGCTAATCTGATGGTAGATGTCTTTTAAATATCCATTTATCCAGAAATACAACTAGCCAAGCTATGTTCTACTAACCAACACATCCTTGTATCCAAACATTCCCTAAGATAAGCTACCATCCGCCAAACATGTCCTTCAATCTAAACATTAAGACTTGTTATCTTTCACCCAACTCATCCATCTAAGGCCCAGTCCACATCTCCATTAGGTCTTCAGTTATTTCACTTATTGTGAGTCAAAACCTGGTGTGGATGAACACAGCTGAACAGAACAGGTGTAAGTCTTTCCATTATACCTTAATGAATAACTATGTATAGTCACTGGAAAGACTTGCTCCTGTTCTGTGTGTTTGACCACTCCTGCTTTTGGCTAACGATAACTGAAGACCTAAAGGACATGTGAACTGGGCCTAATAAATCATCTACTAGTACAAGCTACTATGACGTTCCATCCAAGCACCCAGTCTAAGCTACCATCCCACGTTATCTATCCAAAAATCTATGAAGCCATGCTACTATCCACCCAACAAAGTCATTCATCCAATCATCCACCCCAACTTATCCAAACATCATTATACCTTTTTCTCCATGTTTTATAGTGGATAAAGCTTTTCATTAAGTTACCCAGCCATGAAACCTGCTTATCATCCATCCTTCTACATCCTAAGCATAACATAAACCATAAATGTTAGTGTGTGAATGGAACAGATTCTGTTCTGGTACCTCTGCCTTACTAGAATATTTAAAGATCATAACTTAATGATAACATTAGGATGACACATAATCATATTACTATTTGTCACTATGGGCTGCCAGTGTCACGGTCACCTTTACAGCCAGAGATAACTTAATGGACTTCTCATGTAATGATAAAGCTACCAAGTATCTGACCTGCACCGATGTCTTTGAGCTGGATGATGTCTTAAGATGGGGTGATGTTACTTCTCTTTCTGATTTAGTCGGATGAAAAAAATTGGAAATTTACTATGCAAAGCTTGTGCTTGTGTGTTGTGTGTCTTCATGTGTAGAAAGCAGTGATGGTTGTTCTGCAGACCATCTGTCATGTCCTCACCTGAAGCCTCTGGAGCACTGCGGATGGTATGGACTTTCTTCAATCCTTTCATGTTGCAGTCTCACTTTTTAAAAAGACTTTATTTTTCAGTCAGCAGCGAATGTCATTTCTTGCTCTAAGAACACCAAATCCAGCTGAATTTTTATGCATTTCACAAGAGACCTTGACTAAAGAGACTTTGTCCCATCCAGTCTGGTTTAAGCCCTTCAGAGGTCATTACAGAAGACATATCCATATGCTGGTCCTGACCTCGCTCTTCGCTATGACTTGATAACTTGTCTGTTGATATGTTCTCAATTCTGTAAAACAGGATACATTGTACAGTGAGGGACAAGGATACTTCAGCAGAAGACTCGATGTGTTGCACTAATTTGTTCTGTCTGCAGCTTTGTAAATGGCCACACAAGTTGAGGTGTGTCCTGGCGAATGGTGTATCAGATGATGAATGATCGAAAACAATACAGTACAATGTAACCAAACCTCAGTCTTTGTCTTCTGTCAGCACCTTACAGCCCTTGTACCAATAGGTCATTGACCCAAGCTGACCATAGGAAGATTCAATACATATAGCAATAACTATATTGGGATAGGGTTTAGTGTGGACAAGAGTTGCTATAAGATACTGGGGGGGATTTATCAATGTGTCCCACGTTCCGTCAGTGGAGGAAAACCCTAGTCATTTTCTGCGCCAGATTTATCACTGTGTTAATGAATCTGGTGCAGGTTCAGACTGTCGGTTTCCAGTTACTTTTTTCAAAAGGCCACGCCCCCTCCATCAGACAAGTCGGAAAATGGCTAAAAACAGGTCTCAAAAGCCTTGATAAATGTGGTGTAAGGCTTTTCACACTTTTTTTTTGGCGCAAAACCCCCATAATTGTGGCGCAAGTGCATTAATACACCCCCCCACTGTTTGCACTAGTTTAATACATTTACCACAATATCTCTTTTCTCAAAATGACCATCAACGTATCAACACGAGTTGTTAACCTGAGAGCTACCAAATACCACATGCATTCCTAAATTATCATGGTAAGCCTCATTAAATTTAGCAAAGCCTTATAAAGAATAACTCTAATGGTAAGATTGTATTGGTGAATCCCCTTCAATGACATACACACCTATAGAAGGCCTATAGGATATTCTAGGATCCTAAGATTTTAGTAATAGGATATGTGATCAATATCAGAAGTGCTCTGATCTGTCACCCAGCACCACAACTAGTCAGCTGGTGCAGACAACCAAGTGAGCGCTACTCCTGCTTCACAGAAGTACAAGGTAACATCCATATGTGACAGCTCAATCCTTTCATGTAAATGAGCCTGAACTGCAATATCAAGAATGACCACTGTACATTATACTGTACTTAACAAGTGTGTGATATTGATACATTACTGAAACCCCCTTTAATTTGTATTGTGGCTAAGTCTATATAGTAACACTGAAATAATCTATCACATCCTGTTATATACTTCACAGCATCACTAACTATTCTGATTATTGTATTTGGAAAAAAAATCATGTGACTTTAGGCCCAACTAATTCTTGAAGGCAACGTGAGGTTATTTTCTGTATCATTAGGTGGCTCCTTGGGACAGTCCTATGTCTGTCTTTGGAGCTTTGCTGCCCATCAGATTCATTAAAGTGGCTTTGGCCACTCTACTTGTGTCTGGGATTTTTCTTTCAAAAAGGGGTAAAATGCACTAAAAGTCGCAGCAGGGGGTTGGAGTGACTGTGCAACTTTTTGTGACTTTTAAAAAAAGTCATGAATGTGGCTTTGCAAGGTGCTGAACTAGCAGTAGTTCTGTTTGCGCCAGTATAGCGAAGTGGTGGAAGTAGTTCTGTGCAACTTTTAAGGAATTAAAAGTCGCAGAAAACCTTTACTGTAAGAAAAAATAATAGAGAAAAAGAACATTTATTAAAGGGCCAAAGCCACTTTAATGAATCTGATGAGCAGCGGAACTCCAAAGATATAGAACAGTCCCAAGGACTGTCCCCCAGTGACTCCACCAGTGGCATAGTGAATACAGCTCTGAGGTATAATACAGGATCAGCACGGAATAAGTAATGAAATAAATGTACAAAGTGGCATCACAAACAGAACAGTGGGGGGGATTTATAAGTGCACTTGCGCCACAATTCTGATGGTTTTGCGCCAAAAACACAGTTATCAAGGCTTTTAGACTTTTTTTTTTGGCACATTTCCGACTTGTCCGGTTAAAATGGTGTGGCTTCATGAGAAAGGGGCAATGTTTGCGAGAAATCATTTTGTGTACAAAATTCTGGCGCACAGTTTAGACCAACTAAAAGTAGATCTAAAGTAGGAACCGACAGTCTTATACTGAACCAGAATTCATCATCACAGTGATAAATCTGCCGCAACAAAAGACCAAGTGTTTGTCAGCTAGAGACTAGCAGAACCTGAGACACGTTGTTACATCCCCCCCAGTGAGTCCATCTATGGAGCATTGTACAACTTGTGACTCTGGATCAACATAAGAGTAATTTAAGGAAATGTACCTTCAAAATCAAGCATGATAAACCAGGAGACACTTATTCGTAGATCCTGGAACTGTGGTAATAAGTGATAATATGTGTTATCTATGGCCTCTTCCCTTCTAAAATCAACTTTGAAAATTATATGAATGATCCTGACATGGTCATGGGCAGTTACTAGAGCTGAGGGAACAGAGAGGGAGGGTGAGACAGTGTAATAGCCTGTAAAGCTACAGTATAGAGGGGCTCTGGTAACACACCCCAGGAGCCCTTCAGGCTAATTAGCATAATTTTAACAGTTGATTTTTGAAGCTAGGAGGCCATGTATAAGAAATATAAGAAGATTACCACAGCCATGGTACCTGGACCTATGATTAAGGGTCTCTGGTTTATTTGTCCTTCAAAGTGATGTATGCAAACAATGGCCCACATTTATTAAAGTCTTTGGACTAGTTTTCTATCTGATTTGCACTAGAAAGAATGTTCAAACTGCACATGCATTTAAGAAATATTTGCACCAGTTTTGTGTTGCAGCAGAAAAAATGTGCACCACGTAGGGGGCCGTTTCGGTGCACAGTTGTATCGTGTGCCACAATTCTGTCTGACGTCCACCACAATCGTGTCAGCGCCACAATAATAAAACATTAGGAAAGTGCAGGGGGCGCCTGATTCATGAAGAACGTGTGACACATTTCATGAATCTGTCGCACACTGCATCCTTTACAGGCAAATTGGCCCAATGACTGAGCTACTCGGCTAGAATTATTTTATATATAATCAGTTCAATTATGACCACATTAGATTGCTGTGAGTCTCTTCGTGTGCATTGCTGATAGCATGCATATAGTAAAATCCATCCTGCAGTTGACTGGTGCTGTAACATACAGTGTGAAGCAATGATACAACTGTGACTATGAGGTGATACATTGTTACTCACAACTGTGAAAACCTAAATGCGCAACAGTCAGATCTGCAGTTAAATAATGGGAGTCCTGGTAGAATAAGCATTGTATATGTAGTGATCATGTATTCCTGCTGTAGGTTGTGATAGGAGATTTGAACTACTGTTTTAAAGGGAACCTGTCATTAGAAATTGACCTAATAAACAAGTATGTTGTCAAGCAGGTTAACACCTTCCAGATCATGTTTCTTTCTTGGCCAAGTCTGGTGGCATCTTCCAGACAATATACTTTGAAGTGAGATGTGAAATTGGTTTTATAAATTTACATGGTAGAGAGTTTAACACTGAAGTCAAGCTCTCCCATCTTAAGAATTCCCTCTTCACTGTAACTGATGTCCCTGCGTTCAGCCTGATGCTTGATGTCAATCCCAAAGAAGGGGGTATCCTGAGGCAGGAGAGCTTGACTTCTGTACTAATATTTGCTTCCATGACTTATACAGTACAATCAACTTAAATCTCACTTCAAAGTTGATTTACTGGATGATGTCACCACACTGGGCCATAAAGGAAACATTATCTGAAAGGGGTTAATCTTCTTGACAACAGACTGTAGTAGCATATTAGGTTAATTTCTGCTGACAGGTTCCCTTTAAAGACCCTACCGTTTTCAGAAGCCAGGAAACTAGGTTGTGGATACATTTTAGATTATAAATGTAGATAATCTGCAATAATACAAATTTCTATTAGGGGATTTTGAGGAAATGTGGAAAGATCGGAACTTCACACTATATAGCTGTAGCTCTTACTCAGTGTACTTATTTACATTGCATTTATCAAATGGATAAGAGTGAATGTGGCCTAAAACTTTTCACACCTGAGAGTTTGCAAAGCTTTATCCTCTGCAAGCTAAATAAAGTAGAAGCACAAGCTCGTAGGTTTCATCTACACGGATACCCAGCAGGACCAGATGAGCCTCAGCCTTAAAGGGAACCTGTCACCAGGAGACCCATTTATAGCACTCCCCCAGTCCCCACAGAGCATAGTACATACGCTGCCAAAGTGTTTTTGTATAAAAAATTGGTTTTACAGAAAAAAAGATATGTTATATTGTACATTTCATTAGCATCTGCTGTGTGACTAGGCAGCTGCCTAATGGGAGGGGCTGGAAAGGAGCAGTCCCCCCCCCACCATTGGGAAACATGTGACCTTTTTTAATATATGAATAACTCCCCACATTCGGGATTGGCTGTAGAGGAGCAGGGGGCGTCGCTAAGTGATGGGTGTTTTCATATATTTGAAAAGGTCACACGGAGTAGCTGTTCCCCAAGGGTGGGGGGGAACTGCTCCTTTCCAGCCCCTCCCATTTGGCAACTGCCTAGTCACACAGCATATGCTAATGAAAAGTACAATATAACATATCTTTTTTTCTGTAAAACCAATTTTTAATACAAAAACACTTTGGCAGTGTATGTACTATGCTCTGTGGGGACTGGGGGAGTGCTAAAAATGGGTCTCCTGGTGACAGGTTCCCTTTAAGGCTCATTCCTGAGTCAGTGAATCACAGCCTGTGCCGCTTTCTGTTTCATGGACTAAATGCGCTGCTGGGAATGTGATTGTGCATTTTATATTCCTAAACAGCAGCTCCGAACTGTCATCATGATTAGTGTACAGTACGGTTCTGCTGAGTCTCTATGATGCAAGGAATCCTGTCCCCAGCTGTGTAAACGGTCCATGAAACAGAACACGACCTGGTCTGTGATTCATGTACTGACCATGGCCGTGTGAATTACACATTACCATTTACTGTCAGTAAGATCTTCTGAAAATGGTGAGGAATAACGCACATCATATTTAGATTATAGTTAAGACTACTAGGAGGGGGGGGGGGGGGGACAGGGATGTACATAATAAGGCTACATAGACACAAACGTGTAACCGCCCGGCTGTAGCCGAACAGGCATACGTCCGACGTCATGGAGAGATACACGACGCACTGCACCGTAACACGGGGAAAGTTAGAACATGTCCTATCTTCTTCCCGTGTAGACATATTTACGGGCACAAACAAGAGCAGGTCTCCAATCACGTGTTTACTACAGCAGAGGTTTGCTTGTCTGTTTCCAGATTGATCCCCAGTTTCCGATCCTATGAAGCATTATCTGTATCTCTGACACTTCATCCTTCAGAAGTCTCAGAACAGATGGTGAACCAGAAGAGCAGAGAATGTATCAGAGGCGCAACTGAGCCGACAGCATAACATTGTGATGGACTGACAATCTACATCAGTACATCATCTCTACACCTGCAAAGAGAAAACCCTCAGAGAAACTTCAGTTTTATGAAGAGGGAATGATATTATGTTAGAGACACAGGTCTGACAGATACCAGGAGGTAAATATCACGATGAATGCTCACAATCCTTTAAGTGAGGAAATTTGCTGTAATTTACACTCTGTCCCCTGTTGCAACATATACTTAGATCGGGAGCAGTATTAGATCGGGAAGAAGTATGTTTTCTAGGCTGTCTGTGAGTATGTTTCTTGTTCATCATGAGCCCCCTGGTTCATGAAAAGAAATACATGGAGCTGAAGATTGACTGTTATGTACATAGAGCAATAAAGAGGGTCAAGGGTGTGATTAAGGCCCCTTCCACACTAGCGATTTTCACGCGCGAGTTCTGCGCGTGCTTTTGACGCGCAGAACTTGCATTGCACTCTGTCCCATTGTTTCCAATGGGCCTTTCCTCATTTGCTTTTTTTTTCACGTGCGTGCTTGCGTTTGTTTTGACGCACAGCAAAATCGCAGCATGCTCTACTTTTGCGTTTCACGCGCGTTTTTCCCGCCCCATTCAAGTCTATGGAGACGCATCAAAAATGCATTGCAGGACAATATATATGTGTGTGAAGAACACAGTGCAGATGTTTCCATACATCTGCAATGTGTTCTTCACATATATATATTGTTCTTCACATGCTATTTTGTTCGCACCGTTCCGCGCGTATCTCCCGACAAGTAAGCAGATGTGCCGAACATCTGTAATCTATTCTTCACTGTGTTTTTCACTTAAATGATCCTGTGTTCACTGTGTTCACTGTTTTTATTCTATTCTTCACTGTTCTTCACATCTGCTAACTTGTCGGGAGATAATATACGCGCGGGACAGTGAAGAATAGATTGTAGATGTTTGCATACATCTGCTAACTTATCAGAAGACATTCTTTTTCAATTAAATAAAACATTTTATTCCTGAACCATTGAAAAATGCTTGAGTCTCCCATTTACTTAATAAATGCGCGTGAAAAATGCACCGAAAATGCAAAAAAAACGCGAACAACACGCACGTGAAAAACGCAAAAACGCTAATAACTCCAAGGAAAAATGAAACAAAAACGCAGCCAAAAACGTCAGTTTTTCACGCATTGCACCCTGACGTGAAATGCAACGCTAGTGTGGAAGGGGCCTAAGGATACAAACTTATGTGTCATTCTTCTTAGGTCTGCTGGTTGTTATTTCCAGAGTTTTCTATAAATGATGAAGCAGAGGAGTGTTTGAAGCCATGTTGTACTAAGCGGAGTGCAAGGATCACTTTCTTCTCAGGCTAAGTCAGCAATTCAGGGATGAAAAATCAATCACAATAATTTTGCACTTAAGAGGTTGGAGGGTCTCGGGGGGATCATGTCAGTATGAAGACATTTCCCGGAAACCGTTGTTCTATGCCTGAGAAGGTAGCTCCCGCCCAGCAGCTCCAGTCACAGCAGAGCAAGGTCACACCTGGTAGATGGGAGCAGTCAGGATTAATTGCCACTGACCTTCGTCTGCAGAATTAAAGGACTATCTACAGTTATTAACCCAAGACATTAGTGCAGTAAATGGGCTGAACAAATATGCTTTACAGATCCAGTTAGATTTCAGCTACACTTCCATTTTCATTCATTCTTTTATGCTTTACTGTGTGTTGACAACCAGTACTATTCTGGAATGTCCAGGGGCGTAGCTAGGAGAGGCTGGGCCCCATCAGAATTCTGCATGGGCCCCCAACTTCCCCTTTAAAAGATACATACAAATTTGTACAGACATATATACACACATTTATATACTTATATACACACGTAAAGTTCTACACTCATACCTTAATTTTTCTATACTCGCACCCACATACGTACATGTATACACTTAGAAGCACACATTTATATAAACATACATGCAGTATAAACACACCATATACACACATACTGCGTTTACATACAGTATATACAGCAATTACAATTACAATACTTGATGTGCGTTAACTGCATTAAGTTGTGTCTCTTGGAATTTGTAGAAACGCAGTGATCTTCTCCCTGCTGTTTGTGCATGTAATCACATGCATTTCAAAATGCAGACCACAAACACATGCGTTTTCAAAAACAGAAAAAATGTCAATTTAAGACACTTTAACGCCATGTGAGTCACCGGCCTGAACCTCACGGGTCCCGTAGCAGTTGCTACGGTGGTAGTTATGCCACTGGGAAAATCCATTTTGAAGCTTAAGGAGGGGTATATCATTTCCCTGCAACGCTGCTTTCCTCCGTTTGATGGGGGTACAATATCTGTTATGGTTACTTGATGGACACTGGGGTGGCAGGCGAAGTGGAAACTCGAAACAAGACAGGTTCTCACAAGCTTTGTTGCAGGTAGGTCATTTGTAGATTTAGTCTTCATTCTGGAATTAGTGTAAGTTGTATGCAACCCCCCTGCCAATACATGGGCAGAGGAGTAGTTGCGAATAAGGCCCTCAACTTGTTAGAACTAGAGATGAGCGAGCACAAAAATGCTTGAGTGCTCGTTATTCGAGACAAACTTTTCCTGATGCTTGAGTGCTCGTCTCGAATAACGAGCCCCATTGAAGTCAATGGGAGACTCGAGCATTTTTCAAAGGGACCATGGTTCGGGAATAAAATGTGTTATTTAATTGAAAAAGAATGTCTTCTGATAAGTTAGCAGATGTATGCAAACATCTGCAATCTATTCTTCACTGTTCCGCGCGTATATTATCTCCAGACAAGTTAGCAGATGTGAAGAACAGTGAAGAATAGAATAAAAACTGTGAACACAGGATCATTTAAGTGAAAAACGCAGTGAAAAACACAGTGAAGAATAGATTGCAGATGTTCGGCACATCTGCTTACTTGTCGGGAGATACGCTGTCCTGGGATCGGTGCTGCTGCTCCCCAGTGTCTCCGTTCTGCCCGATGTCTCCATGCTGCCCCTTTGTCTCCGTGCTGCCCCAATGTCTCCGTGCTGCCCCGATGTCTCCGTGCTGCCCGATGTCTCCATGCTGCCCCGGTGTCTCCGTTCTGCCCCAATGTCTCCGTTCTGCCCGATGTCTCCGTGCTGCCCCGTTGTCTCCGTGCTGCCCCGATGTCTCCGTGCTGCCCGGTGTCTCCGTTCTGCCCGATGTCTCCGTGCTGCTCCGATGTCTCCGTGCTGCCCCGGTGTCTCCGTTCTGCCCGATGTCTCCGTTCTGCCCGATGTCTCTGTGCTGCCCCGTTGTCTCCGTGCTGCCCCGATGTCTATGTGCTGCCCGATGTCTCCCTTCTTCCCTGGTGTCTCCCTTCTGCCCCAATGTCTCCGTGCTGCCCCGGTGTCTCCGTGCTGCCCCGGTGTCTCCGTTTAGCTTCCTCCTTCTCCTGACAGGACTCCTCCGTCTCCAGGGCCAGCCACCAGCATCCTCCTCCTGTCCCCCGCAAACCATCAGCCTTCTTCTGTCCTCTGCAGCCTTCCCCCTGTCCTCCCACAAAAAAAGCAGCCTCCTCCTTTCCTTCAGGCAGCCTCTTCTCCTCATGCAGCCTTCATCCGTCTTCAGCAGCTCCTGCTCTCCTTCTGCAGCCTCTTACTGTCTCCAGCAGCCTCTTCCTGGTCCTCCAGCAGCCCCTCTTGTTCCTCCAGTAGCCTCATCCTCTCCTCAAGCCTCCTGTCCTCCAGCCTCCTCCTGTCCTCCAGAAACCCCTCCTCTCATCCAGAGCTCCTCCTGTCTCCAGCTCCTGTCCCCCAGCCTCCACCTGTCTTCCAGCAGCATCCTCCGTGTCCTCAGCAGCCTCCTCCTCCCTCAGAAGCCTCCTCTGTCCTCCAAGGGCTTCCTGTCCCCCAGCCCTCCTCCGTCCTCCGCAGCCTCATCCTGTCCTCCAGGAAGCTCCCTACGGGTCCTAGCCTCCTTTCCCCAGCCTCTCCGTCCGCCCCTAGCCCTCCTCTCCTCCTGAGCCTCCTCCGTCCTCCAGTGCCAGCCTCTCTTGTCCTCCAGCAAGAGCCTCCTCCTAGTCCTCCGCACTCCTAACCGCGGCTCCGTCTCAAGCTAGCCCTCTCCGTCCTCCAGTAGGACCCTCATCCTGTGCATCCAGCAGCGCTCCTCCTTGTCCTCCAAGCAGCCTTCTCCTTGTCCTCCAGCAGCCCTCGGCCTCCTCCATGGCCCCCAGTCCTCGTCCAGCCTCTGTTCCAAGCCACCCGTCCTCCTCAGGTGCGCCACGCCTTTCCTGTCCTCATCACTCCTCCTGGCCCCTTTACTGTGGCCCTCCTGTCTCTCCCATTAAGGTTCTTACTCTCTCCTGGTTCCGCATTCTGTCTTCTTACCGGGGCTTTGATGACTCCGACTGGGGGGCGGGGCCAGCCGGGGGGCGAGAGCTACCTACTGGTCCAATGCCTTAGGCTTCTCTTTCTTGCAGCTTTTACTAATTGGTAAGGAAACCAGGACGGAGAGGCGGGCACAAACAGGGGAAGGGGTGGAGGCCCTGGACATTCTCCAGCAACCCATGACCAGGAGCCCAAAAAAAAACGGGAGCTGTCCCCGCTTTAAACCCAGGGGAGTGTGGTTGGGGCATCGGATGTTGATATTGTAGAAAAGAGAGGGGGTTTCCATGGAAGCTTACATGAAAAACATCCCCACACCGGGGGCCCTAGGCCTTATTCTTGGGGCCTGGAGGGGCAGTCTGGGCCCAGAAATACCAGGATTGGCTTGCAGTTGACGGCCTAAGGGCATGCCTGCTTGTTACGTCGGTTGCTATGGGTATGGGGACCGGAGGGCTGTTTCCTACAGCTTGGTCAGGCTCGCCAGTAGTGAGTGGTGTTTGTAGCAAGCAAATATGGAGGGACGGCGAGGAAGTGATGTTCTACGTTCTCCCTGGGGCACATCCCGGTGTCATAAATATATGTCCCTGGTGTGATGGTGGGGTAGGCCCTGTTGTGACGTGGTACACCTGTATCCAGGGAACAGATGGAAGTAGGGAGCAAAAATAACTCCAGTTGTCTTTTATGAACAAACTGCAGGCCAAACAGGCCACGAATGATCCCAAACAGATCCAGGATCACTGGAGGATTCTGGATTACTCGGGTGGTCTGGAGGAGTGGTCCTCAGGAATTGCCGTGTCACCAGCGGTTAGAGATGCAAGGCTGGATTGGAGCTGTGTTCCGTCTGTGGAAGCTGCAGGCTTTCAGTTTTATCTGGGTGTTGTTGTGGAAGCTGAGTGTAGTGTGATGGTGCACAGACATCGTTTTTCTCCTCTGTGATAGGATTGCTTCTATAGTTGAGAGCTTGGAGGGCCATAAGAGCCCTGGTCGTCGTGTGTATGGTGAGAGTCATGGTACTCTAAGATCTGACCTCTGGTCGGCAGGTCTGTGGGCGGTAGCGGAAGGAGCTTTCTGGAAATGGACCCTCAGGACCTCGAGACTAGGCCCTCGCCTGTCCGGTGTTTTTATTTGACCCTGGTCCAGGCTTGGTATGCTTCACTCTCCAATCACACTCCAGTTGTTACCATTTTGAAATAGGTGAACGAAATCACAATTGGTAGAACAGGAAACAACATCGACTAACACATTTGGCCTGTACAGCGAATCTACAGCTGCCTGTATTACCTGAGGGACTCACATGGCCATTCCTTCTGTTTAATGATTCGAATCAGACTCTCTAGATGGTTCTAATAGGAGACTGGCCGTAAGTATATAACTGGGCCGAGCTTCTGATGCTGCGTTGGAGTTTAAGTATCGAAAAAGCGGCTCGTTGTCGGACGGAAGTATTTCCCTGCTCGAGTACGAGCCATTTAATTTAAAAAAACACAGTGAAAGAACAATGAAGAATAGAATAAAAAACAGTGAACGACAAACCGGATCATTTAAGGTGAAAACCCGTTGAAGAAACAGTTGAAGATAGATTACAGAGGTTCGGCCACAGCTGCCTTACGTGCGGAAGATACGGCACGGAGACACATCGGGGCAGAATGGAGACATCGGCAGAACGATACACGGGGCAGCCGGGACTCGGGGCAGCACGGAGACATCGGGGGGGCAGCACGGAGACATAGGGGCAAACGGAGACCACGGGGCAGCACAGAGACATCGGGGCAGCACGGAGACATTGGGTGCAGAAGGAATCCGTTGCAGAGAACACGGGGCAGACACTAGAATATAGGCAGCAACGGAGACAATCGGGGCAGCACGGAGAATTGGGGAAGAACGGAGACATCGGGCAGACGGAGACATTGGGGGCAGAACGGAGACACGGGGACCAGCACAGAGGACATCGGGGCAGCATTGGAGACGTCGGCAGACCGGTGACCCCAGTCTTTATAATGCGGTCTCACCATGAGACGATAAATACAGGAGCGAATGAGAGTCTGAACCCACAACATAGACTGAACCTCCACAGTACAAATCACTTCCCAGTCTGCACATGGATGGGATCTATTATAACAGCCCCACAAACTATTAACCCTTCCCTGACAAGCGTTTCTGGAATTGGTCCAGTAGTTGCCCAAAGTTGTCAATTTTTTACAATTTTGACATGTACAAATAAAATTGAAATGACACATAAAGATTATACTGAAGTCCAACAAATCATTTATTTTCTGAAAGCAGAACCCTCATTTTCAAAATCGCATTATGCTGCTGTGCTTACACCAAGTTTTACCATACGGAGGATTCCGCAGTATCCCACCAACAGGCAGTAAAGGATGGTTCTGTAGGTTTGTTCTTAAGTTGAAATAGTATGAAGTCAGAACTGAGTAATTTTAATTGTGACCCCAGACAAATTTTTTGGTCCCTGTGACAATTGGATTTAAAAAAATGTGGATTGTCATAACCCATGCATGCCCATACTGAATGCGGGGAAAAAAGGAGACATTGGCAGCAGCTGCGATTAGCCTGCTTCGATGAATGGGGTGTTCCCCCAGTGATGTCACTGTCCTAATATGGGGACAGAGACTTCACGGATCCTCCTCCTGCCGAGCGACGTATATGCTGGGCTGTGGAGAGAGATGCAATTTGCTGCATGCTCCCATATCCGGCCATGGCCTCGCTAAGCGCATACGTTGCTCAGGCGGGGAGCTGCGGGATGAAAAAAAATACTTGCTACATCTTTTCATCCTTCATTTTGTGACAGTGTAGAACGTTTGGTGGCCAGACGGAGCAACAAACTATGTCTCCATAGGTCACGATTGTCAGCTGATATGTTAAGGGTATACATTGGGTGCTTTCCGGCACTATACGCTTAGCGTAACATAAAACGTGGGTGTGAACCATCCTAAGGGGTTTTGGATATAGGCACGTTCACGCAATTTTGATTCAAATTATAAGAACTTTATAAAAATGCATAAAAAATAATTTTGATGTAAAAAATGTGTTCAAACAGATATAATTTGCTAATATAATTATATATTTTCACAAAACAGAGAGCTTACTATGTATACAAAAATGCCTATAATAATACGCCACACACACTCATGCAACTTTGCAGCAAGCAGTGAAAAATGCAAAAATTATATGAAAATTAAAATTTCCACTTACGTGTACTAATCCATACTACTTATATAAAGGATATAAAAAAGTATAACACAGCAGCTAACACAATGGTCTGTTGTTGAAAGAATGTTGAGTGATACAAACAGATATGGCCACAGATAAGTATTAACATCGGTTGAGCAGGGTAAACTGTCTAGATCAGTGATGGCGACCTTTAGAGACCTGAGTGCCCAACTACAACCAAACCCACTTTAAATGCAAAGGCCAACATGGAAATTAAGCAGTAACATGTTGCTACCTGTTTTTTCATAGTTTAATTGCATCTGTGTCCTGAGGGACACCAATACAGTTTAAAGAAAGAGGAGAAATTCAGATTATCATTGTTGCTTTTCCAGGGGTCCATGAACAGGAAGAGATTGTTGGCCAGAGCAGGAGTTCCAATAATAACGCAGCCTTGTCTGACACCTCATTGCTCCTCCTGTAGTCCCAGACAGTGAGGATGAGTAGCTTAAAAAAGCCTGATCACAGAACATCCTTGGTGCCAAGGACTGCAGGAGGAGGTTTTGGGTCCTGTCTGGAAACTCTAGCTGGGGTGATGGCCTAGGTGCCCACAGAGAGTGCTCGAGTGCCACCTCTGGCACCCGTGTATATGGTTCGCCACCAATGCACAAGGCATAGGACCAGTGATGGTGAACCTTTTGGAGATAGAGTGCCCAAAGTACAACTAAAACCTACTTATATGTCGCAAGTGCCAACATGCAATTTAAAGCAGTAATTTATTGATTCCTGCTGTATCACAGGTTTCAGTGCGTTGGCGTCCTGAGTTCACCAGTACAATGAAAGATGATGGGAACAATTGGATTGAAGCTTCCATCAGGGTCCCCTGAAGAGGAAAGGATCAGGGTCCCAGGCAGAAGCCTCCAACAATGTAATCGTCTCTATCATACCTTTCGTTCTCTTGTAGCCCTGGCAGCCAAGTATGTCGCTTTAAAAAGCGCTGAGCATGGCAAGTCCTGGGCTATATTGGAATGCAGGAGGAGCCCTGAGTCCTTCTGGCAAACTCTGTGTGGGTGGGAGCTGGGTGAGGGCCTCTGGGGTCCCTGGCGGGGGGTGGGCGCCCAGCGAAAGGGTCTGGTGCCACCGTTAGTTGTGAGGGATGGGGCGCAGAGTGGCCTATATCCAGAACTTGTCAAAAGCTATGGATCGTCTTGAGGGACGAAGGTAGGAAAAAATAGGCCAATTCAGCGCTGCTCCATTTTTATTTATTAAAAAATTTAGCAAAATTCTATTTAATATAGTAAGTACCATTTCATAAATTTTAAAGACTTATTATTGATCTAAATATGAAAGCTTACTTTTTATTAAATATATTACATTTTTATATTTCTTTCTTATGTCTGTGTATATTTTGTGTGTATTTATGTATTATTATAATACATTATTTTTACTCATGTCATCTTTATATTGGTATTATGCTAATAGACATAGGGAGCAGTACGCACCCGAAACGCGTTGTCCATCCATGACTTTACTAATAAAATGTGTACCTGGAGCAGTGTGAATTGGCCTATTTTTTCTTACCATCCTCTCCTACTTATTAAAGAAAATGTATTTTCCTAAAAACAGAAGATGTGAGGAGTTCATACATATCCACACGTGTATATTCACCAAATATGCAATAAATGAAACATTATTATTATTATTATAGAACCATAATTCCATGGTGCTGTACAGTCAGTATGGGGCTCACATACATTACATTAAGACAAAACAAGTACAAATAAAAAACTACAGTGCACAGGAGACAAGCGGAAGGAGGACCCTGCCCATCTATCTATATGGGGGAAGATGGAGACAAAGGTGAGGGAGCAGAGCAGTTATTGTGTATTGTATCCTGAACAGGTGGGTTTTCAGATTACTTTGGAAGGTGGGGGACCGTCTGACACATTTTGGTAGAGAGTTCCAGAGTATGGGAGATGCATGAGGAAATCCTGGATATGTGTGTGCAGAAGAGCAGATGGTAATAGAGTGAAACACTTCGAAGATTAGTGTGGATAGTATTGGCTGATGAGTTCAGAGATATATGGACGGGACAGGTTGTGGATGGCTTTGTAAGTCATGGTTAGTATTTAAACTGAATGTTGTACAATAGGTAACCAGTGGAAAGACTGGAAGAGAGGAGATGAGAGGGAAGAACAGATGGATAGCCGAGTAGTTAAGGAGGATTGGAGGGGTATTAGAGAGTAGCTAGGAGACACAGAGAAGAATGTTGCAGTAGTCAAGCGGGAGATGATGAGGGCCTGGACTAATAACTGGATGGAGGACGGGTCGGAGCAAGAGATGTTCTTGAGATGGAGGCAGCAGGTTGTAGTAAGGGCCTGGTAGTTGTTAGTTGTAGAAGGGCTCTGCCACAGTAACATGTTCAGACCCATGTACTGGTCAGGCAGATGAAGTGCAGTGGATATTTTATTGTATGTAAGAACTAATCCATGCACTTCATCTGCCTGACCAGTACATGGGTCTGAACATGTTACTGTGCACAGCAGTCCTCCCGAGAAAGCGGGACAAAAAGCCCCTCCCCCTGTTAAACCACGCCCATTTCCCACCCGCAAGCATAGTACAATATCGACCTTAATGGCTCACAATAGGATGATGCCCCTATTTTGGCCAACCCCCAGAACCTGTAAACTACCCCCCAATGCAACTCTGCAACATACAAAACCCCTTTTAATGTTATCCTCCCTTTACATTTGTTTTTTTATTATCTCCACAAACTTACACATAATAATATCTGAACTCCTACCCCCACCCCTCCTCACATGGTGTGGGTCCCTGTTCTCTATCTTCCTCTAGCTGGCCTCCTGTCCTCCAGCTCCTCCTCCTGTCCTGCATCCCCCTCCTGTCCTCCAGCCTCTGCTGTTGCCCCCTATACCCCAGCCTCCTCCTCCTGTCCTGCATCCTGCTCCTGTGCCTCCTGTACCCCAGCCTCCTCCTACTGTTGCCTTCTGTACCCAGCCTCCTCCTGTCCTCCAGCCTACTCCCGTTTCTCCTGTGGCCCTGTCATCCAGCCTCTTCCTCTAGTCTCTTGTCTCAGCCTCCTCCTGTAGTCTCCTTTTCACCACCTCCAACATAGCCTCCTGATACTCCAGACTCCTTATTGTGGCCCTGTCCTCCAGCCTCCTCATATAGCCTGCTGACCTCCAGCCTCCTCCTGCAGCCTCCTGTGCTCCAGCCTCCTCTTATTGTGGCCCCCTGTTCTCCAGCCTCCTCCTCCTGTCCTCCAGCCTCCTGTTGCCCCCTGTCCTCCAGCCTCCTCCTACCCTCCAGCCTCCTCCAGTCCCCTACGGTGTCCCCTGTCCTCCAGCCTACTCCTTTAGCCTTAGTCCTCCAGGCCCCTCTGTCTCAGAAGCTCCCTGTCCTCTATAATCCTCCTGTCATCCAGCCTCCTATTATTGTGGCCCCCTATAGCCTCCTCCCATCCTCCAGCTTTTCGTCTCCAGCCTCCTTTTATTGTGGCCTCTGTCCACCGCCTCCTGCCTCTAGTCCTCCAGCCTCCCCGTAGTCTAGTCCTCAGCCTCCCCTGTGGCCTAGCTCCCAGCCTCCTCTGTAGACTCTAGTCCTCCAGGCCTACTCTGTACTCTAGTCCTCCAGCATCCCCTGTAGGCTCTAGTCCTCCAGCCTCCCCCTGTAGGCTCTAGTCCTCCAGCCTCCTTCTGTAGCCTCTAGTCCTCCAGCCTCCTCCTGTAGCCTCTAGTTCTCCAGCCTCCTCTTGTCCTCCAGCAGCCCAGTCCTCTATCCTCCTCATATCCCTCAGCCTCCTCCTGTCCTCCTTCCTCATCCTGCCCCCAGCCTCCTCCTGTCCCACCTGAACGCTGCAGCCCCTTGTCCTCTATCCTCCTCCTGTGGCCTCCTGTCCTCCTGCAGCCTCCTGCGTTTCAGTAACCCCTTGTCCTCTATCCCCCTCCTGTCCCCCAGCCTCCTCCTGTCCTCCAGCAGCCCCCTGTCCTCTATCCTCCTCCTGTCCCCAGCCTCCTTCAGCAGCCCCCTGTCTTCCATCCTCCTCCAACAGCCCCCTATGCTCTATCCTCTTACTGTCCCCCAGCCCTCCAGCAGCCCCCTATCATTTATCCTCCTCCTGTCCTCCAGCAGCCCCATGTCCTCTATCCTCCTCCTGTCCTTCAGCCTCCTCCTGTAGCCTCCTGTCCTCCTGAAGCCCCTTGTCCTCTAACCTCCTCCGGTCCCCCATCCTCCTCCAGCAGTCCCCTGACCACTATCCTCCCCCTGTCCTCCAGCCTCCTCCTGTCCTTCTCCTGTTCTCCAGCAGTCACAATCCTCTATTCTCCTCCTCTTGTTGCCCCTTCTATCCTCCTCCTGTGGCCTCCTGTCCTCCAGCTGCCCCCTGTCCTCTATGCTTCTCTTGTCCCCCAGCCTCCTACAGCAGACCCCTGTCCTCCAGCCTCCTCCTGCCCTCCAGCAGCCCCTTGTCCTCCTCCTGTCCCCCAGCCATCTCCCGTCCTTCTCCTGTCCTCCAGCAGCCTCCAGTCCTCTATTCTCCTCCTCTTGTTGCCCCCTGTCCCCAGGAGGCTGCTGGAGGACACAGGAGGAGGCTGCTGGAGGACACAGGAGGAGGCTGCTGGAGGACACAGGAGGCGGCTACTGGAGGACAGGAGGAGGCTGCAGGAGGAGAGGAGGAGGCTATGGAGGACAGGAGGAGGCTGGGGGAAAGGAGGCTGAAGGACACAGGAGGAGGCTTCTGGAGGACAGGAGGAGGCTGCTGGAGGACAGGAGGAGGCTGGGGGACAGGAAGCTGGAGGACAGGAGGAGGCTTCTGGAGGAGAGGAGGAGGCTGCTGGAGGACAGGAGGAGGCTGCTGGAGGACAGGTGGAGGCTGGGGGACAGGAGGCTGGAGGACAGGAGGAGGCTGCTGGAGGAGAGGAGGGGTTGCTGGAGGACAGGAGGAGGCTGGAGGACAGGAGGCTGGAGGAGAGGAGGAGGCTACTGGAGGACAAGAGGAGGCTGCTGGAGGACAGGAAGAGGCTGCTGGAGGACAGTAAGAGGCTGCAGAAGGAGAGCAGGAGGCTGCTGGAAGACAGGAGGAGGCTGCAGGAGGAGAAGAGGCTGCTGAAGGAAAGGAGGAGGCTGCTGGAGGACAGGGGGAGGCTGCAGGAGGACAGAAGAAGGCTGGAGGTTGCTGGGGGACAGGAGGAGGATGCTGGGGGCTGCTGGAGGACAGGAGGAGGCTGCAGGAGAAGAGGAGGAAGCTGCAGGAGGATGCTAAATGAGGAGAGAAGGAGGCTGCTGGAAGAGAGGAAGAGGATGCAGTTTCACATGAACCACAGTGCCCCCAATAATCTCATCTGCCACAGTCCCCCATTATACCTGTCCACGTCTTTACGCAGTCCTGTATAGACATATGACAACGGGCACACATCCTCAAAACCACCTACACACATTCTTCCGGACATAAGAATAAGGGTGGAGCTCTCGTGTGGTCCGTCTCCTGATCGAGCGGTACATAGTGGCGTACTCCCTGGCAGGACTCTTACTCGCCTCAGGATCGGTAGTATGCCGGACCCACCGCATAATGCTCCTGCTGGCCTAGGACAATGTGAAATCCGACATCAAAGTGGACCTACCCCATATAACACTGTTGTTCGTGTTCCAACGTAGAGGGGCGTATTCGCTGCTCCGCTCCCGCACAATTTGTGCTGCTGCTTGGATAGAGATTTTTTTGCTGTTTATTTAGTAACCAGTTATTTACTCAATATGAATGTCCATGTGTTGGGCATGTCTGTGTCCTAAATACTTTGTTTAAATCTCCTGGTGGGTCACACCCACAGACATTTTGACACCGAGGGAGCATCTTATATCACATATATTAAATAATCATCCACCAAGGAGAAGTAGTAGTAGCAAATCCGGCACCACCCTCTCCGCACGGCCAAACTCTGACCCGATGGCGCAGCTAGGTGTGTGGAATGGTACTGCAGGCGCTGTTCCACAGTTGCGCATGTGCTGGCAAACAGTGATGATCCCACGAAGAAAAAACACAGCACTCACCGAATAAAACGTAGACGCTTTATTCGGACGGACACAGGACAGGGTGATCCCCGCCAACGTATAGGCAGGGCCGTTTTGCGCTCAATGCTCTTCCCAAGCCTCACCTGCGAACCTCAGGTCCGATATATACCCGCCCCCCCGGCTCGCGTGGCCTTGGCAAAACCATAATCAATGCAATCTTAAAACATGTAGTGTGTGTCTAGAGTGTACTGGGTTTTTAATGCCACCAGACACATGCACAATGAAGTTTTACATTAAAATATTATCTCAGGACACCCAAGGCAGAAAATGCAGAACAGCAGCCAAGCATAATCAGGAGATATTGGGTCAAAGGTATGGAGAACCTTAGTACATATAGTTATCCAACATATAGCAGAAAACGAACAACCTAAGAAAAGGTAAATAGTACATTTAGGTCCGCAAGGGACAAAAACTGACAAGGAAGATGAGAGTGAAGAGGGTGAAAAAACATAATAAAACTGACCCTGTAATGGACAAGACGTCGAGCGACAAAGCTCATATCGTTCCTTCATTCAGTCCCATCGGACCCACGCATTATTTTCAAAATCATTCCATCCTCTCGCTGAGTAAGTATTTTTGGCGATCATCTCCCCGAACATCAACCTCCTACTTCAAGCCCCTAAACCTCATTACATTGGGTTCCCCCCGTGTTCCTCTATGACATGGTTAATCAAACGGGGGCAACCTTTTCCATACCTATGGAGTTGAGATGTTCATGGAACCTGGTGAACAGATTTCTAATTGTTTCCATATAAAGAATTCGCATGGACATAAATAGCAAACACCACAAAGTTGACCTACAGTTCATGAAGGATCGAATCCTGTGGTTTAAGACCTCCACCTAATATATCACTTGCAAATTGAAACAACAAAATTGCAGGTACTGCATTCGAAATACTCGATAGAATGTGTTTGTCCAACCTGTATTATTAGGTGTGATAAATGACTGGCACCCAATTCGGTTCTGATAAGGGACTACGTCCTAAAGGTGACTATGGTTTTTGTTTAGTGACTCCGGAAAGCTGCTCATCTATTCCAGGATCCTCCAATTCTTGATCTAGCAGTGCGGATGTCCTGCTCGTGTGGGCTAAACCCAAACAGAAGGCCACAAACGCCCCTCGTCCTTCCCTCTACCACTATGGCGGTTCTCAGAGCTGTTTTGCTGTACTCACCGGGTGTCTCTTGCTCTTGCAGGCTTTAACCAATAAGGGATGGGGTATTCACGCTAATTAATCTCTACCTCAATTCGGCAGCTTGTTTTTCAAAACCATCCACTTCACTGTTTCCTTCTTCAGGCAAAGAAATTGACTGAAGGGTAAACCTTCTTTTGTGTGGTGGGATGGAGCGCTCCCAAAATGAAGCAGAGAATTAGTGGCCGTGGGGCTTCCTGACGGCTGTGTAGTGAACGTTCCATTTTTAACTAATACTTTTTGACATCCAGATCCCAACATGTCCCTCCAAAAACGGCGGTGAACCGCATGTTCATTGCATAGTGTCGTTAAGGAATGACACGAAGTAAAAAATCTTTTCCTCCCGTCCCTTCCCTAATCAAAAAGATATCTCCACATATCGAGGGTCCAATGCTTAGCAAATGGATTCTGAAGGGAAAAAATAATTACTTTCAAAGACCGCCAAAAAAATATTAGCAAAGTGCATGCCACGGAAGTACCCTGGCCGTGCCGGGTCTTTGAACAAACCCTTTCCATTACAAAATGTGTTGTGTGTTTAAAAAAAAGTTAACCCCTCGCAGACGAACTGAATAAGTCCTCACTTTGTTGTCATTCTGGAGTGTACGACGACGCCGCTGTCCACACCCAGATCTTGAGGGATCCGGGTGTAAGGCTCTCACGTCTATCGAGGGCCAGGTTATAATTCTCCTGCCAGGTCACCGAGTTGAGTATTTCAAAAATGAGTTGGCCACATGAGCCGGGGGGCGGGTATTTTACCCTGACCCGAGGTCTCGCGAGATCTGAGGCTTGAAAGTCCCATTGACGCGAAACGGCCCGTCGCCTAGACGTGGCGTGCATCACCCTGTCTTGTCCGTCGAATAAAGCCATCTACGTTGTTTATATCGGTGGATGCCGTGTTTTCTTTCTTCGTGAGATATCAATATCAGTGTTACAATTGAGATAATGTCCTATGTGTGAGTGTTCTCAGTACTGAAAAAACTTGGTAGGTTTAAACAAAACATGCACAATTTGCATGGGTGAGAGCCACATTAGAAAAAAACCCTATGGTGTAAACCAGGATGGCGTTTTTTTGATTTAGTCCCAAAATAACTTGGTGATATACAGTTCCAATTGTGGGGGATTTTTTGACTACTACCTTAACCCAATTAGATAAAACAGTGCTAGTTTGTGTCCTCTGTAAGAGATAGCAATATTTAAAATGATTTTCGTTATTTTCATGAAACTATTAGAAACGTAGTGTTCTACAGATGACCATAAGGTTCTTTTTGTTGTGGAAATAAATTTTCTCGGGGCTAAGCATATCATTGTGTGTTTCCTACAGGAAACTATAGTTTTGTTCGAGTTTTACATCCATTGAGATTTTCCTATTCCTCAATCTCTCCTTTTTTTTATAAACCGTATTTATTTTATTGAGTTTTTAATTTTCTTTTCAAGCTTTTACAACATATAATATACATAGTCGTAGCAATCGTATATCATTGAAGCATCGTTTTAAACAAGGAAAATAACAGGAGCCCTGTCAACCGACATAACCAATTTGTATAGGAAAGGGAGATCTCTCAGGGTAGTTTTCTTGTAGTTTCTTAATAAATTGAATTTGTATTGTAGTTTTTTCCAATAACATACAATAATTGTCAACATATATTAGCATTAAAAATTTCAATAGTGAAACAATAAACTAACTGGGTCTACAGTGACTTTGTATCATTCCATTACTCTGGCGGGAATCTCTAACCCAGCCACCGCATTGGTCTTACAGCAATTGTCTAGTATTCCAGTTAACACAAGTTTGAAACGTTAATTGAAAACCTATATATACGATAGGTGCATGTCCCATAGGAATCAGTTTCTGTTGTCTCACTATCGATGCCTCGATTTTGCGTAAAACACTAGACTTTCTCCTTCATCCTAAGACATGAAAAAAGTAAAGAAAAACAAGGATAGAAACACAGGGTGAACCATTCATAACTCACAATAACAACAAACAACATAGGGAGAGAGTCTAACAAACAGAAAAATTCCAACTAGAGGGGGAACTGACAAAGCCTAGAGACATAGGGAGAAAAAATTCCAACTAGAGGGGGATGACAAAGGATGGGACAATGAGGGAGAAGGTATGGGATGGTATCTAAATTGGCTAACTAGTGGGCACTCCTGTTATGGAAGCTTAAATTAACAGACATCCACAGTATTATGCAGGAGTGCAGTGAGGTACTCCAAAGTACGTGTCTCCAGTACAAAGCACAAAGCTCACTCTGGAAGGTGCTGTGGGTTGTTCCCATTTTGGCAGAAATTAAACATTTTGGAGGTACAGGAGTAACCTGGATGTATGCTTGCGCATTCCTTTGGGATAGAGATTCAGTAGACATATACTAGGATCTGTAGGGATCTGGCATTTAAGAACAAAGGACAGGATACTCGTAACGAAGAACCAATAGGGTTGTATAGTTAGCGCAAAGCCAAAATATATGTGGCACATCTGCTCCCCCCCCACACCACCCAGCAGACATCTGGAGAATCAGGATATACATGGTGAATAATGTAGGTGTGTGATACCATAACATTAGCAACTTGTACTGGTTTTCCTTGTATTGGACACATTGGTTTGCCTTAGCTTCCTGTCCCATACTTGTTGCCAAGTCTCCAGTGGGAGTTCCTTCCCAGGAAAGATTCCACTTTTTCAATATTCAATAGATGTGGAGATGAGACCCGCAGTGGAAGCATTCAACTTACAAAGCTGTTTGAAGTCAGTAGGTGTGGTTACGGTCGGTGAACCGTACAAGGAGGAAAAAAGGATTTAATTTGTAGATACTATACATAGCTGGGGATGGTAAGTTAAACCTATCCACAGGTCTGGAAAATCTAATATCATTTTGGAGTAGGCATCGATGATGTCCGCAAAACGAAACAAGCCCTTATGATGCCATGGCTGAGACATAGAGCCGTGAGGCTCGATGGGAGAGTGGGTTGTACAAGAAGGATGTCATGGGGGAGTGGGGCAGATTCCAAGGGAATTAGTTTGCTGCATTTTAACCAAATGGATCTGGTATGGTTCATGGACCTAGGAGTGTTTACTGCAGGTGGGTGTCATCAGGCAGTAGCCCAAGGTAGGCGTTGGGGTTACCGGTGCGCTCCACAATTTTTCTATCTCCACCCATTTGAGTATGTGAGGAGAGTGGCGTGTCCCATTACGTATTGGGAATCTAGGGGATGTAATGTGGGGTAGTAGGCGCAAGGGAGAAGTACAAGTTCCCTATGACCTTTAAAAACAGCCATGTATTCCCTAGCCGTCCAGTGGATCCTTCAGGTTTAGGGATTAGAGTGGTGTGTGAGTGGGACATTTCTTGTGGGATCTGTGTCCCCTGGAGGAAGGCATTGTATAGTTTAAGCAGGTGGGGGGATAGGAGTGAGTGAAGTTTGATATATAAATACGGGAATCCGTCTGGGCCCCGGGATTTGCCAGTTGGGCCAATTTCACTACCTCTGATAGTTCATCTGCGTCAATAGGGGTATTAAGGGAGAGGTAGGGAAGGTCACATGACTGTAGTAGAGTCAATTTGGGAATTGCGCAGAACCGGTTAAGCGGCACGAGTTCGGTAGTTATATAGTGTAGAAAATACGTATGAAAATATCTGATATTTCCCGAGGGTCGCGTAGGAAATGGATCCGTCCGGACGTCGGATGGAGTGGGCTGTCGATCTGCTAGATTTCTCTGACAGTTGTCTTGCTAAAAGGGTATGGCCTTTATTACCCTCCTCATAGTAATTTTGTGCTTAGAGTAGAGCAAAGTTATCTGGCGTATGAGGTTTAGTTTCTTTAATTTGGCTCTACCTCTACCTACTTTTTTAAGGAGGGTCTGGTTGGAGTTAGGAGTGCCCCTTCTAAGGAGCGGAGTTGAGTCTGTAACTCCTATCCATTTTTTATGTGTTCCTATTTCGTGGATGCTGCCAGCGACATGCATCCTCCTTAGGCCCCTTCCACACTAGCGAGTGTGATGCGATGAACTCGCATCACACTCGCACGCAAGCTGCCGGGAACGCACGGCCCGAACCCTGCACCGCGGGAGTGAACTCAGCATGTCAGTTCACTCCGCGGTGCAGGGTTCGGGCCGTGGCGTCCCGGCAGCTTGCGTTGGAGTGTGATGCGAGTTCATCGCATCACACTCGCTAGTGTGGAAGGGGCCTTAACCATCATCTTGTGTGCTTCCCAGCTCATTTGCGGTGATATTGAATCTGCCGTAGTCTGGAAGTGATTAGTAATGACAGCGGCCAATGCATCCGGCTGAGGGGCCTCTTCAAAAGGGACTCGTTGAGTTTCCAATGGCCGGCTCTTATACAGGGTTAGAGGCAGTTAATTCTAATGTTAGGGGGCGTGATCTGACCAAGTAATGGGGCCTAAGCTAGATTTTTTCATAATGCTAAAAGTTGTATTGAGCCAAAGAATAGTCTTTCTAGTGTGTGTACCATGTGGTGGGAAAAAAGGGAAGGAGTGGTCCCTTGGGGTTATCTATCCTCCTAGTCATAAGACCTTGTTGTCTGAGAAGTACGAACATCTCTTGCGAGTCTCGGAGGTGGGGGATGGGGGTGTGTTTTGTGCAGCTAAGCGATCTACTTGTGCTAAAAAGGTAAATTAAAGTCGCCCCCATGAGTAGCATTGCTGGTGTGAATCTAGATAATCGCTTGAAGAGGTTTTTGAGAAATCTTAGTTGGCCCGTGTTGGGAGCATAGATATTGCATAAGGTAATAGGGATCCCTTTAAGTGACCATTTATGATACATATCTACCCTAGGTCTAATAGTGTTTCAGTGATCTGAGAGGGCAAAGGCCGCAATTAGTATAGCTACAAACTCCCCGGCGTCTTTCTCCTGTGCTATGTACGTATGGGGTATGTGCTTTTCGCGAATGCGCAGGACCTGAGGCATCAAAAGGGTTTCCGCAGGAACACTACTTCAGCCCCTTGTGTCCGCATTTCTAGTAAGGTCATGCATCTTTGGCATTCGAGTTTAAAACCCTTTGACATTAATGTCATAATTTAACCATTGTGCTATTTCACTGAATAATTAGCGATGTGAAAAAATAATAGGTCCTGATTCCTTAATTCACTGTAATTGGAGATATATGTCAAAAATAAAACATAGCTTTTATTTCTCTTCATTTTTAAAATAATGAGACAGAACTCTCGAGTGCACATTAACTTGTTCCTCTGTTCCACTGCTATTCCATAGGCGTGCATATGGATGTTTTAACGCACTCACCGAATGGTTGTCAGCAGGGGATAGGTACACTAACGATAACCGGGATGTGATTATGGATTGGCTCACATCCTTGTTTATTTATAGTGAGGCAGTGTGATCACTACTATTGTAATCTTCTTGCTGCAAGGCTAACTGAGCTGTATATATTCTGCCTAGACTGACTGTAGCTATATGTGGCTAGCACTGCCTCACTGCTAGATACCCTAGGACCCGACGCGTTTCTTTTGCCATTGTCTCAGGGGTCTTAAAGTTTGGCATAGTAAATTAGGGTATAAAGTATGAAGCTGCGTGCGGTGTGCACGCCCGGCATAGTCGTGGCCATGGCGCGCGCCCATGTTGCTCTGTGTAAATACAAAATCCTGAGCCCGTCATCGCTAACGAGCCCCCCTCGCCTGTCCAATCAGATGTCCATAACGTCACTATGACGTGTCATGTGTGGGCGTCAAGGCAACCAATCGGGTGTTGGGGGAGGTCCCATCTCTCTCTCGGACTCTCCCATCCCCTCTTCAAGGATTACTGTACAGGTCCCGGATACTACAGTATCGTAACTCTCCATGTTCCCAATGGTCGGACTGCTTCATAACAGGGGTGCCACAGGTAACATACGTGTTGTTTTCCACACTGTTAACGATCTGTAGACCAAGTGCTCACGTGAGTCAGGGGGATGCAATGTAGGGGCCACGGAAGGTGGCGATACTCCCAGTCTTGAAATACCGGAACATCCATATCCAATGCACACAAAGGTGTGTAGTCAGCGTAGGTATGTAGTTGTGCTGTTTTGGCCGTAGTTGCCATCAACAAAGGGAATCCACACCAATATGGGATCCCGTTTTCATGTGTTGTGGCAGCAGAGGCTTTAATTGGCAGCATTTGTGCAGTGTTATCCAAGAGAGGTCAGCAAAGACTTGGACCTGTACTCTCGTCAAAGATGAAAGGGTCAAGTTTTCTGGCTTTCCATCATCTTGTTCTTGAGCTGATAGTCCGTTACGCAACACACTGTATCTCTCTGTCTTGTTGCTGAGCCGCGTGGGCCTAGGGCTCTGTGGGCCCTATCAAGCTTAATCTTGTGAGCGGGGGGGGGGGGGGCGGGCGATCTAGGATTTGGTTGATAAGGCTTCCAGGAGATCTTTACATTTTCCGTTCCTCGTTGTTCAGGTACTCCCCTGACCCGATATTGTTGCAGCGCCCCCGGTTGTCGAGGTCTTCAATGTGCGATTCATGTCGCGTATCACCGCAGCTTGAGTGGCCACATTCTCCTGCAATTGCGAAACATATAGTCGGTATCGTCATGGGACGCCTCAATGCCGTCTACTCTGTCCACTAGGGAGCGAGTCTTGTCTGACCGAGTTTAGTTCTCTGAGAAAGTGCTTTGACATCCTCAATTAACCCCTTAAAGTCTGTTTTTGTGTCAGGCTTTGGAGCAGGGCATGCAATCTGGTGGAAAGTGTACGAGAGTTAGCCAGGAAAATCTTCGTGGACGATGGACTATGTAGGGATTGCCATGGGTCAGGTCTAGTGAGTAGCCCATAGTGATGGGTTGGCACTCAAATCATTCTCTGGGGGTCAGCCCAGCTTATTCCTCCAGCTGGTCCTGTCTTATCATCTGTGACCACCTTGGTCTCTTCGAGGTGGGTGCCCAGCATATTCTCTGAGGTGACGGCAGTCCTGGGTCAGAGGGCCTGCCTGCCTGACCATTCTGGACCTGGATTCTTCATATGGCTCAGTGAAATTCTTGGGGGGTTCCCCCACTGCCCTCAAATATCCCCCCCCCCGATGCTCTCCACTCTCCTGATGGCTGTGAAGGGAGAGGCCCGTTGGTGTAGGGGTGAGTGAGGAGTCTCTGGCCTGTAGAGGAGCGGGGGAGGAACTCCGCTAAGCTGGAGTTGCCCGGGGCATCTGGCTGAGGGGTTCCATAGACCCTGCAATATCCCCCGCTGCGGCAGCAACCTCCACCCTCCTGATGGATGTTAGGGGGAGGATGCGACGTTCACTCCTTCTGCTGATGCCCAAGTGTGTGGCTGGGGCGGGCTATTTGCCTGTTCCTGGGCCGGAGGTGTCCGGTTCGGGGAAGAGCTCCTTACCTGCTGCTTGTTGCAGGTCAGTTCCTGAGGAGGTGAGGAATCCGAGGGGCCTGGCGGTCAGTGTCCGGTGGGAGCGGAGAGGCTGTTGAGAGGTCGGCTGCCGCTGGTCAGTGTTCGCACCAGCCCGCGCACGTTGGAGGTAGAGGACGTGTCCCTGTCACCGGCCGTGTGCGGGGTCCCGAGGTGCCGTTGAGGAAGTGATCCATCGTCGGTCCGGATTTTTGTTGAGGATCCCGGGGTGGTTCTCCGACGCGGTGTTACCCCTACATGGAGATTTCGCAAGAATCGCTTGTTCAAGCTTACCCTGTAAAAGTGATAAAAAAAACTGTTAAAAACAAAATAAAAACATTTTTGAATAAAAATAATTAATTAAATAAAGTTAAAGTCCCTAAACACAAACATTCCCCTATACACATGCAATAAAGTGAAAAAAACAACAAATCGCCAAAAAACCCAACACTATTTGGTAGTTGTCGCGTCCGTAACAATCCGGAAAAATAACTCAGAAACACAATGGGCCCGCTCGTTGAATGCCGTAAAAACAAAACCTGAAAAACTCGCCAAAATGTAAATTTTTCAAAAATCTCTTCAAAAAATGTTCTAAAAAGTGATCAAAAAAGTTAGTGTGCACCAAATATGTATCAATTGAAAGACAACTCACACACATAAAAAATAAGCCCTAAACTAGCTCTGTAAACCAAAAAATATAAAGTTACTCTCCGAAAGATGGTGATCATAAAAATCGTATCACCGTAATCGTAGTGACCTATAGAAAAGATAATATAGTATTTTAGTGTACGGTGTACGACCCCCAAAAATAAAAAGAAGGAAACCAAAATTGACAATTTTCTTTTCACCCATACATTCAAGAGTTAATATATTTTATAAATAAAATCTCATCAATAAGCCAATGACCCACTAAAATGAGTTTTGTAAAGTGCATTCTCATGTCGCAAAAAATAAGCCCTTATATGTCCAAATTGCCAAAAAAAATAAAATTGTATAGCCAATAAAAAGTGACATGCATAATCTGCTCTGAATGGCGCAGCTTCCTTCGCGATGCCCTGGCGTGTGCCCATACACAGCTTACCACCACTATGGGGTATTGTTATACACGAGGGATTGGGTATCAAATTTGTGGAGCATTTTGGTATTTTATCCACTGAGAATTTGTACAGGTTTTGAAAAACACATTCATTTAGCCAAGAGAAATGTGCTTTCAAAATTGTTCCGATTTTGTTTTTAAACCCCTATAAAACAATTAAAGGGTTAACAAACTCATAAAAACCATGTCCCCATAAAGTAGACATTCCGAATGTTAATTATTAAGTTTTTTTGCTGTTATGACTATTGTGAGGAAAATATAAACATTTTGAAGTTCGAAAATCAAGAATTTTTCCAAATTTTCACCAAATAATCTGATTTCTCATAAATAAATACAAAACATACCACCAAATTTTTTTCAGCTAATATGAAGTACAATGTGTCACGAGAAAACAGTTTTAAAATCACTTGGCTATGTTAAAGCGTTCCAAAGTTATAAAGTTATAATCATTTATAGTGACACAGGGCAGATTTGAAAAAATGGGCCGTGTCAGGAAGGTGAAAAGTGGTTTCGGCGTTAAGGGGTTAAAGCAGACTGTATTTATAGATATGGTAATTCCTTATGGTATGGTAAAAATGCATTGGGGGAAAGAGGTTAAAACTGATTTAGGTATGTGCCCACCCGCTGGGTGGTACAATGGTGAGCTGTAGGCATTGTAGCTAAAATTGATTGCAAAAAAATGAGACAGGCAGCACATCATATATAATGGCATCATATATAAAATTAAACATTACATACCTAAACAATATATACAATCATACATCATCAATCAAGTTTTATAACATTTGTGGTAATACATAGGCAGATCATCATGTGATCTATTTACAACATGTGTTAAAGTGTCATAAATGTATAAACATATAATTAGTATTGATTATGAGTACATTCACTTGTTTGGGGTCCCCTCCTGGCTCGCTCAAAACAAACCGCGTCTCACAGACGCTACTGCGCATGTCAGTAGATTGTTTGGAGAGCAGATCGTTATGTGCGCTTGTAGCGCATGCGCATACCTATTGACGGTGCAGCATGCGCCATCTTGGAAAAGGGACTCACAAGTCCTGAATAACCAATCAACTGGAGCTTCTGCGCAAGCGTGCATCTAATCTCAAGTCCAAAAGCGCCATAATAAAAAAGGGAATACTGCCGGCTCTGACTTGTGTATAAATATGATCTAGTACAACGAGAATAGAGCGTACTATATGAAATACATATGGGGTCTAAACTGAGTCACTGAAGTCCTGGATAAACTGTTGATAAATCATAGTATCATGTATAAGGCTGGAAAAAGACGCAAGTCCATCAAGTCCAACCTTTAGAATTAAATAATGTTTTATCCCCATAACCCGTGATATTTTTTTTCTCCAGAAGGCATCCAGCCTCTCTCTGAACATGTACATACAGTCCGCCATAACAACCTCCTGCGGCAGAGAGTTCCATAGTCTCACTGCTCTTACAGTAAAGAACTTTGTTCTATGTTGATGGTAAATCGCGTCTCCTCTAGGCCAGAGGATGCCCCCTTGTCCTGGTCACAGCCTAGTTATAAAATCTTTGGAGAGATCCTTGTACTGTCCGTCATGTATTTGTACATTGCATGAGTCTCCCCTCAGTCGTCTTTTTTCTAAACTGAATATCCCAAGTTTTGTAATCTGTCATTGTATTTTAATCCCCCCATCCCCCTATAATCTTGGTTGCTCTCCTCTGCACCTGTACAAGCTCTACTGTATCCTTTTTAATACACGGTCCCAAAACTGTAAACAATATTCCATGTGTGGTCTGATCACGGATTTGTATAAGGGAAAAACTATGGGGCAAATTTACTTACCCGGTCCATTCGCGATCCAGCGGCGCGTTCTCTCTGCTTGGATTCGGGTCCGCGGGATTTATGAATGTAGTTCCTCCGCCGTCCACCAGGTGCGCTGCGGCTGCGCTGAAAATCATCTCACGCGCCCGAATGCACCCCCTCGACCAAGTGAAGTAAGCGCTCCCCAACGACACACTTTTTCGGTTTTTAAATGCGGCGGTTTTTTCCGATTACGTCGGGTTTCGTTCGGCCACGCCCCCGATTCCTCGCGCGCATGCCGGCGCCGAGGCGCCACAATCCGATCGCGTGCGACACAATCCCGGGGCAATTCAGGTACAATCGGCGCAAATCGGAAATATTCGGGTAACACGTCGGGAAAACGCGATTCGGGCCCTTAGTAAATGACCCCCTATGTCTTTATCATGAGAATCTTCCCTCTCTGATACATCCCATAATTTGATTTGCTTGGCAGCAGCCGCCTGCTCTGGTCACTAAAATTAAGTTTACCATCCACCAATACCCCCAAGTCCTTTCAGCTGCTCCAGTTTCATCATCACAAGTAATTGACCGTTTAGAACATAATTTACTTTTTGTTCCATGGCCCAATGCTAACTTTACATTTATCTACATTAAACCCATCAACCATTCTCCCCTCACCCCCCCTTGCCATCCTCACTTCCACAAATCCCTCTGTAATGCAACATCGACCTCAGTATTTTACTTACTACACAGCTTAGTCATCTGCAAATATTGAAACGTGACTGTGTAAACCACACAAAGTCATTAATAGAGATAGCGACACACTCGTCCCGAGCTTATGCTCATCAACATTAGCATACTCGAAACTGCTCGTTGCTCGCACGAATATTTTTGCCAGCTCAAGAAAATGGCACATCCCGCTTATGATTTTTGGCGTCCAGAAACTGAGCCAATCACAAGCCAGGAACTCTGCTACTCCACCCACATAACTGTGGTACACTTACACCTCGATAGCAGAGTTGGCTGGCCTGATCAGGTGACCCTGGAATAAAACTAGAGCCTTGCCCGCGCTGCTCGCATCATTCTCTGTATGCCGTTAGGAGAGAAGTGCTGCTGGCTGCAGGGATAACGTTAGGTTTTTATATTAGCTTACTGTTAGGCAGGAGTGAGTCTACAAGACCCACAGCCTTGTTAGGCTAGATTTTTTTTTTTTTTCTTTGCTTGTGGCTGGGCTGCGTAGTAGTGCAGCTATACCATATTGTGACAAATTTGCAGGGAGACTTGCAAATGTTCTATTTAAGCTCTTAGTGACACATATCCATCTATCTCTCAACACCTAAGTGGAGACAATTTATTAGGGCTTGATTGAATTAGGCACAGTCTGCCAATTTTTTTTTTTTTTCAAAACTTAAGTGACAGCACACCACAAAATCCAGTTGTGTGCTGTCAGTGTAGGTGAAACTAGCCATAGCAACATCATCTTCTGTGGTTGCTGTGTGATTTCTTCTGATTGTTTTGTTAAAAAAAACTCAAAAAAACACAACAAAAAACACAAAAAAGCACAAAAAAATTTTGCAGTTTACACTTTAATTTTGAACCACCTCAGCCTCCTTCCCCCAGTCTGCCCCCTCCCAGGAAATTTGGCATTTGAACCGCAACTCTGAGAAACTGTTTTCTGACCCTTCCAAAGTCACAAACACTTGTCCGGTTGCTGCTGAGCTTATTCCCGATGCCCAGGTTTTCCACGTGTGTAGAAAGTTGTGGGTAATATGACATGTTGTAGGGAAGAGTGGTGTAAAGTGTGTTTAGCTGTAGGACGATGGGAGCAGCGCACGTGTAAGACAGTGGGGAAGTGTTGTCAGCGCAGTAGTCGAGTGGGGGAGCAGACTGAGGGTGGAGGATGATGAGGGACAGACCAAGCTGGGTTAATAGGCCGGTGAACACAGTGCTTCTGAGACGGAGGCGAGTCCTCGACGGAGATGGAGAGGCAGGGCCAGAGATGGTGCATCAGCGCCAAATGTTCACGTAGTAAAGCTCCGCGGTGAGGGCTAGATTTTTCGGAGTCTGGAGATTCGTTTAAAGAAACACCGATACCAACGGACTGTGGTGTGCAACCTGTGCCACACAAGGATCAGCAGGGTTCCACCGCTACCACTTAACCACCACCAGTATGCTGGCTATGAATGCTAAACATCCCACTCAATGGAACCAAGGCCGTTCAGCTCCGGCCGGGCCCACACTGCTCCTTCCCCTGTGTCTCTGCTGCCTCTCTAGTCAGCGCCCCTGCCCGGGACCCGGGCCCAAACACCTCCCTGTGCGAAAACCACACCTTTGCCTCCACGATCCTCCACAGCATCCACAATGTCTCCATGTGCAGCGTTCGCTCTCATACCCAGACGCTGGACGCAAGAGAATACCCACCACACGCCAAAGCCCTCAACGTCCACATCTCCAAATTGCTCAGCCTGGAGATGCGCCCTATAGGCTGGTAAAGAACGAGGCCTTTCGTAACCTCATGGTGGCGGCGCCCCTCGTATTCGGTCCCGAGCCGCCACTACTTTTCCTGATGTGCAGTCCATCCCTGCACCAGCACGTGCAGACAACATCATCCGTGCCCAGACCAACACGTTTCTGACAATGTCCACCTGACCACGGACATGTGGACGAGTGCTGCCGGGCAGGGCCACTATATTCGCTGACGGCACATTGGGTTAACTTCGTGGAGGCTGGGACCGAGTCTCACGGGGGCTGCTCATATACTGCCGACGCCAAGGATTGCGGGGCTACCTCGGTCCAGTCTCTCAGGCCTACTATGCCCCTCTACCTCCTCCTCCGAATTACCATCCGTGGGCATGGCGCCATCAGTCGGTTAGCTCTAGGCACAGCAGCAGTGCCGTCGCTAAGCGACAGCAGGCGTGCTCAAACTGCTGAGCTTAGGCGATCAAAGGCACCCGCCCAAGAGCTATTACAGGGCATCACGGCGCAGACTGATCTGTGGCTGGCACCGCTGAACCTGAAGCCAGGCATGGTTGTGTGTGACAACGGCCGTAACCTGGTAGCGGCTCTGCAACTCGGCAGAGTTGCCTGGCCCATGTGTTGAATCTCATAGTTCAGCGGTTCCTCAAGACATACCCCAATCTGTCTGATTTGCTCATGAAGGTGCGCCGCATCTGTGTGCATTTCAGGAAGTCCAGCCCAGATGCTGCCCCTCTCAGGCAGCGCAGCGCCGCCTCCAACTGCCCGCCACCGACTGTTGTGCACATGCCCACGAGGTGGAATTCAACATTAACCATGTTATCCAGAGTTTACCACACGCCGAGCGATTGTAGACTGCCAATGTCAACTTCCACCAGAACTGGTAGTCAGGTCAGTCCAGCTTCCTCAAGTCTACAATGAGAGGGGACGTGGATTCGTATATCTCAGGTGCTGATAACTTTGAGGAGTCAACACAGATGGTCAGTGCGATGCCGCCATCATCAGCCTCACCATCCCGCTGCTTGGCCTGTTGAAAAACTCTCTGGTTAGCATGATGTCGAAAGCTTTGCGGGCCAAGAAGATTCCTTGTTGATAGCCAAAGCACCCTCGGTCTGTTTCTCACGCATATGGGAGGAGGATGAGGGGAAGAGGTGGAGAATGTTGGGAAGACAGAAAGGGGACATTGCTCAGTTCTTCACTGTTCAGCGTGTATGGGCAGAAGAAGAGAGGTTGGAGAGGAGGAAATGGACGTCAGGCCATTGAGGAGTGAATTCTTGCGCGTTTGGGACTCTGGCGCATATGGCAGATTTCAGCTAGGCTGCCATCCCGTGACCCTCGCCGTTCAAAGATTTTATTCCAGCACCTTTACTGGGTATTCACACTCCTGGACCCACGGTACAAGCAAAATCTTTCCACTCTCATCCCTGGAAAGAAAGGAGTGTGAGAATGCATGAATCCCAGCAGGCCTGGTGCACAAGCTGAAACAGTATTTCCCTTCTGACAGCGCTAGCGCAGAGGGCGTACTTCTGCGGGACAAGTAGCGAAGAGAGTAGGCGAACAGGCAGCTTGTCCACACTGGCAGGGGTACGCTTACAAGGCCTTTGCCAGTTTTATGTCACCCCAGCAGACACTGTCACACTGTCCCCAGTCTCGGCAGAGTAGGGCTTATCTTTACCGAAGATGTGAGGGAGTATGTACTGACCATACCATCGTCCTAAATGATCACACTACTGGGTTTCAAAGCTGGACATGTGGCACGAACGGCGCTGTATGCCTTGGAGGTTTGCCTGCCCTGCCGCTAGCTTGGTCTGAGCGGGTTTTCAGTGCAGCTGGTGGCATCATCACCGATAGGGTACACGCCTGTCGACTGACAGCGCTGACGCTTATCAGATGATTAAAGCCTGGATTTCTCAGGATTTCCATTCTCCACCAGGTGAAAGAAAGCTCAACCTGAATAACCGCCATAACCAAGCCATTACTTATAACAACAGTACTACACTTGATCTTATACGCTTTGCAGCCAATCTTGTTGCAGTGAGCTCAGCTGATTTTTGTGGCACATAACCTTTAAAAAAAGCATCAGAAAAGTGAGTGTGGGAGCTTGGTGGTGGTGTGCATTGATCCGAAGTGTGTGCGTTGTCTAAGTTGACTTACGTTTAGGAATAAAGTTTGAGGGGCTTTAGCAGTAACTGCTGTATTTTGTGTTACTTTGACTGTAAATTTCTTTTTCGTGCATATTTCTATTGTAATCCCCATTAACAATGACTCCATAATGGCATTGCACACATTGTAATCCTCTGCCATGTAGGCTTTCCTTGAACAGCCGTTCGAGGGGGAATCCTGCTGTGTGGGATGTGTGAAAATTGCTCATCTGGAAGAGCAGATTTGGATCTAAATAGCAAGTTTCAAGGCGGCGGGCAATTGGCAATATGGAGCGAAGTTGCTTCTTCACAAACTCCTGGGGAAGATGGGTGTGGAGGGAAGTTATGGAGGTGCAGAGTGAGGGGGCAGCTAGTTGGGTAACATGTAAAAGGGGGGTAGAGGAAGAGTTGCAGGGAGTCTAGTCTCTGATCTGGTGCACCCCAATACGTTTGCCAGGCTGGTGGATGAGGGGGATATCACCTCTGTGGTAGATGCGGCAGCAAGCTGCCTCTAGCAACCAGGGGACTGTCTGCTCCAGTAAAAGGGTATGGGAGCCAGGCAGAGGTCAGACAGGTGCTGGTAGTGGGAGATTCGATTATTAGGGGAACAGGCAGGGCAATCTGTCACAAAGACCGTGCATACGAACAGTGTGTTTGTTTGCCGGGTGCTGCGGGTTCGGCATGTTTAGGATCGGGTTGACAGATTACTGGGAGGAGCTGGTGAGGAACCAGGTCATGGTTACACGGTCACAATGGCACTAATACAAAGTAAGGGTAGGTGGAAGGTCCTTAAAAATGATTTCAGGAATTTAGGCCATAGCTCAGGGCAAGGACCCAAAGGTAGTATTCTCCGAAATACCAGAAAGGCCAGCGGGAGATCAGGAGTAAATAGTGGCTCAAAATTGGTGTAGGAAGGAGGTTTTGGTTCATGGAGACTGGGCTGACTTTTCTGTCGTGCTACAGGCTCTACAGTAGGGATACTGCACCTCAATGGGGAGGGTGCAGCTGTTTTGAGGGAAAAAATGGCTAGAAGGTTGGAGGAGTGTTTAAACTAGAGCCCTGGGGGGGGCAACTACACTTGTGCAGGGAAAATAGACAGTGTAGATAGAGAGCTGGAAAGAGTCATAGTCATGGGGAGGAAGGGGGGCTGGAATGAGATTGGGAATAAGAACAAAGGATAAGCACAGGGAAAACCAATAAGTGTATGTACACAAATCCAGAACCCACTCACAAAATGGAGGACTGGAACTCTGATGTTGGAGCGGAAATATGATATAGTGGGTATCAGCGAGACATGGCTGGACAGTAGCTATGACTGGGCTGTTACTATAGATGGTTATAGTCTTTTTTTACAAAGAATTGTATAAATAAAAAACGGGAGCGGTTTATTATATTTGAATTCTTGCTCAAGCCTGTCTTGCGAGATGACCATCATAACGTAAATGCAAATGTGGAGTCCCTATGGGTGGAGATAAGGGGAGGGAAAAAGAATAATAAATATTCTAGGGTTTGTTATAAGGCTCCAAATATATTGGAGCAGCAGAGGAAATGCTGATAAGTGAAATGGATGCGGCTTCAAGCATGGTGAAGTAAGTACTTATCATGGGGGACTTCAATTACCCAGATATTGACTGGGTGGCGGAAACCTGCAGGTCCTTCAAAGGTAGCAGGTTCTTGTCAACAACAAAAGACAATTACCTGTCGCAGCTAGTCCTGGAGCCAACAAGGGGGGCACTGCTGAACCTTATCCTTACCAACAGACCTGATAGGGTACATCACCGGGGCCAGATGGCATACACCCCAGGTTCTGCATGAACTATGTACCATGATAGACAGACGGTTATTTTTAATATTTGAAGATTCACTGAGTACTGGTTATGTTCCACAGGACTGGTGCATAGCAAATGTAGTACCAATATACAAAAAAGGATCAAAAAGCGACCATGGAAACTACAGACCTGTGAGTCTAACTTCTGTGGTGGGGAAAATCTGCTGCTGACGCCACCTCCACACTCTATCATTGTGTCACTCTGTGGGCTCCTGCTGCTGCTGCTGCTGACGCCACCTCCACACTCTATCATTGTGCCACTCTGTGGACGCCTGCTGCCACCTCCACACTCTATCATTCTGCCATTCTGTGGCCTACTAGGTTGCTGCCACCTCCACACTGTCATTGTGCCACTCTGTGGCCTCCTGCTGCTGCTGCCACCTCCACACTCTATCATTGTGCCACTCTGTGGCCTACTAGGTTGCTGCCACCTCCACACTGTCATTGTGCCACTCTGTGGCCTCCTGCTGCTGCTGCCGCCTTCACGCTCTGTAATATTGCCACTCTGAGGTCTACCATGTTTCCGCCACCTACATAATTTTTCATTGTGCCACTCTGAGGCCTACTCATGCTGCTGCCAACTGACCGCTGTTTCCCTGGAACACCCTGTGATTTCTAGAATGCGGTTTTCACCCTCCACCGTTCTATGACGTTGTGAGAGGGAATGAAAAGCCTCAGGATTGATAGCCAAAAGCAGGAGTGCATACAGAACACAGAGGACTTGCAAATATCCAATTGGATCTGTTTTGGATCCACTCCTGTTTGTTTTTGGCTTCAGCAATACTGATGATGGATTATTGACTGATTGAAAGCGGACAATGACGGATTGAATGAAGAGCAAAATGATCAGTGCCGAATTACTGCCAACACCGTCTGCACTCTTTTGGGGGTTTTCTACATGTATCCGCGTTTAACAGAACAGGTTCTGTCGTAAAATATGGAATCGTCTGATGTCAGTGTAAAAAGAGTGCACTCTTTGATGTTATAGTGTGATCTTGGCCCTCAGCTCAGTCCTTTCGAGCTGGCACTGACGTTACCTTGTCAGGCTGCGTTCCCGCTTCGCTTATTTGGGGAAGTTGTCCTATGTAAGTACACATGGAAGTGAAGAGTGAAGCGATTCTAAGAGCCGCGGCTGTCATGTGCGTGTCGCACTAAAACACAGCATTGTTTGAAGACCAAACCACGCACCCTATGCATATTTAAGCATGGCACAATGTTCTACAATACCCTACAGGCTCTCTGCAGCCAGGAAATACCTGTTTTTTAACGTGATTCTTCAGGATTCGATTCGGGTCAAATCAAATCTTTTAAAAAAATTTGGCGAATCGGGTCGAACCGAATTTCATCAAATTCGCCCATCTCTACTAATAACCCTTAAAGTTCCTCACCATTTTTTTATCCATGTTGATTGCCCTGACATGTAAATATGATTGTTCATAAATCGCGTAGGGGAAGAGACTGCTGGGAAACAGAATAACCGTTAAAAGGAAACCTGTCAGCAGGATTTCACATATCAGGTAATGGCATGTTGCTGCAGGTCCCATTATGCATATTTGTCTAAGATTTCTGTTGGGACCTGCAGCAGCATGGCGTTACCTGATATGTAAAATCCTGCTGATGTGGTTCCATTTAAAGCCAAGCCTGCTTTAATATGTGACACATACTACAGAGCACAGCGAGACATCTACTTTTGTCTTTGTACATTGGGCCACATTTACTAAAGTGTTTGCGCCAGTTTTTTCCCTGACTTTGCACTGATAAGAATGCGCAAACTGGTACAGATGTATTTCTAAAGTATCTTCCCCAGTTTTGTGTCGTGACCGCACTATGCCTTTTGCGGCATAAAGGGGCGTTCCAGTGCAAAGGCAGACTGTGCACCACATTTAATACAATGGGGCAGATTTACTTACCCGGTCCATTCGCGATCCAGCGGCGCGTTCTCTGCAGTGGATTCGGGTCCGTCCGGGATTCATTAAGGCAGTTCCTCCGATGTCCACCAGGTGGCGCTGCTGCGCTGAAGAGCATCGGAACGCACTAGAATACACCAAGCCGGGCTGAGTGAAGGTAAGTGCAAGCTCCGCGACACATTTTTTAAAAAAATGCGGCGGTTTTTCCGAATCCGTTGGGTTTTTGTTCGGCCACGCCCCTAATTTACGTCGCGTGCATGCCAGCACCGATGCGCCACAATCCGATCGCGTGCGCCAAAATCCCGGGGCAATTCAGGGGAAATCGGCGCAAATCGGAAATATTCGGGTAACGCCGGGAAAACGCGAATCGGGCCCTTAGTAAATGACCCCCAATGACTTGGCAGAATTGTGTTGCACACTCTATGTTATAGGTGCACCCAAAAAAGTTGGTGCACACTTCCAGAGCAATGCAGGGTGCGCCAGATTAATGAAGACTGTAAACTTTTGCACAGTTTGCACTACTTTTGATAAATGTAGCCCAATGTGTTGTAGTCTTCCTTGATCAGCTGATGTCAGCCCCCTACCAATTAGATATTGATGGCCTATTTAGAAAATAGACCCCATTGAAATTTTGCTTCCAGATGACTTTTTTGCCACCAGTTAATCTCCAAGTTTATGAAAACAGCAACAAACGGAGATTTCATTTTCTTTCTTTGCCTTCCTACAAAGCTGCCGCATAGTATAATACTGCCATCTAGTGGAAATTATATATATAACGACCGTCTACACAATATATACAAAATCATGACATGGCAGTAATATCATACGTAGAGATCTAAGAACACATTCAAATTGTGTAGTTTGGATGCTGTCCAATTTATCCTGTGTATATCATCTGCACCCATTATAAATAAGACCTGATACAAATGAGACTCCATCATGAAGAATTAACCCTATGACAATTGAATGTTCAGTAACTTTGCAGAGGATTTGACATTGGTCCATCACAATGGGTGGTGTTATGTATGATCTCTACCCTTTATATGGACAACTCTATAATTTCAGTTATTACAGGTTCTGTATGGAATATGATACATTTTATCATATGCTGATCAGCAGGTAAGTTGAGTACAGGCGGTCCCCTACTTAAGAACACTCGACTTACATACAACCCCTAGTTACAAACGGACCCCTGGCTATTGGTAATTTATTGTACTTTAGTCCTAGGCTACAATAAACAGATATAACAGTTATCAGAGGCGTCTGCAATGAAGCTTTAGTGTTACTCCTGGTTCTTATGACAACCCAACATTTTTAAAATCCAATTGTCACAGAGACCAAAAAAGTTCGGGCTGGGATTACAATGATAAAATATACAGTTCCGACTTACATACAAATTCAACTTATGAACAAACCTACAGACCCTATCTTGTATGTAACCCAGGGACTGCCTGTACTAACCTGAAAATGTTTAAAAGCAAAGACATTGATGAAGCAGACAATAAAGCAAACGGACAATAAATAAACACAAGTTAAATTATATCTCAATAGGGAGAAAATTCCTTCAAAGATGCGATTTTTCCCTGGATCATGTTTATTCTGCTGTAAATTACTGTGTGTATGTAGTAAAATGCTTGCAGGAGCTACAGCTATGGATACATCCTTCTCTGAAGAGGTTTCATTCTAATAGAATATCCATACATCTATCTCCTGCAGAATCTAATATACAATGCACATCCTGCTCCTAAGAGCTTATAACATAACATATATAAGTTATGTCCTGCTCTTAAAGGGGCTCTCCAGGATTTCTGGAAAACCCTGTGGGGGGTGGGTGTACTTCCATGCATCTTTTCCTAGCTCCCAGATCACCCTGGTAGTTTAGGCCTTCAGGACCTCAGTCAGGCCGGAAGTGCTGGGGGTCACAGGACCTGCTTTGGACCACTGAATGTCACTTCCCCATACACTGTTGTCTTGTGATATTCTTATTGATTATACAAGTCTGAATGAGATAACTGTTAAGAATCAATATTCTGCTCCTTATTTCCTGATTTGTTTAACCAAATATAGGAAAGAACTTAAAATCTGATTTGCATAAGAAGTGGTGATGAGTTGAAAACTTCATTTAATACTCCCAAAGGACATTAAGAGTACCTTGTCATGGATTTTGGATTCAGTAATGCCCATATGGTTTTTCAACATTTTGTAATTGATATACTGAGGGATTGTATCAGTTATTTTGCTCCTTGTTTATTTGGATTATATATTAATTATTTCCACAGCTATGGTTTTTCACAGGTCAGGCATATATTCTAGATCTGGTTTAGAGAACCTATGGCCCGGGTGCCAGAAGTGGCACTCAGATCCTGGCTCTGTAATTATTATCATAAGAACCAATTGCTCAGGCCAGTGTCTAAAAATACAATTCTGATGCTCCATCTTGTAGCTTTCTAGCCAATCATTTGTCAGATCATGATCCCAAACGTCTATGTTAACACCGTGTATTGTGGTCTCAACCGTTCTCTCACTTTGGGTTAGAACAAGAACTGCTTCTCCATCTCTTCCTCAGGGAATTGTTTGTTTCTTTCTCTCTATGGGTGCAGTTACTAAGCAAGTATCACAGTTCCATGCTCAGTGGGCATCCTACAGTTGCTATAACCAAGAGAATGATATCTCCCCACTAATGGTAGACCACTGTGTTATATCTCCATATGTTATCTATCGTGAAATGTGTGTCAGGTCTAAGGGTCCACACATCCTTCCCTCTGGAAGGTTATGCCCTAAACTAATGGAAGAGGGACCAGCAGTTCCATGGACTTGATGACAGACCTGCAAGTGTTAGGATCAGTGGATCCTCTGGACCACCGCGGGAGATGGAACTAGCCAACACCCGGGACCAGAGCCTAGCCCACGGTGGCAGCCGAGGTCGAGGTACCTTAGCGGATGACAATCTCGTAGTCAGGTTCAGGCACAGGGTCAGGGCAGGCGGCAGAGATGCAACGTCAAGTCCAAGTCCGGGGTCAGCAACAGGAGGTCCAGGCAGGTGGGAACGGGAACACAGGCACACGGAACACAGCAACACGGAGGAACTCGGGAAACACGGCAACACAGGACTCAGGAGCGGGAACACATGGGAACACACAGGAACGCAGGAATACACAGGAACGCAGGAATACAGGAATACACAGGAACGCAGGAATACTCGCTTGGAAGCTTTCTCTAAGGCTATGAGGCACAAAGATCTGGCAGGAGACACAGGAAGAGGCAGGATTCTTAAAGGTGAGGTGTTCAGCCAGTGCACCAATTAGCGGTGCGCTGGCCCTTTAAATTTTCGTCAGGAGCCGCGCGCGCGCCCTAGGAGGCGGGGACGCGTGCACGACAGTCAGGAGAAGAGCAGGAGCCGGGAGAGGTGAGTGAGGAGACCGGGCTGCAGCGGGGGCACACGGATGCGCCCGCGATCCGAGACAGGGATCGCGGGAGCACCCGTGACAGCAAGTGCCCTAGGGAAATACTGTAATTTAGCTTAGGGTCGGACTGGAGTATTTGGGGCCCACCAGAGGAAATGACATTTGGGGCCCACCCATTATAAATAAAGAATGCAAGCCTATACGTAAATAAATTGTAAAACCTGCTATATTTGCTTTTGCAAAAAAATGCATGGCACCGATTGCAGGTGGTACCCTGTCCCACGTAGTATATGGTAGGATTGATTAAACAAGCTACCCTGGGGGACTAAAAAATCGTAAAAAAAATTATATAAAAAAACCCTAAACATTTAAATCACCCCCCTTTCCTTAGAAGTCATATAAATTTAAATGAACAGTAAAAATCATAAACACATTGGGGCAGATTTACTTACCCGGTCCATTCGCGATCCAGCGGCACGTTCTGTGTGGAGGATTCGGGTCTTCCGGCGATTCACTTAGGTAGTTCCCCCGATGTCCACTAGGTGTCGCTGCTGCGCTGAATTCCATCGGAGTGCACTGAAGTTCACCAAGCCGGGCCGGGTGCAGGTAAGTGCATTTCAAGCGACATCTTTTTTTTTTCCGAATCCGTTGGGTTTTTGTACGGCCACGCCCCTGATTTCCGACACGTGCACGCCGGTGCCAATGCGTGACAATCCGATCGCGTGCGCCAAAAACACGGGAAAACCAGGGAAAATCGGCGCAAAACGGAAAAATTTGGGTAACCCGCCGTAAAAACGCGATTCGGGCCCTTAGTAAATGAAAATGTATATGAAAATGTATGAAAACATTATAAAACCTATACAAATTTGTTATCCCCGTGATCACCAACCCAAAGAATAAAGTAGACATGTCATTTGGGGCAAACAGTGAAAGCCATAAAAGCCAAGCCCACAAGAAAATGGCGCAAATGCTTTTTTTCACCAATTTCACTGTATTTGGAATTTTTTCCTGCTACCCAGTACACAGCATAGAATATTAAATACCATCACTATGAAGTTCAAATTGTTACACGCCCTCACACAGCTCTGTACATGCAAAAATAAAAAAAAGTTATAGATTTTTCATGGTGGGGAGTAAAAAATTTACATGAAAAAACAAAAAAGGGCGAGGTCATTAAGGGGTTAAAGTCACAGGGTGCCTTTCCTCCTACAGCTGCCATTACAGCAGCCTCCCTCCACAGAGCTGTCCTTGCATGGCCCTCCCGTACCCCAGAGCTGCCATTAGAGGGGCCCCTCTCCCCCCAGAGCTAAAATAACAGGGACCCCCTATCCTCCACCAGAGCTGCCTTTACAGGGCAACCCGTCCCCGGGCCTCCTCAAATGGCTGCTGATGGCTAGCCTGGGTTTCTGATGCGGTTTCATCTCTGGTACCCATTCAGGCACTACCTCTGCGAGTCCGCGCTCTGATGCCGGCCGTGGCGGCTCGCACAATGACTTCATAAACATTAAAAAACATATTCTATTTGCTTGCAGAATTTGCTTGTTATTATCCTCTGCATCTGACAACCTGTAGGTACAGAGCACATGTGCCCAAAAGCTTGGGCACAAAATAAGCCATATGTACCCCTTCTTTGAATAAGGACTCAATATAGATCAGCTGAAAGTGACTGTCAGCGACCGCCCTAAATGATGGTCCCCAATAATGACAGTTCTATTTTCTCACTACTCCAAGAAGACACGCAGGGGTATGACATGCAGGCGCATGCGCAAAATGCAGGCCAGTGGCTGCGCGGCCACAGCTCCGAGGCTGGAGCTACTGTGCATGCGCAGAACTACGGCTTCTCAGACGAGGGTGCGCACTATGAGAAGCTGCACGCCGAAGATCTTAGGGTAGGAGGAGTAAAGAGGCTACTGGGGTGTGGAGTAGCCGCGTTGTGTAGCCTCATGTCCGGCTACTCCACGCCACAGTAGCCGCTTTACAAAATTTGCATATTAGGGCAATAAAGTTTTCAAAAAGATAGCGGGGACGTGAGGATTAGCTCTAATAAGGGCTATCCTCACATCCCATACATGCACATACAACCCGTTCTACCTTTATATGTAGAATTGTGGTGGTAGGTCCCCTTTAAATAATTTACCAATACTCAACGCTTTCTTGATATGTAAGTTGGAGCCTCCTGTCTACTACCTCATCAGCCAGACATTTCTTTCCATAAAATGGGCCATTAGAAATCATATGGTGTGAACTTAGCCAAAGTTTGACATAAACTGTTCAGTTTCAAGGTGTGGAATTTCTGCCACGTAAGAGACACACATAGCAGCCACAGTCCAGCTATGGCACAGCTCTTGCCCATAGGGAGCTTTACCACATACTGACACTATATAAATTGCTTGCTAATATCTTCTAATCTCTTGATTTTGCAGCTAAACCTGCTATGTATCCATGCTGTGTCGGGTTTATGCATCTCGTAACTTGCACCCCACCCTTCCCCCACTGACTTTCTTTTTCTATTTCCCATTTTACAACTCAGCTTTGTGGTTTTTGACTCTTCTGAAAGCAGAAATATAAAACCCTCAGAATATTGCAACATGAAAAGAAGTATATAGGGAGTTCCAGTCTAGTTGTCAGCCTACTTGGGCTACAAGCCACGTCACACTTTTTATCATGTGGAAAATGTATGCATTGATGCAAAATTCACAAAAATATCATAAGTTGTTTGATATGTTTAGCACTTATATTAGTGTCTCCCTTTTGTAGAGGTTACTCCACATTTTACATCATCCCATAAATGTAGTGAGAGTACAATAATTTTTGTGATTTTTTTTTACCCTTTCTGACAGAGCTATTTTTTTGGTATCTCCTTTTTATATTTCCTACCTTCTGAAAGAGTTGTATGAGAGCTTATGGAGAAATTTTACTTTTTCTTTTGGCTCCATTTAATATGTCATTCAATGTACTGGGAAGCTTTGCCATTATGGGGCTTATTTACTAAGGGTCTGCGGATTTCATTTCCGTTGGACTTCCCAACATTTTTGGGATTTGCGATCAGATTTTGGCACAGCGGCGCCGGCCTTCATGCGACAGAAAACGGGGGTCGAGCCGTCGGATGATCCAACTGATTCGAACTGAGTGCTGTATTTAAGACTTCATTTGTGTCGCAAGACAATGCACTTACATACACCAGGAAGAAGAAGGTGAACTCCGGCGGACCTGAGCGGGGAAGCGACACATGCAGGATATTGGGCGCACGATCTTAGTGAATCGCGGCAGATGTGCATTCCGGTTGGACAATGCACTTTCATGGATCGCGCAGGACGGATAAGTAAATGTGCCCCTATATGTGCAGCTCCTTTGCATTTTTGCATTCCAAAAACCACTTTCTATTGTCACCATTTAATATTGTGTTCAATGAAAAATTCCAAATATTGTAGAATTGTCCCCCCAAAAAAAGCCTCAAATTCTAGCAGTCAGACTTAGGCAATGTTTTGCTCTGCTAGGCTTCCAGAAGTGATGGCTACCTATCAGCGATAATGTCACGGTTAGGGGAGGGGGTGGCATCATGATCATGGCGGAGTCTTTGATAGACTGTAGGCTTTGAGAAATTAATTGCTGCAAACCTGAGTTTCTGGGCTGTGATACTTGAAAGAGACGCAGTTGGAATTAATAGTGTCATCTAAGTAGTGAATAGTAGGTGCTGGGGTTGTCTGTAGTATCTGCCAGCATGGTCAGGACTCACCTGATATATGTGATCTCCAGAATTCTGGCTCACATCAGCCTACAAGGCTTTACTTCACAGCAAAGTGAGGCTGTGTTCATATTCTTGATGTATTGTCCATTGTACTGATATGCAGATGGATCAGAACAGAGAACAATAATGGATGCAGCATTCATTTTTCACAAAAAAGAAATATTATTTTTTTTAATCCATGAAAATGGAGGTTCACAAAGAAGTAAGGAAACATTGATGTTTGTTGGTGGACTCGATGATGGCTCAGAGCAATGTCATTTTGCAGGAAGTGAACACATAGCATGAGTGGTGTAAAGAGGCCAGCGGTGTAGAAGTAGAGCAAGTGCAGGGAGTGGAAACCATAACCAGGCTTTGCAGTAAGAATATCACAGATAAGCTCAGCAGATATAATAACCACTTCCTGGATGTATACACTGCACCTAGTTTACTGTATTCCATATGAATACAATCAAATACTCCACGTGTCACTTATTGCAGGAGACTTTTATAGTGGGATTAAATGGACAAGACCAATAACTTGCAATCAAACAGTCAATCTTGCAGCAATGGGTCCAGCATGCAAAAACATGCTAGAATGTTAGGAACAAATCCCTTAATTCCATACACTTTTGATTAGCATATAAAAATGTCTCAATGTCTGTCTACATATAATACAAAAAATACTATATCCAACAACTTTTATTTTGGCTATTGGGCTTAAAGGAATCACGTCTCCAAATCAAATTAGCAATACATATCCTTTAACTCAATGCAGCTCTGTTTGTTATTGAGCTCATATAGTGCATTCTGTTCATTTTAAGGATATGTAGAAGGACTCCAAGAGCAAACACATTTTCCCCCATCCTTGCACCGCTCACCTCATTGTTACTTTCACATTTGTTTCTCTCATGAATACTGTATTCATGTGCCTTCTGGTCAGCCTTTCCTCAGTCCCCAATCATAAATCTGCACCAGCACAATTAATCATGCATCAGCACAGCATCACATGGACAGTGTCAGCCTCCTGGATGGACAGTATAAATACCCTTCCATCTGTATATTTTAAAATAATAAATTGTATTTTAAGTTTTCATAGAAGGAAGCTAAGATCTTAGTTCTAACATTATCTTCTACATTGTCTTCTAACAAAATTGAAGAGATGTATACAAAGCCATAACAAAATAATGTAGTACTGCTTTAATAGGACTTGCTGACGTGTTTCACCCTAGACATTGCTCACTATTCTAAAACACAAAAAGAAACAGTATTTCTAAAACTCCAGTGCAATACGGGTCTAATTTGTTTGGGTGTTAACAAATATATAGTAATAATACTACATTTATGTTACAACAATAAACTCTTTGTCTCTATGTAACCGCTCGGATGGAGTGAACATTTGCAGCTCCGAGCTTGGCACAGAGTGTGTTGAGGCTTGACAGCACTGTACTATGTTCCTTGCGTCAGCCCGCCCGATCTCACTCATGAAACAGTACAGTAAGGGATCGGCCAGGCAGTTGATACTTGATAACGCAACAGTCAGTTTGTAGGGGACAAATATATTCTCTGCAAATGTACAATTTTCACTCTCCCATATACTACGCATTAAGAGCACAACGTGGTAGGGAGTGAAGCTAAGGATGAACATGACCACAATGATGAGCAGTAGCTGCTTGATCTTCTGTTTCTCCTTACTCTCTGTGGCTTGGTTTTGCTTTACTGCCATGTAGATTCTGTAGTAGCACAAGATGATGATCAACAGTGGAAGAAAATGGCCGATGCTGATATTAAAGAAGCTGAACTGTGCTTTCCATTTCTCCATTGGGAAAATATCATAGCAGAATAGGTCTTTTGAGTTATTAACAGCTTCCTCATTTAGTAGGATGATGACATTAGATGCACTTTGCACCATCCACACGCCAAGACTTATACAAATCGCCATTCTCCTAGTCCTAAGATGCTGAAATTTTAGAGGATAGACCACAGCCAGATATCTATCCAGGGATATGCATGTCAGAAAGGCAGCACTGCAGTACAGGTTTGTGTGCTGGCTGTATGCAACCCAGGAGCACAGCCACACTGGAAACCTCCAGTTATCATGATGCAGACTGAAGTCAATCCATAGAGGGAAAGTGAAGGCATAGAAGAGGTCGGAGCAAGACAGATTAAACAGGTAGATGCCTAACTCATTCTTCTTCATAACCTGCTGGTAAGATACATATAGTGAGATGCAGTTGGCTGGGACACTCAGCACAAACACAAAGATGTAAGTGATAGGGAATAGGTATTGATCTAGGTTGTGGTCCGGGATGCAGATCTCACTGGCGTTGTGAACTGAATGATTATGATTCATTATAATAAAATACTAGTCCTTAAAGTCTATGATGTTGCTGCTCATAGTCAGATGTCTGCAGTTGCTGGTTTATCGATGACATTTTTTCTGCCACCTATAAATCTCCATCACTGCCCAATGTCCAGATCAGCTCTCTTTATGTTCTCTCAGGGATTTCTAGGATAAAACACAAGCAATTTCACATTTAGAGAAAAAAATTATCATTTTAACATAAACACAAGTTCAGTCATATGTATGCTATGCCTAGTGTATATCAGTATCTAAAATCAGAAACACATTAGAGAAAGTGATGGTTTTAATCAGTCAAAATTAGAGAGCTTCAAGAAGGGTCTAGATGCCTTTTTAAACCTAAATAACATTGATGGTTTTGTTATATAGAATTGTTTCCCCTGAATCCCTTCCTCATCCAATCCCTTCCCTTCCCTTCCTTGGTTGAACTTGATGGACAAGTGTCTTTTTTCAACCGTATAAACTATGAAACTATGAAAATGAATAGTGCTGACACATCCTTCCAGATGAGATTCTTTTTTTTTCATTTGTCACCAAGGTACTACAGAAATGAAGATACAGGCATATAAAGTAGCGTTGCCTCTCCAGCCTCTACAAGTGACTCATCCCACATTATTTGCAGATGGCATTTCAGATAATTTTTTATATGTAAACAGGTGAGATTTCACATTTAAATAGGGAATACTAAAAAGGACATTTCATATCCAACCTGAGGGTGCACGTAGTGTAATGGGGTTAAATCTTGTGATAGTGTGCCTTTAAGGAGTGATCCTGCTAGTGGTTGCTACCTATTACCAACACTTAAAGGAAACCTACCATTTAGAATGGTAGGGGTAGGCTGTAAGTACCGAGCACCAGCTCAGGGTGAGCTGGTGCCGGTACTTACTTTCGTTAGTGTTATAAACCGCGGTAACGCGGTTTTAACACTTTTTAAACTTTAGAGCAGCAGAGGTTTCGGCGCGCGCGCGCCTACATAGGAAATAGTGGAGATGTTGCGCGCGCACGGTTGCGCGCAGCGCCGAAGCCCCTTCTGCTCTAAAGTTTAAAAAGTGTTAAAACCGCGATACCGCGGTTTATAACACTAACGAAAGTAAGTACCGGCACCAGTTCACCCTGAGCTGGTGCCCGGTACTTACAGCTTACCCCTACCATTCTAAATGGTAGGTTTCCTTTAACAGATGTATTTTTAACAAGTCTGTATGGAAGTAAGCCCCAATTACAGTAAAGCTCTGGTTAGAAAGGTATCTTATTGTTATCACTTTCCAGTTATCTCTTTAATAGGTGGGATATTTTTCAGAAATGTCTGAGGTAAAACTGTTTCAGTTGCCCATGGAAACCAATCAGAGATCAGCTGTAATTTTATAAAGAGCAGTTAGGAAAATTAAAGCTGAGCTCTTATTGGTTTTCATGATTAACCAGAACAGTTCTGCTCTCAGACACTTCTGATAAATCTCCCCTATGTCTTTGCCTCCATGTATCCCCATACACAGTTGCTCATTGTCACGAGTGTTCCTACGACCCATATCGCGGGTCGCGAGCTCATCCGTGGGCGCAGCTCCAGCGCAACGCACCTGCACCCTGATTTCCGTCCTCGCTCCATGCCCACGTTTCCCTGTGTCTTAGGGCTTCATGACATTTAAAGGGCCAGCGCACCATTATTTGGCACTGGCCATTTTCCCGGAAGGCTATTTAAACCTGCCTCTCCCAACACACCCTGCTGGATCTTTGTGCCTACACCTTAGAGAAAGATCCCCAGCGATATTCCTGCGGTTCTGTGTGTTCCTGCTCCTGTGTTCCCGTATTGCTGTGTGTTCCTGTTCCTGTGTTCCCGTGTTACTGTGTTCCTGTGTCCCATGTGCCTGTGTTCCCATTCCCATCTACCTGGACCTCCCATTGCTGACCTCGGATTGGATTTGACCTTGCATCTCTGCCACCTGCCCTGACCTTGTGCCTGACCACAAGACTATCTCAACCTTGGCTGCCACCGCGGGCTAGTCACACCTGTAGAACGACCTGGTGGTACCCTGCCGCACCGGCGGGCACTGGTGAAGACCAGGTGCCACTTACAATCCGGTCCCAGGTGTTGGCTAGTATCACCTCCCGTGGTGGTCCAGTGAATCCACTCATCCCGAATCCTGACACGTCTCACTGAAACTTGCAGTTTAACAGAAAGGAGATGACTTAGCACAGGAGATTTGGTGGCAGTGGTGGAGGGATTTCCCTCTGATAAAATATAAGACAATGGGGGTCATTTACTAAGGGCCCGATTCGCGTTTTCCCGACGTGTTACCCGAATATTTCCGATTTGCGCCGATTTCCCCTGTATTGCCCCGGGATTTTGGCGCACGCGATCGGATTGTGGCGCATCGGCGCCGGCATGCACGCGACGGAAATCGGAAATCACTTGGTCCAGCCCAGTGAACTCCAGCGCGTTCAGATGCTTCTCAGCGCAGCAGCGCCACCTGGTGGACGGCAGAGGAACTACCTTGATGAATCCCGGCCGGACCCGAATCCAGCGCAGAGAACGCGCCGCTGGATCGCGAACAGACCGGGTAAGTAAATCTGCCCCACAATATAATAAGTTAACATGAACAATTAATTTACAAGACATTTCGGAATCCTCATGATCTGCTGACAGCTCTGCTACTGCACAACAGCCTGAGCTGTTGTAAGCCCATAATATCACAGGTTAGGTGGATCAGTTGAAGTATAGTCTAGTTCATACACTATACCACTGTATTCAACTAGTTTATCTATAAGACATAAACTACATAACTCTCTGCCCAAATTCATGCCTTTGCCTTTCTGATCCCACCTGACCTAGCTTCTATTTTTTATCACTGTACCCACCTGTATCTACCCGTTATTTAGATATTATTTAGGATGGTCACTCCTGGCCTTCTATTTTCCATAACTTACTTTTTCTTCCTCAAACAAAAAAATCCTCCACCTTTTATACATTTTAATAGCCCTAAGTACCTACTGCATACTTTTTAAACATCTATAATTTTACTTGATCTACCACTTCCTTTGTGGTAGACTAACTATTACGGCTGTTTGGTAAATCCCAGAAGCATAAATAAAAATATATGTTATGAGGATCAGTGCTCCTTTACTTATAAAAAGAACTTTATTTTTATGTAAATAAATTGCAAGTGCTCCGGGAGGCTTCACCAGTGCCTCTGAGCTCTGGCTATTTCAGGACCCCAGAGAACTTCTCACTGCCTCAGCGTTTCTGCTACTCCTGGAAATCCCGTCAGATAGCTGAGACACAGAGCTGTGTGCTTCCACGATAGTTTTTAGGCCTCACGTGCATGACCATTTACTGAATTAGTAATGTGAAAAGAAGGAATCCCAACACATCGAGGTAGGTGAATGAAATCTCTTCTTTTATTTATAATGCATTCACAAAAAAACATGCAGAAAACACGTTTTTCGGCTCTCCTGAGCCTCATCTAGCGTCTTATCATCTAGTGTCTGTCTAGTATGCACTGGTTTTTAAAGTATCCTGTGTCCAATACGTGTATGTCTTTTCCAGTAGTACAGACCAGTGTCGGAACGGGCCCACCAGAGTACCAGAGGATCCTCCGGTGGGCCCTGGCTCAACCCAATACTGAACCCCAGAGGTCCATCATAAAACACCACAATTTGAAGGCTGCTAGATTCTATTTCCTGGGGAATAATGAAGAGTGGGCCCCCAAATTGATTTTCTCTGGTGGGCCTAAGGAAACCCAGCCTGAAACTGGGCTGGACTACACGTCATCCATCATCCACGTCATACTCATGTGGTTATGTCATGTGATCCGTCACAAGCTTCCTGACTTCGATCATACAACTACTGAACAGACTCGTTAAGTCTTATTTGTAAGGAAGGTTTGCCGTGTTTCGCCCACGTACAGGGGGCCGCACAGGCATTTTATGATTTTATAACCTTGTCCCAAGTATGGATGGAAAAGGGATTCAGCTTTATTCACATTGCTGTACTGTTGGAAACCCAAACACTTAAAGGTGACATTTTTTCTTGTGGCCAATAGGGTTTGTCGCATTACATTTCTGTCACTGCCAAAATCTGCTCTTACCAATCTATTTTGTAGGGTAGGTAATTTTTTTTATTGCATAACAGGGGTTCCTAAAATTCCGGTGTCTGTGGTTATGACTCATCAAATGGCAGTGTTTTCCAATGACTTTATCAATTTTGTACATTAGGGGATGAAATTGTCTTACAAAAGGTAGATGGGATTTTTCCATTTGGGAAACTCTGGGTCTTACCATCATTAATTTACTTGATTCATCTCTAAAATTCTCTCATGTTTTATCACGGGGTAAATGGCTACGCGGTCAACCCATTGAAATTGGGATTTCAGGATTGATTTTTTTTTTTTTACTCAATTAGGCCACAACTCTGTCATAGTACAAGGTTGGATGCAGAAGAGGGTTGTGCGCTCCTCACCCCTCCTCTTTTCATAGGAAACAAATGATCTCTCTCTTCCGGAGCCGACACCCGACCAAGTCATAGTGTGGTGAGACATGGTGTTCACTCTGTGACCGGATTCCATAGACCACATAGTGGCCATAATCTGATGCGGCTAGGACATGGCACTATGCTGGTGTGGAGTGTAGAGTCTGTAGAAAACTACCCACCGCTAAGAGACTTTTCCTTCTTCCTCACAGCACTTTTTTTTTTTTTAAAAGTGAATGTAGAGGGACAGGGCTCAGGGCGGACAGAGTAGAGATACCCTGGGCTGACGAATTTACAATAGCAAGCCATAGGTTACAGATGAAATCTATGTCTGGCAGAACCTTGGATAGACTTTATTCTAATGCATGTATGTTGTGCTGAAATTTCTAAGTAGCTAGAACCTCTTAGTAAATCCATCATGACATGTGCTAGGCTTAATAAATTCTCCCTAGTGTACATTCCTCCAGAGGATTTTGAGAACCCAATGGAAACTACAAAATTAGGGTAAAATATTCATCAATATTTTACCCAGTTTTTCTGACCACTTTAGGGAAGAAATGCCACTTATATACTGTAAGACTTGGGAAAAAATGCTAAGAAACACTTTATGACTATTATTAGAACTTGGTACCATTATCTGCCATGTGATAATGGATCTCACAGCTCATTTGTTTTAGGCTACTATATTAATTCCAGTAGGCCCCATTCTCTTTAAGTTCATATATTTCAGAAACTAATAATGCAATGAATAACTACATTTTAGACAGGGATAGAGGACACCACCTCTATTGAATTTCACTGGGTAACTTGTTTTTCATCAGAACATAGCACATCATTTCCTTACCTAGTATCCAACATGGCAAGGACCTATGCTGTGCACAGCTGGGCGCTGCAGCCTGTCTTATCACTTCATGCTGTCCGCCTGCAATTTCTCATGAGAGGGAGAAGAATCTATATTAAACCAGCAGTGATACAGGGCAGCACTGAGCCAAAATAACAGTCTGCTGCAGAGCAACCGCAGGATGTCAGTCAGGGAGACTGGTGCAAGTTAGGAGACATAGAAGGTATTCACCTGGGATCCCAATAACAAGATTTCATGAAGCTGTTCAGCTTCCCCTTCTGCACCATACTGTTTAGGAGTGATCTGCCAATAAGGAAATGTCTTCAGGGAGCCTTGCACTGTCTCCCCTCTAGACTTTCGTGGCCTGACAGAGCCAAAAGTGACATGATTTTGCCTTTGGCCGACTGCATGCATGGCAGTGAATACATTTGGAAGAGTAGGATATTATTTACTGTTCATTCTTTACATTCTGTATTATCTCTGTTTGCAGTGATAATACTCTATGTTGGATTCTATTACGGCACTTCTGTGGATTATGGATTCATTCAGTGCATAGCCTTGTTTGTTTTACTTTATCCAGCAGGTACCCATTCTATATATTTGCTTAAATTTCATGAAAAAGAAAGTTTCTGTAGAAAGCTGTAGCCAGTAAATGCATCCTGCCTCTTACTGATCTATGAAATATCCAAGTGCAGAATTTAAAAAGAAGTTCAAAAAGAGAACTCAGATCAGACTTATAGTTGTAGAACTGAACATCTGTTATTTTTGTTAAGATGAAGGTTTTAGGTGACATTTTTCAGTGTGGGGTATACTTTGGGCGCAAAGAGTGTTTTAAAGTGAACCTACCAGCACGAATCTACCAATAAAGGTAGATCTGGGGGATGGATCAAAAGGACGTGAGGACACCCCATTTAACTCACACAATCTTTTAGAGAGGAGATCCTCCGCACTTCTCCGCACTACATGCACACAACTCCGGCTTCGCGGACAAGTGCGCGCAGCTCCTTGTAGCTGTGCGCTGAAGATGTCTTGGTAGGAGGATCAATGAGGCTGCTGGGGTGTGGAGTAGCCACGCAGTGTAGCCTCAGCTCCGGCTACTTCACACCCCTCTTTAGAAAATTAGCATATAACCACAATTAAAGTTTTAAAAAGATACAGGGGACGTGAGATTAGCCCTTAAAAGGGCTATCCTCACGTACAATAGAGGCACCTACCACCCTATTTACCTTAATAGGTAGATCCGTGGTGGTAGGTTTCCTTTAAGTATATAATTCCACATGTGTTAATTCATAGTTTTGATGCCTTCAGTGTGAATCTACAATTGTTATAGTCATGAAAATACAGAAAACTCTTTGAATGAGTGTCCAAACTTTTGGTCTGTACTGTATAAATAATATGTAAAAATAGAATTTTCCTTTTTTGGAAGACTAAATCTGGTGTGCGTCTTATAGTAAGGAGGGTCTTATAGTCCAAAAATACAGTACCTATGTTTTGACACCATGCATGAAAAATGTTTTCCAATGCACTTATAATTGTTAAAGCTGAGGCTGCTCCACACTTAGCAGGTTGGTAGTTGCATTATGCAGCTAATAACGCCTCTAACACCCTTGAATGGTACCGCCATCAAACATGATCCATCTTGGATCCAGCCAGTGTCATCAGAGGTCATAACCAAGGGTTTCATGGCTGTCATAGTAGGATCTTCAGTCATTTCAGGATTGCTGGACAAATTGCACTTTTTGTTTGGCCCATTTAATATTCCATGCAATGTACTGAAAAAAAATACACTTGCAGCAAACACTTACTGGTAACACCCTCTATCCCCGCCGCAAAGCTACGAGTGGCTTCAAAAAGATGGCGGCGCATGGCACAGGCTGTCTGGTTTTAACCTATTCATTACAATGTACAATTCGCACATTGTAATGAATGAAGAGGATAATCCCCATATACTGCCATACTGTATTAGTAGGATCAATTAACCTAATGGTAGGATCAATCAAGGGGTCTGAAAAATAGTAAAAAAGTAAAAAAAAAAAATTATATAAAAAAAAACTAAAAATTCAAATCACTCTCCCTAGAAGTGATATAAATAAACAGTAAAAATCATAAACAAGTTAGGTATCGCCGTGTCCAAAAATGCCCAATCAAAATATAATAACGTTTTCTTTACTGTGTTTAACCCGTGACGGAAAATAGTGCCAAAAGTCAAAGTCGAACAAAGCACTTTTGGGATCTCCTCCGGACCGGGTAAGTACTTTTTTTTTTGTGCAGGAGGTTTTAATTTTTGTACATGAATGAAAACATTATAAAACATATACAATTTGGTATCCCCGTGATTGCACCGACCCAAATAATAAAGTAGACATGTCATTTGTGGCGCACAGTAAAAGCCGTAAAATCCAAGCCCGCAAGAAAATGTTTTTTCACCAATTTCACTGCATTTTGAATTTTTTTTCACTTCCCAGTACATAGCCTGGAATATTCAATGCTGCCACTATGAAGTGGAATTTGTTATGCAGAAAACAAGCTTAACAATAAAAAAGTTATAGATTTTTGAAGGAAGGGATTTAAAAATGGAAATGCAAAAAAAAAAAAAGTATCTGGTCATTAAGGGGTTAATCTTGACACATTGGATCGCCTGAAAAAAATACTTATAAAAAACACGCTGGAGCGTCTGTACACAATGTCCGGTGCTCCACGCTGCTTAATATTCTCACCTCCTGCTTGACGTCACCTCCCTCTCCAGCATGGGAGAGGGAGGTAGTGAGCCCAAAACGTCAGACATCATGTCCCCACGCTCGGCCTGCTTTTTCTTTTCAGGCGATTCTGGCATGTGGCTTAACACCTTGCCGACCGAGGACGAACTATATCGTCCTCGCGCGGCAAGGGGTGTATGGAGAGAGCTCACGAGCTGAGCTCTCTCTATACACAGCGGGTAACGGCTGTATAACACAGCCAACACCCGCCTGTCACTGCCGCGGTCGGTGCTGGCACCGTTCGCGGCAGTTAACCTGTTAAGTGCCGCCGTCGAACGCAACTGCGGCACATAACATACCGTTATATGGGCGCCGCCATCTTAGATGGACGATCGCCGCCCCCTGGAATGTCATCGGAGGGCGGCGATCGGTTGCTATGGCAGCCTAGAGTCTAAAAATCATTGTAAAATTGCTATATACTGCAATACAGTGGTATTGCAGTATATAGTATTAGCAATCGGACCCTGCAGGGTTAAATTACCCTGGAGGATCTTAAATAATGGTAAAAAAAAATGTAAAAAAATATGAAAAAAAAGTAAAAGTTTAAATCACCCCCCTTTCCCTAGAACTGATATAAATATAAATTAAAAGTAAAAATCATAAACACTTTAGGTATTATCGTGTCCCAAAATGTCCGATCAAAATATACTAGCGAATTTTTCCGGCGTTTAACCCCGTAACAGAAATTGGCGCCCAAAGTCGAAAATGTCACTTTTTTGCCATTTTGAAAAATATAAAAAATTCTATAAAAAGTGTTCAAAAGCCCATACAGTCCTCAAAATGATAGCATTAAAAATGTCATCAAAATTCACAAAAATTGACACCACCCACAGCTCCGTGCACTGAAGTTTGAAAAAGTTATCAGTGCCAGAACATGGCAAAATGAAGAATTTCTTTTTTGTACAGAAGGTTTTCATTTTTTTAAATATATGAAAACATTATAAAACCTGTACAGATTTGGTATCATCGTGATCGTACCGAACCAAAGAATAAAATAGACATGTGATTTGGGGTGCTCAGTGAAAGCTGTAAAATCCAAGCCCACAAGAAAACGTCGCAAATGCGTTTTTTCATCATTTTCACTGCATTCTGAATTTTTTTCCCGCTTCCCAGTACACGGCATGAAATAATAAGTACCATCACTATGAAGTGCAATTTGTTACGCAGAAAACAAGCCCAAACAGAGCTCTTTACATGGAGAAATAAAAAAGTTAGATTTTTGAAGGTGGGGAGTGAAAAATTAAAATGCAAAAACGAAAAAGGGCCACGTCCCTAAGGGGTTAAAGCATACAATAGGTGAGTATGTGTAGTTTAAAGGAAATCTACAAGTACCTTGATAAACCTGCTGGCAGCATCTTACGCTAAGGGGGTTGTTTGTGATAAAGAGTCTAAAAAAAAAAAACACCAAAAGTCACAGGACACGGTAGGCACTGGCATCAATTTGCGCCAGAACTGTCCCTAAATGGAAAACCCCAAATCATGAATTCAGTCCTATTGTGAAAACAAGTCTATGCAAATAATGGATTTGGTACAAGCAGGGTCTATGCCAAAGAGACTTTGCACTGTCCTATGCTCATTTGGCCCAATGGAAAGTCTTAAAACTTTAGTTTTGTAGTCTTTTGTACTACAACTGTGCCAAAAAACGCAGTTCAAACATAGACAAAAAAAAACAATGATCACCCCTATTATCTTTTTATGACAATAATCTGTTGTGATGTGTGCCCAAAAATTCTAAAAAACCTCATGCTACATTTAGAAAGGGTTTTAGATGCCTTTACAATTTGTAAGCAAGAGGGGTGTGACTTGGCACATTTTTGAGGTGTGAAATGGCCAACAAATTCGACTACACAGTCTAGATTCATCATTCACCATCAGATACTATATAAATCTGGCACAGTTTAAGGCCGCATTCACACGACCGTATAGGGGGCGTATGTATGGCTACAAGATTACGGCAAATGCCGCATGAAGCAATACAGTGCTAAACACGTGCGGCACCGTACTGCTCTGTACATGGGGGAAAGATAGGACATGCCCGTATGCCGTGCATCTCTATGGAGAGGGGAGGGGTCACCCCTTCTCCTCTCCATTGCGCCGGACGTATGCCTGCCCAGCGGGTATATGATCGTATAAATTCAGCCTAAGGGTGATGCCACACATGACGTTTTGAACCCGTTTTTGGTCCGTTTTTAAGCTGTCCGTTAAAAAATGAATGCGTTAAAAAATGCATCCGTTTTTGACCAGTTTTAATTAAGATAATTGGTAAAACCTGTCAAAAATTGGTGCGTTTTTTAACGCATGCATTTTTTAATGGACTGCTTAAAAATGGACCAAAAACGCATACAAAACACCACGTGTGCCATCACCCTAAGACTATTTAGTTTTGCTCTGTCTTACTTTTATATATGTTGATAAATCTATTCCTTTGTGTTTTGCTGTAGGGTTTATATAACAGCTATGTTTTAGGTTTCCTGACATATATCAACACCACCTCAGATGTGACGCTGGACTTTGTGTTGGGAGCCACACTCCTGACACGTTCCATGTATATGTGCTATGTTCACAGACATTTCTGGTGTGGTGTCAGTTTGTTGATCAAAAAAATACAGATAGAGGTGAGATATATGGATCGATGAGAAAGATGATTAGATATTATTCTAAGATATGGGATTTATGCTGTAGATATTAGACAGATATAAAGATGGATGATGTCTAGACACATAAAGCTTTCCTGGTGCATTAGCTGAAAGTGTTTACATGTAAACACATCAGATTTCTTACCACATTAAATGTACTTACTAAGCTATCACTACACACACTACTATCAGCTTATCTATACTTTTCTCTCATTAATGCTGTGTTCACACGTTGCGTTTCTTATTGCATTTACAATTTAACTGCGTTTATGTTATCATGGCATCTATATCATGTTAAGGTTGCAAGTAGATGCAATGTCTGCACAATGTAAACACAAAGTTTATGAAATGTGAACACAATGTGAACGCAGCCTCACATTAAATCATACATAGCATTATCTGTATCTAGAAATCAAATTCATGTATAAAGTAAAATACTCACTGGAGCCAGAAGTCACCCATCTCCCATATCAGTGGTTTCTGTGTGAAAGCAGAACCATCAGTTTCTTCATATTTTCAGATTACGAAATAAATGATCGCCTTCACAGAAGTTCCCTCTCGTGGCAGCTTCTTTTAGCGTTGACGGACTTGCAAACTTTATTTTCAACAACCTCTACATCTCAATCCTCCGGTGGAAGAGCTGCACTCATTCTGCTTGACTTCCCTGCACATCTGAGATCACAAGAATTTACATGGCAACTCCTCCGCCCCTGAACTGCAGAGGAGAAGAGGGCGGCCAAGAGATATGACATCACATAGCATAGAGATTTATAGATCTGTAGAGTAAGCCACAACTAAAAGCTGGGTGATGCTGGAGTACAATTGAGCTTTTCCATTATCCTGAAAGACAGCTGTGCCCAAAATAAAAGGAACCTCTTACGCAAATGTGAAATAATAAACTAACATTACTGACTTCCTCTTCAGGAATTCATTGTTTGAGATCAGCTGCTCAGTCTCCCCTTTCAAAATGGTTGTAACTTCTGCAACTTTCTTGCACATTTTATTTTCGCCATTTTCAAAAAAATGTCCTAATTGCATGACCCTCACAGCTGAGTCTTTGTTACCGTGTATCAGCATGAAAAACTGCTGAAACAGTGCTAGCACATATACAAAAAACACATTGGGGGCCATGTATTGTCGTATGTGCGCCTAAAAGATGCTGTCATCTTTATTCACTGACACATGAGCTCCTCCCCTGTGAGCAGGGAGCAGAAGCTTCACCGTCTTTCATATGTATAACTTTTTTATTTTTCACCTCACAAATCTGTTTAAGGGCTTATTTTATGCGAGAATGATTGCTCTTTTTAGTGGTCTTATTTTAGATTGCGTAACTTTTTAAAATCACTTTTTTAGAGCATTTTTAAGGGGCATTAATAAAAAATCATCTTTTTCAGAGAGTTTTTTTAGGTTGTTTTTCACTTTGCGGATCTAACCAATTTCTGTTTTTATTTAACCATTGTTTCTGACGCAGATACCAAATATTTGGGGTTTGTGTATTTTTATTCAATTGAAAACTAATTTTGAGAAAATCTTATTCATTTTAGCATCACCATCTTTTTATATGCATAACTTTTTTATTTTTTGGCTGACAAATCTTGTTAGGGGCTTATTTTTTGCGAGAACAGTTGTTCTTTTTAGTGGGCTTATTTTAGAGTGCATAAAATTTTTTAAATCACTTTTTAGAGCATTTTTTATAGGGTATTAATTAAAAATTATCTTTTTTCGGAACGTTTTTTGCGTTTTTTTCCTCCGGCGTTTACCGTGCGGGCCCAGTAACAATTCTGTTTTATTATGCAGATTGTTACGGACGCGGCAATACCAAATATGCAGGGTTTTTTTGTGTTTTTATGTTTTTTTATACTTTATTAAGTTTTTTATGGGAAAGTGACATTTTAGGGGCTTATATTTTATGTATTTATTTTTTATTTATTATAATGTGTAGTGTTAACTGTTTTTGCATTTTTTTTACTTATACATACTTGAACTTAAACCAGTGATGCTCTGATCACTGGTTTAAGTCCAATACACTGCTCTACAATACTATTTTATTGTAGAGCAGTGTAAACTGTCTGAGCAAGCTTGCGCATGCTCAGACAGTTTGGAGTCAGACCCGGAAGGGGTCTGGCTGCCATGGAGACCGGGCAGCTCCGGGGCACATGCCAGTCCTCGGAGCTGCCCGGAAGAGGATCGGATCCCCCGGTAAGCGGCACGGGGGATCCAATCCACAGCAGGAACACCCTTACACGCCGCGGTCATGCTTGACCGCAGCGTGTAAGGGGTTAACACCTGCGATCGGAGTCAGCTCCGATCGCGGGTGTTACAGCGCGGTGTCAGCTGTACTAGACAGCTGACAGCCGCTGCTTCTGGTACCGGCTCCGTTCGTGAGCCGGTCCCAGAAGCTGGACGTTATACTACGTCCCGGTGCGCTAAGCATCTAGCCCCGGGGACGTAGTATAACGTCGTGGTGCGCCTAGGGGTTAATGGGTGATATGTCCTCTTTAAGAGTTCCAGTTCCTCCAATTTGTTTGTGAGGCTTCTGGTATTTGTGTACATTCACTTTATATGGTTTTCCCTATCCCTTTTACTTTAGTTATTATTCCTCAATCTTATTCCAGACCTCCTTACTCCTCCATGACTCTTCCCAGTTCCCGATCTACACTGCCCCCACCCCAGTCTCTAGTTTAAATACACCTCCAACCTTCTAGCCATTTATCCCCCAAAAACACAAAAACAGCTGCAACCTCCCTATTGAGGTGCAGCCCATCCCTACTGTAGAGCCTATAGGCAACAGCAAAATCAGCCCAGTTCTCCATGAACCCAAAGCCCTCCTTCCTACACCTTTTGAGACACTTTTTTACCTCTCTAATCTCCCGCTTCCTTTCTGGTGTGGCAGGTGGTACAGGTAGTATTTCAAAGAAAACTACCTCAAGGACCTTCCATCTACCTCTTACTTTGTCATTGGTGTCAATGTAGACCATGCCCGCTGGTTCCTCACCAGCCCCTCCCAGTAATTGGTCAACCCGATCTACAACATGCCGAACCCAAGCACCTGGCAAACAACACACTGTTCCCCTAATAATAGAATCTCCCACTACAGCACCTGTTTGACCTTGCCTGTGCTCCCCTTGCCCTTCTTACTGGAGCAGATGGTCTTGCCCAACTAGCTGCCCCCTCACTCTGCACCTCCATACTTCCATACCACACCCATCTTCCCTAGTGAGTTTGTGCTCCAGAAACAGCAAACTTGGCTCAGAATTGTCAATTGCTCTCAGCCAGGGCCGGATTAAGGTTGGTGGCGGCCCCTGGGCGCAAAATCTGGGGGCCTCGTGTAGCGTACATACACGTCCGCTTGCTTCCTTTCCACTATCCCAGCAGTAACACAGCTACATACAGCCGACTCACCCCCAGTAACTCAGCTACATACAGCCGCCTAGCCCCCAGTAACACAGCTACATACAGCGGTGTCAGCTGTGATAGACAGCTGACAGCCGCTGCTTCTGGTACCGGCTCCGTTCGTGACCCGGTCCCAGAAGCTGGACGTTATACTACGTCCCGGTGCGCTAAGCATCTAGCCCCGGGGACGTAGTATAACGTCGTGGTGCGCCTAGGGGTTAATCTCTCTGGGATGTTTTTTTTAAATAATTGCAAGTAGAGTAAAATAATTGTAACACCACATACTCCAGGAGGGGACTGGAGTAACCTTGTGACTTTTTAGAATTATTTTTAAAAATCCCAAATTATAAATCTGACATTGCACAGTGTTGGATTAGCAGTGGTTCTATGTTTAAACTGCTATTTCTGAGTTGTGGGAAAAGGCCCTTCCCCTCTGATATTATCGGCATATATTTGGTCACACCTAAATTAGTGATATTTCCAAAAAGTCTCTATAAAAAAAAGGTTCTTCAATATAGCTAAATTTGGAGTCGCATGATAAATGTGTAGAATGGCTACCGCCCAAACCACCTAAACTATAATCTACTACTGAATGGGGGAGGTGACTTAAGATGTGATTGAACTGGGTGTAGTCTACTGATGGGACGTGGGGGCTACCAAGAGCAGAACACGTGTAGTTCAGGAATTTAATCACATCTGCCCTACCTATTTTTAATGTTATTATTTATTTTCATTTCTGTTTTCTATATAAGAGTCTTTGAAGCGCTGCTCACTTTGAGGGAGGTAAATTCTTCAGAGAATAAAAGGGGGCAGGGTAGAGTTATAGTTAACCTCCCCCTTCTTGAATATACAGTAAATGGTTTGAATAATTCCTACTGCTCTCTGGTCTCAGACAGATAGGTTTACCAGCCACAGGGTCTTCGAATAAGCACGGTAGTGAAAGTGGTGATGCTGAGATTGCAGGTTATTTTATGAGGACCCTCAAGGACCCCTTAAAGCATTTCAGAGAGAGATAGAGTTGTGTTATGTTTATGATAGTTATTTATTGACATATTTGTTATTATGTTAACTTAATAGTTAATAAAACCCTGTTGTGGTCAATTTATCTAAAGTTACACAGCTCTGTGTCTTTTTTGGGCTAGCATGGTTGAAAGGGAGGCTACATCAGTCCTATCTCCCAGGTCAAGGGCATTTTCTCTGTACAGGAGATCCCCTACTTAAGGACATCCGACTTACAGACAACCCGTAGTTACAGAGGACCCCTCTACCCACTGTGAACTCAGCTGAATCTCTCTGAATACTTTACTTTAGTCCCAGGCTACAATGTTTGGCTATACAGTGTCTGTAATGAAGCTTTATCGATAATCCTTAGTCCCATTACAGAAAAAAATGTTGAAACTCCAATTGTCACTGGGGCAAAAATATTTCTGGATCTACAATTATAAAATATACAGTTTCAACTTACAAACAAATTCAACTTAAGAACAAACCTATGGAACCTATCTTGTATGTAACCCAGGGACTGCCTGTACTGTGAAATCATTGTAAGTATGACACTTGTATAGTGTAGGTTATTCTTATGAATTAGGAAATTGAATACATGACAGAAATGCCTGAAATAAAGAATAGATCTTTATGCCCTCAATCACTTGCTACTGGAGATGGCTATATCAGAGGGTACAAGTTTTCATAAAGGGCATTAGGATTACTTGTGAGGCAGAGGCAACTAAAATTTCAGATGTTATATGTCTGTCATTTTTATAGGTCACAGCCATTATTAGTAGTTTTACATGTCACAAAATAGCACACAGTTGAGATAAAAATATGTTATGAATGTGGTAATAATACTTTTGTTTTTGCGGTTGGAATGTCATTTGAAATTCTGTACAGCATTGGCCAACAAGGACTTTAAGGGATTCAATGTGAAAATAAAGGAAAGCTTTTGTGTTTTATGACTTAGAGCAACGTTTGTGTGTTAGGCCGATATGAAACAAAGAAAAGAACATACAGAATTTCATGCTTGGAGCGAAAGAATTTATGTGCTGTGATCTTGATGACATTTAGAATTTAAAGCACAACATAGAAAGGAAACAGCTTTTGTGAAATGATTAGTCTCGTGGTTTCAGTACCGTAAGATCATCTATACTTCAAGGAAAAAGGCGAGTTAGGAAGAGTGTTATTTTTCCAGTTAACTGAAATCTAGCTGTAATAGGAAGACAGATGTATTTTTCATGTACAATTGTAACACATAGTAAGATTGATCATTTAAACTGTGGCAAACTCTGTTAGTGGATAGATAGAAAAGGGAAGTAAATGTAGTTTCCCTATATTGTATGACTGCATTGTATGAGTGTAATAGCAGTGAGATGAATTTGTTACATTCGTGGAAAGGGCTTGCTGGGTTGAATGCTTGCATCCTGCGTTTCTGAACAGGTTAAAGCTGAATTGTGAGTTAAGGTTCTGATATGGGGACAATAAAGGTCATAGGAAGCAATATTTTGTCAGTCATAGCACATATTAAGTATTAAGCCTTTGTTATAGTTTTGCCAATTGAATTTAAGGTTTGTAGACATAAGAGGAAAAAAGTAGAAAGGGGCACAAGGAGGTCAGTGCTGGTTTATAGACATGATGGATGTGGAATTCAAAGAAGTGAAACCAGGTCAAGCACTTGCAAGTAAGAAACTCATGCACCTTTCACTATGTGTCAGTATTTATCCCATTGTGGGGACACTTTATAATAAAGCCCCATAATTTACATTATACCTCATCATTGTGCCACCAACCTAATAATGTTCCCTAATCGTAAACTAACAAGTAAGAATGCAATCTACACTTAATAATTGTGGCTCCCCACTAAGAATCCCCTCACCTAATACCTACCCTGCAATGTACACATAGCCCCACTAAGAAGTCCCCTACAGCCACAGTAATGTCCCCCACAGCCCCCCAATGTTGTCACAGACCCCGATGTCCCCTACAGCCCCACTAAGAAGTCCCCTACAGTCCCCAACATTGACTAACAATAATGTTATATATTGGTACCATCTACATGCAGTTATATTGGATTGAATTCAGCCCATTAATCTGCAAAAATCTTTATAACCAATTCCTGTACATCATATGTCCGGATTCCACTGAAACATGGCATTTTAACATTTACTTACCTCTTAGGAATTCACCCAGACAAAGCTACATAGAGATACAGCCGGCGGGGCACTGGGGGCGTGCCCACCTGGTGACGCGCGGCTGACACAAGCTGGAGGCGGAGGATTGTGTCGGCTGCGCGGCGCCTGGGTGAGCGCATGCGCGCCATTGCGTACGCCGGCACACAACATTACACGCATCCGGCCATTGCGTAGCACACACCTGGACAGGTGAGACCACTCTCCCCAATTACCACCATATATATATCGCCCAGAGACACTAAACCATATACCCCTGAGGAAGCCACACTAGAGGCGGAACGCGTGGGGCGCTGCATCTCCCCCTCATCTAACTTGGTGATATTACTTCATTTATTTACATTGGCATATCGCTGCATTGTGCTTTCCATGGACATGTGTATTGATTATTGATCATAGGATATTTGTTGCACTTTATTTAGCACGGGCCACATATTTGCATATATCAGTCAATGTTTACAATACATTTTTCAATTTTATAAGATACCAAGTATAGATTTATTCTGATCTGTAAATAGTGGGGGAGAAAGCTCAGGGCATGTTTTTTTCATGCACTGCACACAGCACAACATTCGTTTTTGCTGTTTTTAAGTGTTTTTAAGTGTTAGTGTTAATTGTGAATAATAAAGTTTTTCATTGCAATAAGACTTGATCTAAGCCACTTTTCTATACACATCCAACTTTTTTCTTAAACAACATACTATACTGTGTAATTCCTAGACTGCAAATAAAAAAAGCAACCTACAGTGCCCACCCTCCAACTTCTATCATAATTAAGAAAAACTTTTCAACTCAAAATCCACGTCCGCTCTCTGCATCAAAGGGAACCTGTCATCAGCAATTTCAAGGAGGCAGAGAGTTTAACACTGAAGTAAAGGTAGGGAGCTCGGAACACCTCCTCTTCTGTGATTGACATCATGCTTCAGACTTCAGAAAATCTGGTTAGTGACGTCTCTGGATGAAGGACCAACAATTATAGGGATCGGGGCTTGACTTCGGTGTTAAAATCTCTGCCTCCGTGACTTTTTACAATCAACTTACCATATATACTCGAGTACAAGCCTAGTTTTTCAGCACAAAATTTGTGCTCAAAAACCCTAACTCGGCTTATACTCGAGTCAACTAAAAAATTGTCAAAACTCACCTTTCTGACATCACCCGTAGGTCCTCTTCTGTCTGAGACAGTCTGAGACAGAAGAGGACCTATGGGGGACGTCGGAAAGATGAGTACAGTGTTATTTTTTTCCTACTACAGGGGCTGGGCAGGCTGTATGCTACAGGGGCTGGGCAGGCTGTATGCTACAGGGGCTGGGCAGGCTGTATGCTACAGGGGCTGGGCAGGCTGTATGCTACAGGGGCTGGGCAGGCTGTATGCTACAGGGGCTGGCAGACTATATACTGGGAGGCTGTGACCAATGCATTTCCCACCCTCGGCTTATACCCGAGTCAATAGGTTTTCCCAGTTTTTTGTGTTGAAATTAGGGGTCTCGGCTTATACAACTGCTTGACAACATACTTATGGTGGTTTATTAGGTCAATTTCTGATGACAGGTTCCCTTAAACTTTAGGCCTCTATGCTGCCTCCAATACTACACACAGGTGGAGAGGAGGATAGCTGCTGCTTGGAAAGGGGCAGAGGTAAGTACCTGGTGTTTATTGTTTTTTTAAATAAAGGAGCAACAAGGGGTAGCTGCTTGGTGGGGCTAATATGAGGGGGGCTGCTTGAGGGGTGTTGTATCAGGGGGAGCTGTTCAGGGTGGTAATATAAGGGGGAGTTGCTGAGGCGGTAATATGAGGGAGAGCTCAGGCAGTGCTCAGGGCACAGAGGTTTTCCACAGGTTGCAACGCGCAACAAATCTTTTGTCCCTCTTTCTGTCCTGCAGAAGTAGGGAGGTATGCAATATTCTAGCACTACTACAACCTCCAGAGATACATTCTTCTATGAAATGTGACTGATAACAACTGCTCCTCTTATAATGCTCCAGCTCTTCTATAACCTTCAAAAACACTGGGGGCAGTTTTGTATAGGTGTCAATTTTATTTCAAAATGTTACTCCACATTTCACTTAGGCCTCATTTACACGCATGTAGCCGGGTGAGCATACGGCAACATGCTGAAGCGAGGAGGCATGTGCGCTACTCATGGGCATTGCTTGAGTAAGCACCTACACATATCAATGGCAGCTGTGTTTAGACACAGGTGCCATCAATATGCAGAGCAGGGTAGAGAAGACCCACAATGCATATATATTAATAATAATAACCAGGGGTTCCTGTATGTAAGCAGTGCTATCTAGATGACAGTATACTGTAAGTGACTGTGGTATTTTTAGGTGCCCAGTGTGGAAATGTGCTCGACAGAGCTGAAGACATCTGGTAGGGAATTCAGCAGTGATAAGTCACAGCCGGGAGAAGTGGTATTGAAGTTCTCTTCCTGATGGACCGTAAAGAACTTGATTTCACTAATGTCACTGTCTATCTTTAATATATAATGTATTCATATCTATCTGTCTATCTAGAAAAAATAGCATAATTTCCGACGTATGTTTCTGGAGGGCTTTGCTTGTCCAATCCTAAGGTAGCATGGAACCATCCAATATTTTAAAACCTAAGTGTGCTGCTTGAAGATTTATATTTTGGGGCCTCACTTTGAGTTTTACCCAGGGCCTCATTTTTTCTAAAACTGGTCCTGCACATGTGTGGCACCGCACCTCCATGACTGTCTATGGGGACTTTACTAGCCGGATATACGACCACACAATGGCTGTGTTAATGCAGCCTTACTACAGATTTATCATGTTAATCCAGATGTGGTAGACAGAAGTGCATTTCTTCCTATGGGGTCTTGCATAAGGCCATAAATTCCATGGTCCAGTGTATGAGCCAACTGCTCGGACTCCAACAGTGTTTGCAGATGTGACAATCTTTTTCTATTGTCATTGGTGATGACAGGTCTGCAAATAAAGGACCAGGGTCTGTTATTCACGGCCTGCAAACAACACAGTGCACAAAGCCAAAAAAAGACATTTCAAAATAATAAACTTCTTTGATAAAACAATAGGAATGTTGGTCTTGCTCAAGACGAGAGATTACAATCTAATGATAACTTTGCCCCTTGTGTCAGTGAGATCATCTTCTCCTCTTATAGCAGTTCTGCAGTGTTATAAGCTGTTGACTTGAGGGTTAATGGTATATTATAACTTGTTACATCCCTCATATATTTCATCCTCTCCAGATCTCAAAAGTGCTGCTCCCAAGGTCATCATCATTGTGTTACTTGCCATTTTTTAATTATCCAATTATCTCAGCTCAGATTACATCTTGGGAATGTTTATAGTAACCTGCAAGTTATTTGTCTTTGAGGACTGAACTTGATGACCCCTGAGGGATGGAACGTGGAGCCATACAGAGAATGTCACTCATCTACCAGTCATTTAGCTGCTGGCAGCGCAGAAGGCCTGTTGTGAGGATTATGGAGGGTGGCGGGTTTCTCCTCTTCAGATGACATGCCTAGGCATCTCTACCGTGGCCCCACTAAGGACCATTTTACCTCCACTTCTACTAGGAACGATCAATCAGTCTACTTTAAAAAGCCAGTTTTTGAAAATAAAGCTTTTTTTATTGAATAATTTAAAGCTCTGTGACATTGTAATAATATTGATGCTTTAGTTTCTCATTATTTTCAAAAACTCTGCTTGCTGTCAATGAAAATGAACAGTTTTATTCATATTCATAGACAAAGGTGTGTATCTTCACCCAAAAATTATAGATCTTTATTATGGTGAGCAACAAACAATAAAAGTAAGTTACAAATTTGGAGAACTTTTCTTTAGGTGGTGGGACCCCTACTAATCCCAAATGCAGGCGGTCCACTACTTAAGGACACCCGATTTACAGACGACTCCTAGTTAAAGACGGACCCCTCTGCCCGCTGTGACCTCTGGTGAAGCTCTCTGGATGCTTTACTTTACTTTCAGTGTCACAATCACAGAGGGTACTAGGGACTACCAGGAGCAAGAGTCTCTTTGGGAAGAGTCTGTGGACCCTCTGGACCACTGTGGGAGATGATGGTACTAGCCGACACCCAGGACCGGAGTCTAAGTGGCCCCTGGTCTTTATCAGCACCTGCCGAAAAGCAGGATGGTCTTGCTGCGGCCGTCACGCACGCCCTTGTCGGATGGGAAGCAGGCTCGTGGAAAGGTGAGTCTGGGCAGGGGGGTGTCGCCACACGGAGAGGCACGGGTGTGCCCGCGATCCGCGACACACCCAATGATCAACTGTAAGGTGTCTGTAATGAAGCTTTATTTGTAATCCTTGGTCCGATTACAGGAAAAAAATTTAAAACTCCAATTGTCACTGGGGCAAAAAACTTTTTGACTGGAAAAACAAATATACAGTTTCATACAAATTCAACTTAAGAACAAACCTATGCAAGCTATCATGTATGCAACCCGGGGACTGCCTATACATAACTGTGGATTTTGGGCATCTATTCCCATGCAGCCCCAGCCTCATAATTTCACGCATATGATGAGGGTTTTTGGGAGCAAGAATCTCCAGAAAAGTCTAAATAACATGATGTCACTGGTTTAATGTGTTATACCAGTCAACTTTCCCATCTGCAGGCATCAGTGTATATTTCCCTGTATATTTATCATATTAAGTGCTGGTTCCTCTTAACAAGGTGAATTGTCTCCTTGTTGTTGTCTACCTGGCCCAGGAGCTGGTAATCAGGGGAGGTCACTACTAACTGGCTGTTTTGGCAACAGGATTCAAGTTTTGTAGACATTTAGTATTAATTGCTTAAACTGGAAACCCCCACAGGGTGAAAGGAAGGAAAGCAATTAACCTGCTGAAACATGGGTCCGAGAAAGATAAATAGGATGCAGTCTAGGAAAGTCACTACAAGCTCAACTCAAGCTGATTTTGTGTAAAAGTACTTCTAACACAGTTTGCACCTAAAGTCATATACAATCTCTAATATATTAGTCCAAAGTGAATAAATTTCATCATATTTGAATTATATGGGTAAATAGATATAGTGGGAGGCGTTTATCATGCCTAGTACATCCGTTTTCTGGCATAAAAGGCATAATAAAGTCATGGCACTTGGCCAGGACATTTAAGCAACTGTTGAGTAAAATCAGCATGTGTATTGTTGATTGGTTACGATGTCTTTTCAATTGCACATGGTGTTACTATTATATCATACATGACTTAAGAGGGATATTGCTTCTGGAACCCTTAAGATATTGACTATTTCTTTTCAATAAAGCAACTGAATTCTAACCCTTGCTTTCTTCACATGGATTAGGATTTGTCTAATGTTGCTAATGGATTTGTGCTTTTAAAGCGAAGGGTTTTAGTGGGTGAGCTGGACTATGTACATATATTCATATTTTTGCTCCAATCAGTTTGTCTGAACATCCCACAATATTTCATCCTAACATAATGCAACAAGTCTGCATTTCAACTGCAAATCATTTCTTACCACAATAGCTTTTGAAACACAAAGCAGAAATGAGAAAGCCACAGCAGTGTTTTCTCATATGAAAAATAGAGCAGGATGTAATGTAACTTGCAATGTTAAATTATTGGAGAAACTAATGAAACAGGAAACTATTAGTTCAGTAGGAACTAATAGCATTTCAAATATGATAAAAAAAATGGTGCCCATGGGCTACACATAAAAAAAAATCCTTCTACAATGTGTATTGCAATGAACTCATAATGCAGGGAAATTTGATGCTGACCAACTGTTCATGTGAATTGATAAAATTAATTGAGAGATATGAAAAGAATTTCAGAGTTAATGGACACTCAGAGTGATAACTTATCACCAAAATTAATTTATCAGGACTTGCATGCCACTTTTCTGCTGTACCAGCCCTGACACAATGGCAATTACTGGCCATAGTGGGTATGGAGGGACATGAAGGGGAATTGAAGGGCAATGACTGGCAGTGGAGTGGGCACACCCGCTACAGCCAGCAAACTTTCATAAGTGAGGAAAAGCTTGGCATAGTGGCATAGAATTGTCAGCTGATACATCAGCTCTAACCAAATACATCAGGAGGTTAGAGCCTATTGATGTATCTGGCAGCGCATTCATTATTCCCCAGCGCATGATAACTGTCCTGTTATGGTTTCAGCGCCCTGAGCTGATGTCACAATCTGGAAGTGCCCATCTGCATCAGGAATAGCTGAATATGATTTATAACAACCTGAGTGTTCTTTCCCCCTCCCCCACCTTCACCACCATTTTGAAGGTATGTTTAGGTGTTTAGGATGAACTTGTTAAAAAACAAACCCAGTGACACTTCTCTGCTGACCTTTTGTTAATATCTTTAAAACAAAAGCAGCACAAACAAAAATTTGAGCAGCACAAACCAGCACGTATGTAGTGCAATTGATTAGCACAGGTTCTGTTTGATTTGGGTAATTAGGTAAGGCTGGTTGACCTCTGCTGACGTCTGGAAACTTTTATTTACTTAATATCTTAAAAATGACAGTGGCACAAATGAAAATTTCTGCTGCAAAAAAAAAAACAGCACAAATATAGCACAATTTTGACACCAGATTTGTTTGATTTGAACAAGCTGTGGAGGCCAGCTTCACTCAGGTTTTCTAAGAAGGGATAACAGATGTACCAGGCTGTGTATCAAGATAGGAAGAAACCAGCAGCATGATACCTATATTGGTGGAATTGTTGTCAAAGGCTCTCTCTTCAGCTGTGCCAAAACTATTTTTGGTCAGTAACTTTACAGATACACTTAAATGTTTTCTGTGCTGATATAGCCAATTAAGGCTCAGTTCCCAGCTGGGTTGTGGGTTTCCGTTAAACACTTTCCATTTTAAGAGTGTGTAGCATAAATTGGTTGCTGCTGTGCACCTTTTTTTTTTGGAAGCAGCCACCCAACAGCAGCTAATGGGTGCCAGCAGCTACATCCTGTAATTTCGTCGGCCCACTGAAGAGTGACTACTACGGTGCTCCGTAGTCGCAGCGGTCACGTGGTGTGTCTTGAGCGTAAAAACCACAAAAAAAAATTCCTGAAATAGAAGAGGTTCAGGATGGAAAGCATAATGGACTTAAGACTTTTATTAGAGAAATACATTTATCTAATAAAAATAGACCTGAAAGACACATTCCAAAACACAGGAGATTACTCCAATTTCATTGGAAGGGCGACCTATATCACTGGAATGTTATGGTGTTTGGCCTTTTGAATACTCCATGCATGTTCACTCGAGTACTAAGACCGATTATAGCACACATAAAGTGTCAGAACACACTTAAGGTCTCTGGACGATATACTGCTTTTCCATTTAGATCCAGTCCTGTTGACAATTCAGGAATATAACTGTCAGAAAAGATGGGTTTCCATTTAAATGTACTGAAATCTGTCCCCAATTCAACCAGGTCTCTGATTTTCTAGGGGTTTTTGCATTCATACAAGTATGTGCCTGGAGAAAAATGGATAGAGATTCAGGGGCTAGTCTTGCAATGGAGCCTTGAACAAAATATCAGGCCTTCACATCACTATATATAGACATGCGACTAGAGTGCTTATGAGCTGAAAGCTGCTGTCAGGATTTGGGATGCATGAATCCACTGGACCACCACGGGAGGTGGCGCTAGCCGACACCTGGGACCGAATTCTAAGTGGCACCTGGTCTTCACCAGAGCCCGCCGCAATGCGGGTTGGACTTGCTGCGGTACCACCAGGTGATTCCACAGGTGTGACTAGCCCACAGTGGCATCCGAGGTCGAGGTACCTTAGCAGGAGACAGTCTCAGGGTAAGCTCCAGGCACAAGGTCAGGGCAGGTGGCAGAGATACAACGTAGAGTCCAATCCAGAGTCAGCAATGGGAGGTCCAGGTAGATGGGAATGGGAACACAAGTACACGGGACACAGGACACGGGAACTCAGGAGCAGGAATACACGGGAGCAGGAATGCAGGATACACAGGAACACACAGGAACGTTGGAGCCACAAAAACGCAGGAGACACAGGAGACACAGGAACGCAGGAGACACAGGAACGCAGGAGACACAAGAACACAGGATAATCGATAGGGAGCTTTTTCTAAGACTGTGAGGCACAAAGATCCAGCTGGGGACACAGGAAGGGGCTGGAAATTTAAGCAATATGGCTGGCCCTTTAAATTTCTTGAAGCTACCACGTGCAACGCGCTGCCGGAGTCATCGCTGGATTGTGGTGAGGTGAGTGGAGTACCGAGGACCCGGAGCAGCGGATAAGGGGCATGGTGTGCCTGCGACCCGGGAGATGAGTCGCAGGAGCACCTGTGACAGCTGCACTACTAGTAAACATATGGCAAGCATATGGTAGCCTGTGTCTCATTTTAAAAAAATAAAATAAAATGTATTCACTGACAGATGAAATGGGTCCACCCAAACCTTCAGGACAGTGTGTATATAGTTCTGTTTAGACATAAAATATAAGTTCTAGGAATAAGGTTAGGCCCTTAAGCCTTCTGGGGAAAAATTCTAAGGTAAGAGCATGCACGTGCTCTCATGACGCACCACGTGACCACTGCGGCTGCAGAGCTTTTCGATGCACTGACGGTGCAATGCCGGTGGCATCCATTAGCTGTTGCTGGGTGGCTAACCTAGAATAAATGCAGTTTGCAGCTCATAGATTCCATCAAACTGAGTTGTTGCAGATTGGCTTTAATGTAAGTGATCAGACCCTCAAAAGTTTAATAAAAAGTGATCAAAAGTTGTACAGTTGTCCAAACTGTTTCAGTGATATCATCATCTCATGCTGCAAAAAATTACACCATGCCCAGTCCCATTCGCTAAAGTATGAAAACGTTTTGTCTGTAAAAATAAGGCAACACAACCCTTTTTTTACTCAAAGGGGGTCCATCGGACAACTCGACGCGCGGGATTTAACATCTCAAATTGTGTCACAAGACACAAACTCACAAGCACTGGAAGGAAGAAGGTGAACTCCGGCGGACCTCAGCGGGGAAGCAACGGATGCAGGAACTCGGGCGCACAAGCTACGTGAATCGCACCGGACTTCATCTTCGTCGGACCGTCCGGATCGGGGATCGCGACAGGACTGGGTAAGTAAATTTGCCCCATTATATTTATGATCCCTTTTGTGCTTTTATACAGTTCCTTCCCATGTAACAGAGATCATATGGTCTTATATGATCTTAGCTTCAATTGTGCAGAAAATACTAAAACACTACATACTGGAGTATGTGACATGAAATAGTATTATAAGTGACAGCCAGCATGGGTTTACTAAGAATAGAAGTTGTCAGACTAACCTGATCTGCTTTTATGAAGAGGTGAGCAGATGCCTGGATGGAGGAGCAGCTGTGGATATTGTGTTCTTGGACACTGTCCTCATAGATGCCTGATGGGTAAAATAACGGCCCAGATTTATTAACCCCTTCACGCTGCGGCGGATATATCTATTAAGGGTGTATGAAGAGGGCTCACGGGCTTTCACCCTCTGTTGGTGCTTGCACCGATCGCGGGTGTTAACCTCTTCTTTAAAATGTGGCTTACTACTGCATATTGCAGCAAAGACTTACCGGTAACACCCTTGATCGGAGCCAGCATGAGTGCCGCCATCTTTGTCATGATCGTCGCTCCCCTTGACGTCATCGGGGAGCGGCTATCAGACAGCCTTGAGTCTTCGGAAAACCTGAAGCTGTCTTATAACCCATTGATTACAATGCGCGATTTACACATTTTAATGAATGTGGTAGAAAATCCTCATATACTGCCAAACAGTAGTATGGAAGTAGAGGGAAGGATCAGTCAGACAACCTAGGGATAAAGTACCCTAGGGGGTCTGAAAAATAGTGAAAGTAAAAATAAAAAAAAGTTAAAAAATAAAATTATAATAAAAAAAATAAAAATTCAGATCACCCCCCCCCTTTCCCTAGAACTGATATAAATATAAATAAACAGTAAAAAAAACGTATTAGGTATCACCGCGTTCACAAATGACTGATCTATCAAAATATGATAACTTTTTTTACTGCATTTAATCCCGTAATGAAAAATAGTGGTCAAAGTCGAAAATGGCACTTTTTTGCCATTCTGAAAAATTTTAAAAAGTGATCAAAAGGTCATACAGTCCTAAAAATGGTAGCATTGAAAATGTCATCAAAAGTTGCACAAAATAATACCACACAAAGCTCCGTACACCAAAGAAGATGGTGAAATAAAAAAAACATTTACAGGAGGTTTTCATTTTTGTAAATGTATGAAAACATTATAAAACCTATACAAATTTGGTATCCCAGTGATCGCACCGACCCAAAGAATAAGGTAGACATGTCATTTGGGGCACACAGTGAAAGCCGTAATATCCAAGCCCACAAAAAACGTCGCAAAAGCTTTTTTTTTCACCTTTTTCACTGCATTTGTAATTTTTATCCTGCTTCCCAATACATGGCAAGGAAAATGTAATATAATCACTATGAAGCACAGATTGTTACGCAGAAAACAGACCATCACAGAGCTCTTTAAGTATAAAAATAATTTTAAAAAAAGTTATAGATCTTTGAAGGTGGGGAGTGAAAAATGGAAATAAAAAAACAAAAAAGGGCCAGGTCGTTAAGGGGTTAAAAACGCAAAACTCCTTAGACATCTGACCAGCAAAAAAGCACCAAAAAAAAACCCCACTAAGATCACAAAGCCAAAACAAAGGTACAGGCGATCCCTGAGTAATGTACAAGATAGGTTCTTAAGTTTTGTTCTTAAGTTGAATTTCTATGTAAGTCGGAACTGTATATTGTATATTTGTAAGTCCAGAATTTTTTTTTGCCCCAGTGACAATTGGATTTTCAAAAAATTTTTCTGTAATGGGAACAAGAGTTATCAATAAATCTTCATTACAGAAACCTTAAAGCTGATCATTGAAGTCTGTGGGGTAATATTAAAAGTATCCATAGAGCTTCACTAGAAGTCACAGTGGGCAGAGAGGTCCATCTGTAACTAGGGGTCATCTGTAAGTCGGGTGTCCTTAAGTAGGGAACCGCTCGTACATGTACCCCCATGAGTGATAATATATGTAGAAAGTTTACATTTCCTAATGATCTGTTACAGAAAATTACGCATTTTAGCCTATAAATGCACCAACGCCAAGGTAATGGCTGCTGATGGCCCTTTATTCTACATTTTACCATGCCCAGCACCAAACACCCACAGTTTATACAATGATTGATCCCTTGCAAAAATAGGTGTAGAACTAAGAAAACCTGTGAAGCGGCAGACGTGGATCTCCCCTTGGAACATTTGCATAGATAAAGTCAGACATTTCTGTAAAATGAAAGATGACTGGGAAACATCTTGTAAAGTGCTGTACACAACTCCTGTGGATAAGTTGGGAGGTGGTAAAGTCCATTAAAGAGAACCTGTCATTAACCCACCCAAAATAATTGCTTCATTAAAAAACTATGGATACAAAGTATTTCCTTATCCCTAAGGCTGTGATCACACGGTGCGTCCTTGGTCAGTTCTTGGTGCATTTTTCAACATACTAAAAATGAATGTGCGCCCCCTGCGGATATGTTGTGGATCTGCGGCACAAGTAACAGACTGCAGTAATAGGTAACACATCACCAGAGACTATAATAAATGACACCACACATTAATGGAGACACAGACACATTGCACAGATTCCAAAACTATTTATTAAAATCATTTTTTGGTTTGAATTTGAACCATCCAGTGAAATAGAAAGGATTTACTGCAGTAAGAGGTGAGAACCAGAGGAAGGCGAAAATAACCCCCATTCAGGGGGGAAAAATTCCTTCCTGACCCCATGAACTGGCGATCGGCTACTCCCTGGTTCACTGCAGTGATAGCACCGGATGGGGCCTGTCACACTTATATCTTACTTATATGCTTCTATCCATCAGAAATAACTAAACTGTTACTAAACTTATTTATGTTATTATTATATTCTTATTCATCTATATCAGTGATGGCAAATCTTTTAGAGCCTCAGTGCCCAAACTTCAACCAAAAGTCCCTTATTTATTGCAAAGTGCCAGTGCAGTAATTTAAGCAGTAATGTATTTCTCCTTGTTCATTGACAACTTTCAATCCTTCAGCCTCCCAAGGACACCAACCCAGTTGAAAGGAGGAGGGCAAATTCATCTATCATTGTAGGAAGATTCTGCAGGAAGATTCTTTGAGTTCTGTTTGGTGAACTTCATTCTGGGGTGAAGGCCTGGGTGCCCATAGAAAGGGCTCAGAGTGCCGCCTCTGGCACCAGTGCCATAGGTTCGCCACCACTGATCTATATGATCCTTATTCTATTGTACATTTTCTATACTATATATAATTTATCACTTTAGATTATACTTAAACTAGTATTATTATATCTAACTTATTGGGGCTCATTTACTAAGGGTCCGCGGATAGCACAAACGTTGGATATTCCGACGATTACCGTTTTGCGCTGCATTTAAAAGGGGACTGTGGTGCACGCAAGCAGATTTTGGCATCAAACACGCTGGCTTTCTTCGGGGGCATCTTACTGTTATCTATCTTATACCGTTTATATAGACTGATTTTTTTGCTATCATCAACAATATTACTATCAATGTATTTTCCTATTAGTAAAAAGGTTTTTCAGGAACAAGTTACATATAAAAGAACATAACCTTTATATAAACACTGATGCTAAGGCTACATGCACACGATGTATGCCGGCCGTAGCATAGTACAGCGGGCATACATCAGCGCCAGGGGAGAGGAGGAGTGGGAGAGTGCTGCTCACCCTCGCCGCTCTCCATAGGAATATATGGCGCACAATGCTGTATTCCGTAGAAAGATAGGACGTGTCCTATCTTTCTACGGGCTACGGAATGGTACGGTGCTGCACATGTGCTGAACCGTACCGCTCCTGTACAGCGCAGTGAGGCCATTGCGATGTATGGGGGACCTATATACTCAGAATAAACGTCGGCCATATATACTTCCCCCCATACATTCGTGTGAATGTAGCCTATCCGAATCTCATTTTTACCAGTCCCTTGTAAGGATATGTTAGGAGGTTTCCCAGTGTATGGTTACAATAGAGAGCATACATAGGGTACATACATACAGTGGGTAACGTCGTCGGTTCTTTCCCCCCTGAAAGCAGGAGTTGAGTGAACATCAGCAGCAGCCAGGGATTAATTCATGATGATGTTTATGGGGTCTCCTGAATGACATAACTGGGAAGCAACCACAATGTATGCTCAGCGGAGGTCTGGGTTGGATGCCATACAGTTATATCTGTCCCCTATAGCCTCCAATGGCCTCCAGTGAGCATATGCTGCCCTCTCCAGCAGGTAGCAGGATGTTATAGTGCAGGCTGCTGAACTTTTTAAGCCTGTCTTTCCTGCTGGACACATGTATGCTTAGCAGATGGAAGAAAGAAGGATTCCTCTATCTACCAGTATAAGTTTATGCACATGTTCAGCATATTAGCTGGGGCTTTTTGGCGTATACGCTGAAAGTGCAAAAACAAGATGGGGGTTTGAGAATTGTGGTAAAATGAGTGAGGTATAAAATCAGGATATGAGTGTTTAGGGTACAGTGACTGTGCTATGGGGTGAGGATATTAGGGTTAGAGTGTAATGGGGTTGGCATGTGAAGGTTAGGGTTCAGTGCGATAGAGGGTCAGGATATGATGGTCAGGTATTTGTATCTGGGAATAGATTTATTCTATCCTGGAAATCCCCTTTATATAAAATCTATATATCTATATTGTAAGGATTGTAAACCAAGCACGCTGACATACTTGTGTGTGCCCCTCTGGCAGGATCCACTCTTCTTTAAACTTCCTATGTCCTTGTTTTTAAGAAAAAATGGCTTCAAAAATTATGCATATTAGCCTGAAGGGCTCCAGGCTGCATTGATACCTATGAAGCTCAGAGCTCCTCCGACTCATTTGCATTATTTTATATGCCTTTGTTTTTAAACCAGGGCATAAGAAGTTAAAAAAAGAGCATATGCTGGCAGAGGGGACACATACCAGTATGTCAGTGTGCTTGGTTTACAATCCTTGATCCTGGCGGTAGATGTCCTGTAATTCTCTCTTCCCTTCCATGATAATGATATTGATGATCTGCTCTTGTCGATAAGCAGGAACTGCAGCTGAGCTCCCATACACTTGAGTAGGAACTTAGCTGTAATTCCTGTCATTGACCACTACACGGGGAATGGTTATTACCATTAACAACATTATTGTTATTCAGCTGACTTTAATCTGGAGTTAGCTGATGGTGAGGGACCTAAAAGCATGACCCCATGGATCTGAAACACCTTTAATAACCTTTATTTTAATACTCTACAGTCTATGTCTTATCATTAGCTTATACCTTCCTCCTACTTACAGGATTTCTATAGAATAAAGAAGTAGCACTGGTTATCATGACTGATTATCATAACTAGATAACCAGATGTGGTAACTAGTGATAATTATTATGTGCATTAACACATAACACAGTTAAATGATCACCTCATGTCCTGTTAACCAGCGCTAAATCTGTATTATCCGTATTTTATAACTCATTCCTACATTAAACCTAAACTTATCTATTATTAATATTATTCATAAATTTTATACTTATGCTTAAGGAGTTTTCAGGGATCAAAAATGCTTAAATAAAATAAATAAATAAATGTTTTAATCTGCATATATTCTATACACATCACTCGTCCAGTGCAGGTAAGGCCTAGATTAGGCGATAAATCCCATGCTAGAGTAGCCATAAATTGTGAGTATTTTTTGAGCCAAGAAAAAACCCTTAGTACTATATTGACCCAAAAATATTTTAAAGCATTAAATATCCACACATTTTTTAAATTGTTTATATATTTTTAGCACTTTTTATGACTTATAACTACCTATACTTCACTATACTTACCTTACTTACCTAAACACCCTATCAATGAAGGAGGCAGCCCTGGCCCTTAATCTGCGGAAGATCCGTCTTACAGGAATGCAGGACCAGGCGAAGCAAGGTGTCTCCTCCATGTCTTCAGCAGGCACCTCTGCAGTCTCTTCTGCAGGCTCTTCTGCTGCATCTTCAGCAGGCACCTCTGCAGTCTCTTCTGCAGGCTCTTCTGCTGTCTCTTCGGCAGGCACCTCTGCAGTCTCTTCTGCAGGCTCTTCTGCTGTGTCTGATGATCTCTCATCTTCTGTCCACCAGGATGTGTCCAACTATGACTCCTGTAAAAGAAATGAAGTCACATGAAAAACTGAATGATCTGCTGATCCCTCCGTATGTACAGATCCTGGATGCTGGACAGCGAGAAGAGGTTTGTGCTCTGGACTACTCAGGTTTGGTACATTACAAGAATAAGCCATGGCCATGGATATTCAGCTCTAAGCTGTGTTGTACAGGGAGACTATTACACAGCTTCTTTACCCAGGTAAGTTATCTGAGGGTGCTCTCTACATAACTTTACAATACCTAATATTGTCTTGTACCAAAAGTGTTATCATTTTCTCTTTTAAACCTCAATATAAAAACGTATCATCTGGTGATATCACTTACAGATCACTTACGTACTCGTCCAGGATGCTCAGACCTTCCTCCACGTTCATGTAAATCGGCTGAAATAAATCAGGTGATGGTTATTTTTTGTGACATTTAGTATTATTATCACCAATGTCATTGTCATCCAGTGGATGTATAGAGAAATGGGGAGCACCTCCTGCTGTATACAGGTTCTCTGGAGCCATGAGCTCATGTGCTGCTGTGATGGACTCTCTGTTATCTATCAGGATTTGTATGTGATCAGTGAGTAACAAGTGGAGTTAGAAGATTGGGGGCATTTATCAAACGCCAGCGCTTGTGTGCAGAAGTATGATAAAGTCCTCACCCCTCCGGATACATTAGGAGGCTCCGGCTTCCTGATGTTTTCGGCAGGGTGCCTGTGCCGGCATACAATCTTACCCCCGGCCTTGTCTGTGTAGAATTACACCACAACCTGTGGACTTTCACTTCTGGAAGTTTGCCACTAGGGATTGCACAGACGGAGGGCGCTCCTGTCCTCCCATTACACCACTGGCCATGCTCCTTTCACACTCCTCCCCATCCACTAGAAAGGGGGAAATAATTGCATTCCTGGGGGTTCGCTGGTGATTGCGATTATTTCAGTGCTTGTATGTCAGGTCACTGGTGTACAAACACTGATAAATCTCTACCATTTATAGAATTATAGACTGAGGTGTATGTGTGAGGTCTGTGTCTTCTAAGTCTCTTACCTCATTCTCAGAGTCTTCTTCCAGATGTGTGTCCTTAGAGAAGGAAAGAGATAAAACAGCATATTACATACAATAGTACAATGCTGTCACATATTTGGGCAGTGAAGTCCTGTAGTATGATGGTCCGGTATCACTTACATAGCTCTCTGTGATCTGGAGGCCAATGGGTCTTGCCTATAAAAGAAATACAAGTTTTATATTATTAGTGTCCCTTTCTTTATCATGTGAATGTGGTTCTCAGCTTTGTCATTGTGATCTCCATCATTAAACAGCATGTTTAATACAGTGATATTTTTATAATATCACTTACATATTCTTCAGTCATCTTCACAATGTCATCTATGACGTCTTGAGGAATAGGCTGCAAAAGAACTAGTTATGTTTAATTTTGTTTATTGTTATTATTATGTTTAAGTTTTAATAACAAAAATAGGCACAAGTAGAGGTAATCTGATGCCAACTCATCAGTGACGCAGCATTATAAGCTGTCCACCCGCTACAGCAGCAGTTGCAGGCTGTAGCGGGTGGGGCACTGTCGACCTGGCTTCCTGCTTTATCCAGGTCAAATCTTCGAGCTACAAAAAAAAATAAATATAAAACTGTTGCAAAAAATGACCAGAGATGCATATTTTCAAGTTCCATGATGTCAATGTCTTCTCAAGATTTTCAGTGTTGCTTCCATCCTAGACTGTAGGAGCGCTGTCGGTTCATCTGTTACATAGTTATCAACCCAAGAGCTTTATATTTGAATTACTTCATACTAGGCAAGGAGGTTTTAACTTTTTATTCTCTCTCTGGTGTCTCTCTGTGCTACCAAGAAAATAAAAGGTTACTGCCCACTTGACTAGTATGCATAATTTCACATATAAACCTGTGGGGCGCAAAATTCAACATCAAATTGAAGTGTGTATTTTAGGGTCTGTGCACCCTAAAATACAATCAAATCCACTACAATAATTAACATAGATATTGTAAAATAAAGACCCCAATACTGACATCATCCATGGAGGAGGACAACAGTGATGATGCATCATAGACACTGTTGTCCTCTGGCAGGTCCTCAATGTCATCTTCCATGAGGCTGGATAACAGTGATGATATATCGTAGACACTGTTGTCCTCTTCCAGGTCTTCCATCTCTTCTTGTTTGGCGGCTGGCTCGTGTACAGAGGTAACGTTTATAACGATATTTGAGTGATATGAGCCCTGAATGGGATTACATACATTCATCTATTGGTATAACAATCTATAGCTGTTCCACCATTCTAACCTATAGGTGTGCTGCTGACATACTCCTGTCACTGCCCCTTGTACACAAAGTAACTTGTAGATTAGTGAAAGATGTAGTGAAATATTAGGCGAATAATATTTATAATCAAGAATTCACATTCTTCATGAATCTGGCATTCCAGCCATTGCTCTGGCAGAGTGCACCAACTTTTTTTCGGTGCACCATTAACATAGAGTGTGTAACACAATTTTAATAGAGACTGCACGATAAATGGGGTACAACTGTGCACCGGAAAACCCATTTTAGTACAGGATTTTGTGTCATGTCAGGAATAGTGCAGGAGTTTGCACAAAAAAAGTATGTGACAGAAAACTGGTATAGGGGCTTTATTAAATCTGGGTCATTAACTTTAATCTATAGGGCAGTACACTTTTGGTGGTTCCTTTAGGTGTACAAATTTTATGAAAATGCCAAAGGCAAGTGAAAAATACCCATATCCAGACACTTTTAAAACTTTTAATTTATGTCAATTCTAAATAATATTAGTGTATTTACTGTGAAATAATGTATTTCAAACCACAGGTGTCAGGAGTCTGAATATACTCTACTATATATAGTCATACAAAAAATCCATCCAATGTAAAGGTGTAGTAATTTTTGTTAAATGGAAGCAACCTAAATCCTGAAGTGTTCGTTTATTGGGTGTACCATATACCACATTTGCTAGGGAACATATACGAGCGCTGGCATATGACAGCCCCGCTGACCCCACAGTGCAGCCGGATACGTTAAGAGGCTTCTGCCTCTTGATTTATCAGGTGTCCGGCTGCGCAGCGTTTTATTTCTATGCCAGGCAAATACCACCCACGGTCTTGGATTTATATTACTTACAATGCTTCTAACTTTTTTCTTGCAACACATATACTGGTGTTATAATTGATAGCTCAGCTTACAGGTTCAGGGTTCATTCACATGGCTGTCTAAGGGGTGTAAATGCGGCCGCAAATTTGCGGCTGCAAGTACGTCCCCATAGACGGCAATAGCGGCACGGCGGGGATCCAGGCCGCACACTGCAAAAAGGTAGAACATGCTCTATCTTTTGCGGCGAGTATGCGGCCATGCACCAGTGTTTAATATGGAGGGAGGAGAGGCCACCTCCGCCTCCCCTCCAGGACACGGCGGTATGCCTGCACGGCGGGCATACTGTGTGTGTATGCACCCTCAGTGTTATACTTGAAACAATTACAATGTTTCTTCGGGATATCCTCAAACAACTTACTAAGGTTCTGCATTACATTGCTAGCACATACTCATACGTCCAATGTGTCACATATTACAATGTTGCTTATTAAGGGGTTTTCCTGACACAACTGAAACTAATTCTGTAATACACTGTAATCTTCCATCTACATGTTCTCCTACATCACAATTTACATGTAGATTCTAGTCAACTCGTTCACATCGAGATTCTGCTCTGCTAGTTCAGGATATAGACACAGTTTTACCTGCAGGTCAAAGCTCCATTACATGTTTCTGGCTAAGCTAGTCTCTGATACCCCATATTGATAGTAATAATAGTAGTGTTATTATTTGATTAATTACCAAGTGTCAATTTTGGGTATCAGAGACTAGCTTATCCAGCAACATGAAATAGCATAAAGAGACTTTTAAGGCCTAAATAACAATAAAACCCCATAAAATTCCATTGTTTTATGTTAAATGAATGTATTTTTTAAAATGATGAAAAGCCAAATTGCACTGCAAGGTTTGTTTCCTAATTTTTCTTGTGAGGGCCAGTATCCCATATGTGGTGGTTACCTTTTATATGGGCACACGGCAGTGCATTGAAGAGAAGAAGAGCCATTCAGACCCAATTTGCTTTGTCACATTGTACAGGCTATAAAGTATGTGGAGATATGAGGGTTTACTTTTTTGTGGAATGAGATGCACTTCACACATACCAGTCCCAGTTACCAGTAACAGGCAGCACTGGGCGGGACTGCAAGTACAACGGGGTGAGTGAATAAAAAATATTATAAGGCGCTCTTAGGTGCTCCAGTGATGTAGTCAGAGCACCCCAGGCTAATTAGCTTCATTTTTATAATTCTATAGAGTTATAATAAAATAAGGAACATCATTCCACATGAAAATCTTAGTAGGACACATCTATCATCAGTAAAACTGGTAGTCGATGTCCTTTAATCAACTGTCTATAACAATGATGGCGAACCTTTTAGCAGCCGAGTGCCCAAACTGCAACCCAAACCCCCCCTTATTTATTGCCAGGTGCCAACCAAAAATTAATGCAGTAACTTATTGCTCCCTGTTTCTCAACAACCTTTGATCATATTGGCCTTCTGAGGACAAGATGGAAAATCTGCATCATTTTAGCTTCTTTCCAGTGTCCCTCTGTACACAGAGAATCGTGGGGCCAGCATGAGGTCCTCCAAAGATAATTCAATCCTGTCTACTCATTCTCCCTCTTCCTACAGTTAATAACAATCTCCAAAAGAGCAATTGAAACAGAGATGGAATAATGTCCCAAACTCCTCTAAGTGAAAGTAAGGTAAACCTGTAACTGGTACTAAATATACAAAACCTACTTAAAGAACCAGATTTGCACAGCAGCTTATTACTACAGTCCCAAGTAGTGGAGTAAGTATCACTTTCATATATGACTGAAAACAGCATCTTTTAAGTTGCTTGGAATTGCAGGAAGATTCTTTGAGTCCTGTCTGGTGTGCTGGGGCGATGGCCCGAGTGCCCACAAAAAGGGCTCTGAGTGCCGCCTCTGGCCCCAGTGCCATAGGTTCGCCACCACTGGTCTATAATGACCTATATGTGGTTTAGTGCCCTAAATTGCCGTGACAGGTTCCCTTTAAATTAAGTTGTTTATCAATTACTATGTACATTAAAAATATTATAATAATTTTACAAGTCTCGTTAACCAAAACTAAATGGCTGACAGACCAGGGCCAGTTCACATCTCAGCTTTTTTATATCAGTTTTATTTATACGATTTGCACCTGTTTGTTGTGTTCAACCACAAAATAACTATGAAAAAACTAATGAAATTACTGAGATGTGAACTGATCCAAAGGGAGGAACCTTCCTTGACTCATCTATAGGTTACAATGGCTACACAAAATGTAAAAAAAGTTGAAGTGTAGTTAAATTTGATAAATATTTCAACCAAATCTTTGAATAATTTTACATTGTATAAACGGGGTGATGTACATCTGGGTGATTGATCTATAGTTATGAGCACAGCAGTTACTCGGTTATCTACTCAAAAGGGAGAATCTCAAGAAAAGCTCCAGACATTATTAAAATATATATAATGTCCAATATAATGCTTCCAGATGTGCAGACTATAGTGCATGCAGCGCCATCCCAGTTGTTATAAAGAATGCTAAACACAAAGTTTTACTTAACAAGTGACATATCCCTTCAATTAAATCATGTACAAATAGCTATATACTGTGTTCCCTTTAACAGATATAGCTATATACCATGCCTACTAGAACAGATCTAGATCCATACAGTGTTCTCTGTAAGGGCTATAGCTATATACAGTGCACCTTATAACAAATATATCTATATACTGTACCACCTGTAAAAGATATAGCTATATACTGTACCAACTGTAACAGATATAGTAGCTATGTACAATGTTACCTGTAACAAATATAGCTATATACCATGCCCCCTATAACAGAGCTAGGTATATACAGTGTCCCCTGTAAGAGATATAACTATATACTATGAACCTTGTAACAAATATAGGTATATACTGTACGACCTGTAACAGATATAGATATATAGTGTTTCTCCTGTAACGTATTTAGCTATATACTGTACCAGATTTAACAGATATAGCTATATACTGTGTCTCCTGTAACAAATATAGCTATATACTGTACCATATATAGATATAGCTACTGTATATACTATGCCCCCTCTAACAGATACACTGGATCCTTTACTACAGGTAATATGTATAAAGCTTAAGATGGTGGTTTTCCCTCACTGAGCAGCATCGCCCCTATGTGTTATACAGCTACTCTCCTGTTTTCTCCCTGGTCCCATTGCTGTTGCAGAGAGTAGTTCTGTCCTTCATTGGCCTCCATTAATATCCGGCCGCTCATAATTCTGACAGTTATCTCTGCTGTATATATACAATAAGTTACGCTGTATACCCCTGGTGTATAGACTGTGTACTGTATATATATATATATATATATATATATATATATATATATATATATTAGTCCTGTGTGCAGTGTATATAATGTGTGACTAGGACTTACCAGCAGAGGATGAGGGGGGTGCAACCTGCAACCAAGAAGAGACTCAATAATACAGAAGAAGAAGTAACACACAGACAAGTACACAGACACAAATATGCAGACAAGTACACACACACACACAACTACACAGACAATTACACACACACACACAAGCACACAGGGACACCAATACAGAACAACAAGTACAACAAGTAATACACAGACAAATACACACAGAACAACAAGTAACACAAAATATAAAAGATAAAGCTCCTGTGCGGCTCAGAAGTGAAAAAGATGCGAGTTGCTGCGGGCAGAAGACGAGATGCGGCGCTCCCTCTCCACTGACTGGCAGTTGGTCAGTTGCTGAGCAGGTGGCAGGTAGTGAGCAGGCACATGCCCGCCTCCTGCCAGTCACATGACCTACAGTCATTCTATTGTGTTGGTTTGAATGTTATACATTGAATTCAATGATTTTTACCCATTATGTCTTCTGTATATAAAACAATCAACAGAAGTAACAAAAATAATAATATAATGAAAAGGGGCAGATAATGAGTGAGGGGTCACTGAAAGTGGGTATCATAAGGTGAATGGGGAGAACCAGAGCACCATGGGTACATTGTAAAGGGGAACGTAGAGGGGTCATTATCACGTTGGGGGAGGGGAGGGGGGGGCAGCGGAATTTTATGACACTGAGACACAATAGGCGGCATTTTTAATGGAGAGCTAATATAGAGGGACATTATGGGTGTCGCTGCTATAGGGCATTATTATAAGTCTGTGGGCCACAGGAAGGGGGCATTATAGAGTGTAAGGACTACAAGGGGGCATTATAGCATGTTGTGGCCATAAGGAGCTATGTAACATGTGGTGGCCAATGAGAGGGGACATTATAATGTGGGGACATTAGGGTGAGGTTTTCCTGCTCCACAAAGTTGGGAGGTATAAGGTATAATATGTGTGTATATAGCATCAATAGCTTCATCATGCAGGAACAGACACAGACATTAAAGAGAACCCGTCATGCAAAATAACCCCCCTAAACTAAATATATTTTCATAAACTGCCATTAGAGAGCATTGCCTCTATCCCTTCATTGTCCCACTACATGCCTGTAAACCTAAGCAATGAGGTCCAAAAGCTGTATGCAAATGACCTGTGAAATGTCCAATGAAACATTAGCATATTCAGGCTGTCCACCTTATTCATGAGTGGGAGGCACAGCCACACCCCCAGTGCATGACTGGCAGCCTGTGTAATGGAGTGAGGCTGTATAATGATGTGCTTCCTGGTGCTGGTGGCCACACCCCCTGCAGCCTGTGTGTGCATGTGTGTGTGTTTAGGAGAGATACAGCAGCTCCAGGCAGCCATGTTACAGCAGAACATGTCAGATTCATGTGTAGCTGATGTCTGTGTCTCTCACCTGTATATTAGGAGGATGCAGCATGTCAGCAGATGCAGCACACACTAGCAATGCTTTACTATACATTACACACAGACATGAGCAGGGGGAGGGGTAACAGGGGTGACATCACTGCCTCTGACCATGTGACCAGCCTCATTTACATGATAAAAAATATGTGATTTTACAATGAATAATGTATGAAATAACTAGATAAAGGCTGGGATGGGATCCTTGTGAGCTGCTCCAACAGGTAGTAGTGACAAGACTAGTGACATAGACCTGATGACAGGTGTCCTTTAAGCCTAGGACTGTGCCAGCCAGAATCCCCAGATACTGTGCCCCCCCTGGAACTCTCCTGCATATAGTGCCCTCCAGCTCCCTCTATTACGGTTGTCTCCTCATATTGCCCCACCCCAGCAGATAGATAAATGGACCAGATATAGTTGCCGTCCCAGTCCCTCCTGCTTCCTGGGGCATTGTCAGGTTCAGGATAGTTGGGATGTATGCCTTATAGTTGCAGAGAAAAATAACTTCCAGCCATTTCACTTTCTCTTCGGCATAAACTTAGAATTAAGATGAGATCTCTAATGAATAGATAGAATTATTAAAGGGAACCTGTCACCAGGGACCTCATTTTCACTAAAGACATTGTTAAAGCCCATGACACCTACAATGCAAAAATGCCTGCCTGCCTTTTCTAAGCATTTGCATTACAGTATAATTGTGTGTTATAACTTTCTCTTTCATCCTGACAAAATCCTGGGGTAGTCACAGGGGCTGGCCTTTGGTTTGGATGTATTTTCTTTTAAAAAAGGGCTTGTCTGAGCTTCAGGCTGCCTCCATCTTTGTGCTCCTGTACAGCTTGTCCCACCCCCCACTGATGTCAGGCTGACCAGGCTGTGACCCCTGAGAAGGAGCAGGTTTACAGGAGCACAAAGGTGGGGGCCAAGCTCTGAGGAGTGAGTAGCACAGACAAGTCACATGTTGTTTTTTGAAATGCATTCAAAGCCAAGTCCAGCCCCTGGGACTACCCCAGATTTTGTCAGGATGCAAGAGAAAGTTATAACACACAATTATATTTTAATGCAAATGCTTAGAAAAGGCAAAAAGACATATTTGCACTACAGGTGTAATAAGCATCTGCAACCTGTCTTTAGTGAAAATGAGGTCCGTGGTGACAAGTTCCCTTTAATGCATATAACATTTATTAGATACACTTACAGGGACATATTTATCAGGTCTTGTACACTAGTTTTCAGGCATACAAGCCCTGGAATTATCGCAAATATCTAGCACACCACCAGTAATTGTGATTATTCCCCCCTAAGCCACTTCTAGGTGAGGAGGGCAAAGAGGGGAGAAAAGGGGGGCCGTACACTTGTAAGGTACACTGGCAACATTTTGTTGTTCTGACTTACATAAATTCAGCTTGAGAATAAACACACAGAATCTTGTATGTAACCCAGGGACAGCCTGTATTTTAAACATCCCAAAATGCCCAATCTATCAAAATATCAGGATAAATTTACATTTTACATTCTTGTTTTAAAACATAACACAGCGATATAAATCTGGTATCTCCATAATTGTACTGACCTAAAATATAGAAGGATTTGTCACTTGGGTCGCACATTTAAAGCCGTGAAAATAAAGCAAGAACATTTTTATTAAAAATTATTAAAAGTTTTATCAATATGAACATATTTTTAATTACCATATATACTTGAGCATAAGCCAATACGAATATGCAACATCCCCCACCGGGGCCTAGCCCTTGAGGTGAGGCCTGGAGACAGCCGGGGCCCGCGGTACCAGAGTGGCTGGCGGTTGCGGCCTAAGCACGCTATTGTCACGGTGCTTGGTACGGGGGAACCGGAGGGCTGTCCTACAGCCTGGCAGGTCTCCAGCAGGGTAGTGTTGGCAAGAAAAGATGAGGGAGAGGCTGCTATAGCGAATCTCCCTGGGGCAAACCCTTAATGTCCCGAGTGTGAGTCTCTGGGTGATGGACAGGGTGCCGGTGATGAAGGCAGCCGTATTAGCAGGGACCAGACGGAGACAGAAGTTGAAGAAAACAACTTACAGTTCTTTATTTGAACCGGCAGGAACCGCAGCAAACGTGCCTTTAACAGGTAGATGGAGTGCTGAGATGTGAGTTGGAGGGAGCCTCAGGAGATAGTTCACCAGCCTGGATGTAGAGGGCAGGCTGGGAAGGCAGCTGTGTCCTGGTAGGAAGCTTCAGCTCGTCCTGTAGGGCTTCAGGTATCACCTTTAAAGGTAAGATGATACCCCTTTTCCTCACTACACTAACTCTAGTCTAATACTCCACTCTTCAGAGGCAGGGGCTAGGCTCTTCCTGCTCTGGTATGGGCTAGACAGAGATTTCTCACTCACTCACTGATCTCTAGGATTCCACACTAGAATAATCATACTGGAACATTCCTGGCCAGAGGTTTTATTACCTCCCTTTTGTCAGGTGGTGGCTGCTCCTCCAATCACATCTCAGCTTACAGAGCACAGGATGTAACACGTATCATTGGACAACAGCATCTTGCATCATACAAAATACTTAACCTCTGCCTTGCCAGGCAGGATTCACCACTGCAATATCCCCTATGTCCTATCAGGACCATGTAGTGTAATGTGGGTACATGCAGGTGGGACGTATTCGCAAACACTCCCTCGCCATTGCATCGGCGAGGGTGTTGCAAATATAAGCAATGGTACCTAATTTTACCACAAAAAAATGGGAAAACAACTGACTTCAGTATAAGCCTGGGGTGGTAAAATGCATGGGTCACAGCCTCCACCCAGTATATAGCTATTCAGTCCCCTGCCTCCCAATACGGTATATGGCCAGCCCCCTGCATCCCAGTATATAGCCATAAATTCAGCTTGAGAACAAACATACAGAATCTTGTATGTAACCTAGGGACGGCCTGTATCCCAAAATGCTCAATCTATCAAAATACAGGCAGTCCCGTACTAAAGAACACCGGACTTACGTACAACCCCTAGTTACAAACGGACCTCTGGATGTTTGTAATTTACTGTACTTTAGTCCCAGGCTATAATAAACAGCTATAACCGTTATTAAATCTGTCTGTAGTTAAGATTTATTGTCAATCCTGGTTCTTATGACAACCAAACATTTTTAAAATACAATTGTCACAGAGACCAAAAAAAATTTTGGTTGGGGCTATAATTATAAAGTATATAGTTCTGACTTGCATACAAATTCAACTTAAGAACAAACCTACAGAACCTATCTTGTACGTTAACTGCCTGTATCAGGATAGAAATGATGACCAAATTTCTCCTTTTTCACCATTTTTATTGTTTTAAATCAGTTGTAGGGAACCTATGGCTCGGGGGCCAAATGTGGCTCTTTTGATGGCAGCATCTGGCTCTCAGACAAATCATTGATAAATAGCGATGAGCAATGTGTACATCTACGACACACGCAGCAATGACCAGTGGATGCAGGTTGGGATGTTACCACTGCCTGCGTCCTTTGTGTGACCAAGGTGCCTTAGCAACAATTGCAGCAGCACCTGGGTCATAGAGAAAAGCGCAGGAGTGATGAGAAGCCACTGAAGGGAGAGCAGGTAGGTGAGGGGCATGTGCTGTGGCTACCTATTTACTGGGGGCCATTACTGGGGCTACCTATCTACTTGGGGGGCATGTGCTGTGGCTACCTATCTACTGGGGGCCATTACTGGGGCTACCTATCTACTGGGGGGCAAGTGCTGTGACTAACTTATTATGCGGGGCCTATTTACTGGGGCTACATATCTAGTAGAGAAGTGACTGTGGCTACCTATCTACTGGGTGGGCATGTGCTCTGGCTAACTCTATCTACTCGGGGGACATGTGCCGTGGCTACCTATCTAACTCCCTTCCTGGGGGCCATATACGGGGTACCTATTAGTAGAGAAGTGCTGTCGGCTAACTACTATACTGGGGGACCATGTGATTTGAGCATACCTATCTCTGGGGGAACATGTTGCTGTGGCTTACCATCACCTGGGGTGGGGGACATGTGCTGTTGGCTACCATCTACTGGCGTGGCCATTATACTGGGGCTTACCTATCTAGTAGAGGAGAAGTGCGTGTGGCTACCTATCTAACTGGGTGGGCATGTGCTCTGGCTACCTATCTACTGGGGAAACATGTGCCGTGGCTACCTTCTATGGGGGCACATATACTTGGGGCTACTCTAGTAGAGGTGGCACGTGCTATGTGCATGCTTGGCTACCTATCTACGGGGGCCATTGTGCTTGGCTACCTATCTACTGGGGGACATGTCTGGGGGCTTACCTATCTGGATATGAGGCCCCATATAGGAGGATGGCTGATCGCTACCTATATCACTGTGGGTGGGCCATGTTGCCTTTGGCTATCCTATCTACTGTGTGGGAATTGCCTGGTACCTATTACTGGGAGGCATGTGCATACTTGTATTGGCTCTCACAGAATACATTTTAAAATATGTGGTGTTCAAGGCTTCTGACCTCCTGTTTTAATGACAAACAGCCCTATATATCAGCTGCCAGTATATAGCCCTGCCCTGTCCTCAGTGTATAGCCTGCACCCCGCCACAGTGTATAGCCAGTCCAGCTCACTAGTATATAAGCCTACAACCTGCTCCATGTATATAGCCACCCAGCCCAAGAGTATATAGATTGTCCATGTCTCCAATTATAACCAGCCCCCGATGTGCCCCTCCAAGCACATGCCCACCATATGCCCCACAGTAGTATATACCGCAGCTAGCCAGGCCCCCAAAAGCCTGCCCTGTCCCAGTTTTAAGCCCAGCCACCAGTTATAGCCAGCGCAGCACATGTCCCCCAGTTATATAGCCAGACAACCTGCCGGTATATAGCAAGCCCAGCAAATGCCATCCAGTATATAGCCAGACCATCTGCCCCAGTATATAGCCGAAACTACCATGTCTCCCCAGTATGTAGCCCAGCCCATGCCCCCATATATAGTCAGCCAGCCACTCGTCGCCCCATGTATATAGCTTGCCAGCACAGGTCCCAGTATATAGCCGCCGCCTCCAGTAAAATAGAAAGCAGCATATGTCCCAGTTATAGCAAGCCAGCGGAGACCCCAGTATATTCAGCAGCCACCAGATGTGCCCCCAATATATATAGGTGTTGCCAGACAGCAGCCACTACCCTCCATATCTGTGTATCCCGAAAGTAAGACAGTAGGGTCATTTACTAAGGGTCCGAATCGACGTTTTTTTCTCTCGGGTTCTCCAAATTTTTCCATTTTGCGTTGTGCCGAAGTGCGCCAGGATTTTGGCACCACACGATCGGTATTGTTAGGCAATTGGCGCACGCTTTCACGCGACACGAAAACGGAAAGAGTGCGTGTGCCGGCAGAAAACACCCCGACGGTTTTGGAAAAAGAGGAATTGGTGGATAAAAAAAAAGGTGTTGCAAAAATAGACCTCACATACACCGAGTTATGAGGAACGTGAATTCTGATTGCAGACTTCATCGCAAGCAGCGACACCTAGTGGACGCGGGCGCACGGCCTTCTTAGTAGAATCCCGACGAACCCGATCAGCGTCGGAGAACAAGCCGCTGAGATGGCGAACCTGAAAACGGTAAAAAATGTGCTCCAGTGTGTTATATTAGGAGGCACTCAGTCTTTATTTATAGGGATGTTTTTTTTTCATTGGAACTAGAATTCACATTTATTGTTGGACAAAAAATCTACTTCTTAAAACATCCTAGACACTCTGTCAACAACTCTGAATGTGACTGCAAAGAAATCTGTGACTCAATATCATTTTGCCCCAATCTTTCAATGTTTAGCAGCGGGCTTCCTTCAAATGAGGCCCTCTTGTCCAGGTAGTCTGCTCCTATCACATTTGCAAAACAAGTCCATTGATTTTATGCCATGAAGTTCTTCCACCTGTTTCACAACATCTTTTGGCATGCTAAATGATCTACACAACTAATTAATTGGCGTTGGTGGAGAAACAAGGTAGCCCCCAATATATAGCAAAGCCCAACCGACTGATGAGCCTGGCCCGTATTGGCCCACTGGCCGTAATATGAGTCCGGCTACCCCTAGTATATAACCAGGACGACGTTGACCCCAGTTTAACCATTAATTGATGTACAGGAGTTCACCGAGAGGGCTCACACGGGCTGATACTCTCATACAAGGGTGGGGGTTGTTTGCGAGCAAAAACCCCCACCGTAATAACCGTCGGTCGGTTGCTTGCACAACCGATCGCAGCTACACTCATTCCGTTGCCGACGGCAAAGTCGCCGGCGCGCCATGGGGCGTCGGTTGGCCATGGTAGCCTCGGTTTTTCGTTTGAACCCGAGGCTACAATGCTTACTCGTATTCAGAAGATGGCTCATTGTAAGATGGGACCTGCAAAATGCCATATATTGCAATACCAGAAGTATATTGCAGTATATGGTAGGAAACCTCTGACCATCTAGGGTAGTACCCTAAATGGTTAAGAAAATAGTGAACAAAAAAAAAAGAAAAAAAAAAGTAAAAAACAAAAAAATTATAAATAAATTACAAAATCACCCCCCTCCTTTCCCTAGAACTGAATATATAAAACATATAATAACGTAAAAATCCACAAACACTTAGGTATCGCTGCGTTCCAATTGCCCGATCTATCAAAATATACAAAACAAGTTCGGTCCGGCGGTTGCTCCGAGACAGGGAGAAATGGCAACCCAAATGTCCGAACTGCGACATTTACACCTTTTTACAATCACATAAAAATGAATAAAAAGTGATTTCAAAAAGTTACACACACTGCACAACCATGGTAGCAATTGAAAACTCGGTTCATTTCGCAAAAAAATGACTCATCACAATTCTCGTCTGCGCCAAAGTATGAAAAAGTTATTAGGCTCAGAAGATGAGAATTTTTTTTTTTTTGTTTAGTAACTTCGGTTTAAATTTTTTGAAAAATGTATTCAAACGTCATAAAACCGGTTATAAATTTGGGTATCGATCGCGAGTCGTGCCGAACCAAAAGAATAAAGATGAGGTGGTTATTGAGTGCATTCCAAAGTCGTAAAAACTGAGGCCCACAAGAACGTTGCGTTTTTGTTTTTTTTCATTTATTTTGCCCACAAGTTTGGAATTTTTTTCCAGCTTTCCCAGTCACAGGTATGTTAAAATAAATAACATTAATTGGGAAAAGTAAATTTTGACGCAAAAATAGTCCCATCACAACAGGTCTGTACACGTATAAAAATGGAAAAAGTTAAGGATTTTTGAAGGTGGAGAGTCGAGAATGAGTGGAAAAAAACCCTGCATCCTTAAGGGGTTATAGCCAGCACGTCAAAAGTGTAAAAAAGTCAGTGGGGGGTCTGGGTGGGGTTCGAGTGTCATGTGTGTGTAGAGGGCCGGGCCAGCCACACAGGGCGCTTTGTACGGCGCTTGCAAACGCAAACGACGACAAAAGTCGCGCCCAACGGGGCGGGCCTCGGCCCGATCGGTCATCGCGTTTCCATGGAAAACGCCTGCGATCGGGCAACGAGCGCCGGTGTTTCGCGTTTAATTAAACGCAAAACACCGGCGTCTCGTTCCCATCCGTTTTAAAAAAATACAGTAAATCGTGTGCCTCGGAACACATGGTCGGTGCGGTGTGCCGTGGGGTGAAAGTTACCAAACTATGGTGCCCCCTGTGTTTTGTTTCCCGGCAATGCCCAGCGATGCAACAGGTCCCCTTCTTACAAACTGTAGGATACTGTACAATAACACTTGCAACAAGTTTTGAACCTTGACGAAACAAAATACGTCACACCCGAAGGCCGGTCTCATCATCCTTGAGTAGCGGAGAGACTCTCGGCATTTGGTCCCACCCGCCAAGGTAAGTGTCCACAATAATGCGACTTATGAGACTTTTGCCGAGTAATATGAACTCGTTGGCAGTAATAGCTGGTACTTTTAGTATCTCCAGCAGTATATACTGCTTATTAACAATGAGAATGTAAAAATAGTAAATCGTATAGTCGATGCTGAGTACTAACGTACCAGCTCATTATTGCCCTAGAGTATAACGGCCTTCATGCCATAGTACCCCTTCTCATTGTACCCCTTTATTTTCGGTGTAGTTATGGCCACTTAATAATCAGCACCATAACTAAAAACAGGGGAGAAACTTGGAAGAATGTTGAGGAAGAGCGTTGTGTCTGTCTTTTCCACCATTCCTTCCAGGATATCCACCGTTTGTGTTTATCGAAAAACAGGCCCAGGTTTAGATGAGTGAGTAAAACACATTTAGAACTATAATTATTAACCTATATGTATAATATGAACTGTTGTTAGTGTCATTTTGTGCTATTTGGTTTGGTGGTGTTCCCCAGGATTTTCTAATATAAAAAGTGTGCCGCGGCCTCAAACAAAGGTGAAAATTCACTTGGGAAAAGTATGACACAAGATACATCATCTTAGGACAGTGATGTGAACCTTTTGGAGGGGAGCATGTTGCCAAGCTACAACCCAAAACCAGACTTATTTGTGCAAAGTGGCCAACACGATAATTTTAACAGTAATTATTATCTCTTCTGTATCACAAGTTTAGACGTATAGGTCGTCCTGAGTTTCACAAGACAAAATAGAAAGATGATTGAGAGGAGAAATTTGGAATTGTAGCTCTTTTCCTCCAGGTCCCCCTGAAGAGGAGGATCAGGGGATCGCAGAGCAGGAGGTACAATAACATCCTTCTCTATCCACACCTTCTTGCTCCTCTTAGTACTGGCAGCCCAAATAAGCACTGAGCTGGCACGTCCTCGTCTGATTGAATCACAGGAGACAGCCTGAGACTAGCTGGCAACTCTGTGTTGGTGGTGAGGCCCGTGCATAGGTTTCGCCACCACTGTTTAGAGATTTATCAAAAGTGTCTGAGGGCAAGAACTGTTTCTAGTGGCCGATGACACCAATCAGAGCTCAGCTTCATTCCCCCATATTGGTTATAAATTAAAAACTGAGCATGATTGGTTTCCATGACGTACATCAGTATTTACACTCAAACACTTCTGGTAAACTCCCCCAGTATTCATGCTGGCTCAGCAGAGAGTATCACACTTGAAAAGGCCGTAGATACAAGGCAGCACACCGCCAGGAGTATCACACTTGATAGCTTAGGTACATCCAGCTTCAGTCTGGAGAGATCACACTTGATAGGCTTAGAGAAAGAAGAGAAGAAGCCTATCCTTACCCCTATCTAATACCCTCCCTCCTTCCCTTCCTCTAAGCCCCCTTACCCAACCCCCCTCTCTCTCCGTTCAAACTATCCTCACAGCCTCCCCCATCTCCCTCCCCCGTCACCCCCTTGTGAGCCTCCTCCACTCACTCACCCATGTTCACCCCTCATCCCACATTGATCACTCTTTCTCCCCACACCCAACCCCTCTTTTCCCCTACCCCACGCCTTCATCCCCCCCCCCTTCCCATCCTACCCTCCTTCCCACCCTCACCTCGAATTGACCAAAACCCTTCATCTTTCCAGACCATATCTCTCCCTCCCATCATACCCCTTCTACTCCCACTCCCATCCCCCTTTGCTCCCTCCTATCCTCCATAATCACCTTTCCGATGTTGGTAAGCGCAGAATTATTAGATGCAGCTGCCAGCTAGCCGTACATATGGGTGAGGGCTCAGTAAAATGATATCCACCCCATTGGTTTAGATACAAGCAGTGTATCGCACGGTCAGGATTAGATAAAACATTACACGCCTCTGTTGCTAGACGCAGAAGGACTTTCCGGGTGTCATATGGACGCGGTCAGGGTGACTGAAGGCGGCAGTTAATGTGGCCTCTTGTGGTGGGAACTTGGCGGCTGTGTGGGCAGGGGGTTGGCGGGCGGTGTATGAGCTCAGTGACCGGGGAGGGCTGGGCCGGGAGTTTGATGCATCGGACAGCAGTGCGCGGGAGGAGGGCGGTTGAGTGCCCCGGCACAGCAGGGGGCGGAAGTACAAGGGGCAGGGGGGATATTACCGGAAGATTGACCGGTCTTATCTGCCACCGGAGGGCTGCGGGGGGGTTCAGGGATAAGGGGGGTGATAGGATAAAAGGATACTGGGTGGGTTTTCGTGGTAGGGGGGATGGCAGGTGCTAGCTATGCCTTGGTTAGATGGTTATGACTTTCCTAATCTTGTTCTTTGTCCCAGGCCCACATCCGTTGCCTGGTGAGATTACCCAGAGGCCCTACGCTCCCCCGATCCTCGATTATATGTTTAAGGTAAAATTGCGTGAAGACAGCTTTTGCCTCCCTTATATGTCAGTTTTACATGACACCTGCAATCTATAAGATGGGGTGGTAATTCTGCTGCGGCCTTATCTGCCCCAAATAGCCCCATTTCACCCCATTACACATCCACCAGACGGGTCGTTTGTGTCGTACGGGTTCCTGTGTCGTCTTATGTTGGATGTGAGAATGACATAAGGGGACAGGGAGATGGTAAATCTGGATCAGACTACACTGGGGCAAGCTATAGTTCTGCCACTATGGAGACACATTGATCGTGGGAGCGATACCCAAAACTTGTGTGACCTATACTCCATGGATCCAATGTTAAAAACTGCAGCTGTGACTAGGACTAGCGAGTATAGGTATCTGCTTAGAGCAAAGATAGAACATGGCAAAATGATGTTGTTGCTGGAGAGTAGTACTGCCCCCAATTCTCATTATTTCCCCACTGTCATAATGTTGACATAGTATTTTCATAATCATAGGAGGACGTTGGCTGGGTGTAACAGCATGTCCGGGCACAGAGGAAGGTAGTGTTATCATGGCCCTATTATCGTGATCTGACGTTCAGAAGCATTACATGGGCCGCCAGATCGAGCAATGCTTATCGTACACGGCCTCTGATCAGAGATTATACTCTCCCTGTATGAAGAGGTTCTGCTTCAAGTAAGTAACTATCAGAACTTAAAGGGGTAACAAACCGGTCATTGATGAAGCAAAAAGAAACGTAATTCTGATCCAGGTCCCTGGGAATCATTCCTCAGTATTTGTCTCTTGGTCCCCATTTAGTACCTTTTTTGGCTCATAGCAACCATGGGAACTACAAGCAGCAAGATGTAGGGGCAGGACCTGCCTCATGTAACATCATGACAAGCACGTGCCGCTGACCAATGAGACCATAGCTTGTGCGTCATACACCCAGACGAGTGTGGAGCTTGTAGAGGATGAATAATATACATAAGAAAAATGTGAAGGTTTATTCAATGACGAGAAAAGTTTCAGTATTATAACCTTTGTAACTAGAGAACAGTACACCTATACAAGTAGTAAGGGGCACAGACACAATGTACCCTGACTAGATTAAATAGATTGTTCCCAAAGTCAAATAACACCAACAACACAAAAGCATAAAATAACACTTTATTAAGTCAATTAAAACACTTCCATTTAAAAAGACAACATACACAGAAAAATTCCATAAATGTTCATATAACTAAATATACATGAGAAATAGATTGCAGTAGACCAATAAAGAGTATTAGAAGATAGGTCCTCAGAACAAGCCAAGGTATTTGCATACAAACAAGTATTCCACATTATCCATAGGAATAACAGGGGACTCATGTACTGCTAGGAGCCCTAATTAATATAGTAAAAATCTCTCCCTGTCGCTCCCCAACTAATGTAGTAAGTATCTCTCCCTAGAAATGCTGAAACGCTCGTCCACTAGAACAGGTACTGACAGTGACTTCTTAGTCTGAATGCAGTGATGTTCAAGATAGCCATTTTCCAAAAACTGTAGATATTCAGTCCCCATCCCCTTATTGTGGATGTCCCTTCAGACTTTATGTAGCATTTTCCTGCCTTCATGTTGCTGTTTGTTTTGTGGTTTGTAATCTATAATCTGCGTGTGCTTTGACTTCTTGTTGACTACGTGCTCAGCACACAGTTTATACTATACGTAACTATACTTTAATTACATTTTTACAAGAAAATTGCAAAGGGACTATGTGTAATTGAAGCCTACAGCAACATGATCGCAGTGTGAAACAGATTTATCAATGGGACAGATTTATCAAGCTGTCTTAAAGTAAGAATTCTCTTAGTTACCCATGGCAACCAATTACAGCTCTGCTTTAAAATATTCTTAAACACTGGTAAAATGAAAGCTGAGCTGAAGAAACACCTCAAAGAGATAGAAAATTAGTCGGCACTCACCGTTTTTCTTTAAAAATTACTTTTTTCTTTTCTTTCATATAGTTTTAAAAAATGTTGTTTCACAGGGAGAGAGGAGAGACATTTATGACAGCAGGAAAAAAAAGTGAGGGCTGGAGGACGAATGTTTCCGTTTTGCTAACCCTAGCGCTTTCATTGCCATGCTAACTTTGGCATCTGGGTTCCAAACCAATTAGTTGGCCGCGTGCAAAACTCACGACGCACAACAAACCACACCCACAACTTAGCCTGTTACAATTGGTAAAAAACATAGCTAGGGCGAGAAGTCGAAATTCGACCGCACCTTGAAAAGCTAGATTGCTGCGTGTCGGACCAGAATGCGAAAAAACTACTCTCTATTTCCTCCAATCACTGATTAAGTGGGCGGTGCTACACGTTGGAGGCGAAACGGACCTTAGTGAAGACTGGATTGTAAGACATGATTGCGTGTTTCCTGCGTCATGAATATGGGCGTAATGCACGGACTGAGCTGTAATTGGTTGCCATGGGCAACTAAGAACATTCTTACTTTTACCCTGGGGCAGATTTATCAAGCTATCTCACCAGACCTCCTGTAGAGTCATGCTGAAGTTAGCGTGTCGAAGGAACAATAAATAATCTCAGCTAGCATCACAGAGTAGAGTGGTTTACTATTGGAGCTTGGCTAAGTGTAAAGAATGAGGGGGCAGATTAGTAGCCATGTATATTAGACTACCGTATATACTCAAGTTTTTCAGCATAAAAAATGTGCTGAAAAACCTCACCTCGGCTTATACTCAATCAAAAAAACAAACAGTGCACTCGCCTTTTGACACCCTGGCAGGTCCTCTTCTATACAGCGATGATCCGGCATCAACTCTGTGTCCCCGCGCTGTCCGTCACAGGGATCGTGTTGTCAGCCGCACGCTGACGTTCTAATGTGTGCGCTGGCATCGGCACACACTATGATGTCAGCGAGCGGCTAATGTCATGGTGCCGCCGATGGACAGCAGGGGGACACAGTGCTGATGCCGGAGCATCGCTGTATAGAAGAGGACCTGCCAGGGTGTCAGAAGGCGAGTACACTGTTTGTTTGTTTTTCTTACAGGGGCTGCGAGGCTGAATACTACAGGGGCTGGCAGGCTGTATAATACAGGGGGCTGGCCAGGCTGGTATACTACAGGGGGCTGGCAGGCTGTATACTACAGGGGGCTGGCAGGCTGTTACTACAGGGGCTGCAGCTGTATATTGGAAAGGCTGTGACAAATGCATTACCCACCCTCGGCTTATACTCGAGTCAATAGGTTTTTCCAGTTTATTTGTGTTAAAATTAGGGTCTCGACTTATACTCCAGTATATACGGTAATTTGAGCCATATTTGGAGATTTTGCTTGGATCGGCTAAGCATCTCCATTGTTCTAGAGATTTGGCAGATCCCTTTTTTTCTTAAGAAAGATCTCAGAGAGGGCCGAAGGATATGGCTGTGTCTGTCTTTGGCCTAGAGTTCTTATTTATGAGGATGTGAGTGGGAATATCCGGAGATGTATAGAGTTTCTTATATATGAATAACATACAGATATTTATATTTGCAGCCAAACTTTGGAGCTTCTTTGCACATCTTTAAAGTGGAAATTGGAGGTGATGCTCAGACTACAGGTATGTTACATTCTGTCACTTTTTACAAGTTCTGTTTATGGTAGTCTGTATTCTGTTTCTGCACTGCTGACATCTTGATGACTGAACTTGAATACTTCATGTTTTTCTTTTTTTTTTTTTTGTCTTTTTGCAGTGAGGGATTATAGTCCTGCTAAATTCATTAAATATAAGGATTTCCTAAAATATAGTGATGCTTGTATATTTTGATGGGGAGTAACCCCCCCCCCCCCCCCCAAACAAATCTACTGCCAGCTAATTATTAAATGGTTCAATAAAGTTTTATTAGAACACACATATATACACGGTACAAATAGTAACAATAAACACTAGCGGTTAACTGGATCCAAACTAAAATATAGAAGCTCACGTACTTTAGTTTTGGTAACAGATAATAAAAGGCAGCAACAACTGTTTTGTAGGACTAGATTTGTACATGTCGGAGTCAACACAATCAGGACCCCTCATATAGGACACTGCATAGTAACAGTGGCTCTATAGAATTACCCAGAGGACAAAACATGAAAAGCACATTGATGAGCACAGTACGGAGCATGGCCACTGTAGTCCGTGATCTCAAGTAGGAGGAGAAGAGCAATGTCTCATCACCGCCGGCGGGAGAAAGGGCCAGGCGGGAGAGAGGTGAAGAGGACGTACCGGCAGGCTGAAGGGTGGGCTATGAGTTTGGGGTGGGTGGGAGAGTGCGGGCTAGCACAGGTGGACAGCTCTGCATTCGGCACAGCAGGAGGGGTCCCATTACTGCTGCACTGCTAGCAGGGAGAAAAGGGCACAGGATAACGGCACTAATAAATTTTGGTATCGCCGCCCATTCCGTGCCCCTGTGCAACACGGGCCCTGTAGCAGCCTCTATGGCTACGCCACTGTTCAAGCCTAGATATATCCTAGACAAATTTCAGCATAGCAGTACGAAGGGAATGGACAAACCTGTTGGTTGCCACCCCTTTCACAGAGATCACCTAAGAACAAAGGAAATATGTGTTTTCCAAAAGTCTAGAGAACCAAGACACCAGAGAGCCACGCATGGCAGTGAAGCTTTCAGCTTCTGTGCTCCGCTGCTCTCCATCTACCACACAGATCCCTGCGGCAGGTGACATGTGCTGACACATCTGCCTGTGTTGGATCAAAGGCTGCAGGGGCTTATGGCCAGAAAGGAACCGACTCGGGCCTACCTGTGATATCATGCTACTGGGGGCATCCCTGTGGCTACGATTATGATTTGTATCAGTAACAAAATTAGTTATGAAGTAGAATGAAAATAGTTTTATGGTTTGGGGTCACCAACACATGATGGACTATAGGAAAGTGCCACGGCATTAGGAAGGTTGAGTACCACTGGTATAGAGTGATGTAAATGAAAAAAATAAATTATGACTTTCTGAATAGGGCCACATATTTCTCAAAAAGTGAAGCATAACATGTGTTGGTCTGCTGTGGTTTGTACTTTGTCCTCTGTGCTCTGACCTCCTATGTGATGTCATTTATGATAAATTTCCCAAAATATATGTGGTCTTAATTGCCCACAAAAAATGGTAGAAACATGTGATTTATGCAATAAATGGAAAATAATAGACAAATATAATGCAATAACAGTACATAGCGCTGTGAATGCCGGATCGATCCGTAGGACTGCTGTAAGCAATGTACTGCAGTGCTTGCTAGATTTATTGGAAGGTTCCGATAAAGTTAGAAGCTTAACACTGCTACATCTGGGGTAGCGCTTGGAGCTGCTTACTTTAGTAAGAAGCACTTAACGGGCTTACACAGGGTGATGGGTCTAGGATTAATCTAAGATCCTCACTTTTAAATTCCACCCTGGTCATAGAACTTGAGGTATGGCAACTTGTAGCATTTTGGATGACCACTGAAGCACCATCCTTTGAGACTGTTTATAATACAACCTTGGCAGGCAATGGTTAAACCAGCAGGTTTCCTGTAGTGAAGTTTGTGCTCCTGCAACAAAATTGGGTCTTGTGCTATTTAGTGGAAATCCACCACTAAATGTTATGTGTATTAACCATTAATTAAGCACAAGTACCTAAAAAGGGCATGATGTACAGAGGTAACCTGCTTTTCCTGTACCTCCTTAGATGGCACGGAACCTTCCCATATGCATTATCCAGACGACCAGAACTACTTCCGGGGATATGAGTGGTGGTTGATGAAAGAAGCCAAGAAGAGAAACCCAAACATTAAACTTGTGGGTGAGTGCAATGTCCTGCATTGTCTTCTCTGCACACAGCCCACAGCCCCCTGCATGCTGTGCTGAATGGCCATAGGGCCCCCAGGGAGCTCAGCTCTGAGCAGCTTGGTATGATTGGGTTCTCTGCTTTCTTAGGTCTTCCCTGGGCATTTCCTGGTTGGATCGGTAATGGCAAGAATTGGCCATATGACTTCCCAGATGTCACTGCATATTATGTCGTGTCTTGGATCATTGGGGCAAAGCAGTACCATGACTTGGACATAGATTACGTGGGGGTGAGTGTTGCCACAAGTCACACCGCAGAAATCTTTACATATGGCGAGTTTTATCTTTTAAGAAAATATTGAAGCATTTACTCACCAAAGTTTGCAGCACTCTGTGTTGAGTGATTTCTTATATGCCTGCTATGTCCATTCCTTCCTATACCTGTTGGGCTGCAGAATCACGATTCTCACTACTTCTGTACGAGGATGATCTGCTTTGATGTTGCTCTTATAGGAGAATTATTATATTACTGCTGATGTATTTTGAAATGCCTAAACTGATATGTTGTAGCAAACTCTTTTACAAAAAAATAGAAGCTATGGTATTATGTTTTTATGCTGGGAGGTCATTCTCTTTCATTTTTGCCTGCAGATATGGAACGAGCGAGCATTTGATGCCACTTATATAAAGGTAGGTACTTAATATCTTCTGTTCTTTGTGTTTTCTCATCTAAAGTCATTGCTTTTGCCTTTTCTTTTTCTTCTGCAATGATTTTGTTCCCAATAATTGCATTCTCATTAACTGTCTGGACTTCTTTGCCTGAAGAGCTCGCAATCCTAAAGATGATATTTTAAATGACCAAAAGTTAATAGGGCTTAATTAACTCGTTAGTACCTCGAAAAACACTAGGCTGTCACTTATTAGGGCAAGGCTTATGCCCCAAGCTGTTATTTTGCTGTCCTGGTACATCAGCGGTGCTGTGATGTATGTTATCATTGTATTTGGTCTCTTTGTGTGGAATTCCTGATAAACTAGCATATTGGCAGCACAAAGATGCTAGATTATGCCATTTTTTTTAATGGAACCCTTTTTTAAAAAAAAAATCCTAAACATGAACAAACATATGTGGCCAGAGTTGTTTCATATTAAGTGGAGAAGAGGAGGCTGAGAGGGAAGAGTCCTGGGTGGTTTTGTTGCCTCTGTGGTTTTGGCTGACATTTAAACTTTGTCCCTGAGGTTCTTCGACACACCCTGGACAGGCTGGGGTTAAACAACGTTGGTATCATCGCTGCAGATGGACAGTGGGAAATTGCACATGACATGGTAGTTGATCCATATCTAAATGATGCTGTGCAGATTATAGGGTAAGTGAAAACTTACGCAGGACTGCAACTCTCTTCACTCCCTCATTCTCTATTGTAATCACCCCATTTAGCCTGCATTGTAGGTTGTGTGGAGATTCTTGTTGGGGTGTATGTGGGTGATAGTCCTGGTTCTCTGGTCCCTACACAATCGGCTGCCTTCAGAAAGCCCCACCAATCAATTTCCCTGAGCATTAGCAATTCAAAACGAGAAGAGAAAACTAGAGCTGGCACTCACCGATAAAAGTGAAATCTTTATTCCAAAATTGTATAAAACATCGCTGCAGGAGAGAAGAATACCGCAGGAGCCCACTGAAGATTTCACTTTTTTTTTCACTTTATCGGTGAGTGCCAACTCTAGTTTTCTCTTCTTGTTTTGAATTGCTACATGTATCCTATTGAGGTTTTATTTTTGGAGCTAGAGCACATCCTTTTGCATATGTTGGTAACCTATACCCCATGCATCTCCATTTCTCTAGATCACTAAACCACAAGCATGGGATTTAAAAGATTAAATTATTATCTTTTACCTAAATCGTGTTTTCAGATATGGGCATCCGATGTGAAGCCTCTCAGTGTTGACTCATCTCAGACTCTCTTCACCTCTTTTTAGTTAATTTGCTTATGCCTTTGGGGCAGATTTTTTAACATAAATGGGAGAGTTTTAACATAAGAGGGTATTCTAGAAAGGATATCTCAGTCCCTGGCAGTTTAGTGGGGTGAAATCTGGTGACGGCAGTCGCATTAAGAACTAACATGAAACCAGTATGATCACAACTATGGATATGATCGTTGTATAAGAGATGATGGAAAGCTGTATTCAGACTGCAACTCTGAGAGTGACTGGAACATAAGACATAATGTTACTTAGGATCAGTACAAGGTACATAAAGGCAAATATTTAGATTGTTAGCTCTTCGGGTGATGGAGTCAGCTTCTAGTCTTATTAACAATGCTATCAGATCCGAAAGGAAATCAACTTAAACTTTTTATAGCTGTATGGCGCTCCTCATTACTAGTCACAAAGAGACTCCTCAGTGCAGCGAGCACCTAATATATGATGAGTTACAGGACGGGTCATAAATTAGGTGCAGGGTTCGCCACAATTGGGATGTGTCGAGGGCAAGCAAAAGACTCCATTTGCCCCAAACTTCCGTTGATGAATGACCCTCAATATTATGACTAGGGTGCTGTTACGGAGTGCCATGACTGCTTTCTTCTTTCCCTCTTTGCTTGTATGTGTAATCTTCCGTCATCTCCCTCTGCGATGTACTGCATACATTCTTATTAATTCTTTATTCGATTATCTATTTGCAGACTCTCTGCTCAGGCATGGGCTGTGTTATCATGGGGAAGTACTGTTATAAGAACTGGCGAAACTTCCCAGGTCCCATTTTTAGTGCATGTTCACACCCTAGTATCCTACAACTTCTCTTACCCACTTACACCATGCAGTGTAAGACGCACACAAACTGCTGCTGCATCTCCCTGCATCTTCTATGTAAGGCTATATTCACACTGACGTATGGGGAACGTATATACGGCCGATATACATCCCCCATAGACGGCAATGGGCGCGCGGCGCCCTACGGGAGCGGTACGGTGCAGCACACGCACGGCACCATACCGCTCCGTACTCCGGAAAAAGATAGGACATGTCCTATCTTTGTCCGTAGTACGGCGCCGTGCACCATAACTTCCTATGGAGAGGGGCGGGGGTGAGCTGCGCTCACCTCCTCCTCCTCTCCCCGTGCACTGCCGTTGCCGGTACGGGCAGGCAACGGCAGTGTGAATGTAGCCTAAGGTTCACAAACCATAATGGGGTTCTCTAAATATTGCTTTGTGTACATGCACATAAAATGCAATACTTTAGTATTTCCCACTGGAAAACACCTCGGCAATTCCAACTTTCTGACACCTGCATCATCTCCAGGTCTTATGTAATGTTCTTTTAAGAATACTTGATGTTCTGCTTCTTCTTTCTTTTTGCTTTACCCTCTTTTCCATTAAGTTACTGCGCTACACTTTGGATAAAAGTGGCCTGGAGCGGGTGAGGATCATAGCCAGCGATAATCTGTGGCAGCCAATTGCTTTCCAAATGCTGCGGGATGCCGAGCTCCTCAGGGTGGTCGATGTGATAGGGTAGGAAACTCTCCGTTATCCAGTGTAATCTCCCTGACACAGAGAATTAATCTTCTGAGGATGCATGCCGATTGTTGCGCATTCACAGGTTGCTATTTGTTGTATAACTGGCTCTGTAGGGCCAGCTTAGACTTTTTGTGTCAGCAGTTTTGAGGATAAAAAGCTGAAGACAATGTTTGGCCATGGAGAGTTGTGAAATCATACCTTGTGGATGTTGTAAGTAGCAGCAGGACTATGAAAGATGCGTTTTTTTGTTTATTCCCGGGTTGTAGTTCGAGCACCCTAGGGCACTGGTGTGTGCAAACTCTTCACTGAAAATAGCACTGCCCCTCCTCTCTGCTGTAATTTCCAAGGAAGACTTCTACTGAAGTGAAGCGACAGTAGAAGTCTTAAAGTGATCTCACACGTCAGTACATTATTGTGCTACAATCCTGGAATATAAATGCATCTTACACAGTTCTGCTGCTACTAACAATAAGCATATATGTATGGTTACACTGGTCTCCAGGGCTGCTACCTAACAATGTATGCAGCTTTGAATCCTCTCCTATTCCCCTAAGGCCTGTTTTTTCTCTTCCATGGTTGCAATCCTTATTCTGCTAGTGGAGTCACTGTATTAAATTGCTACTCCTGTATTAATGCCAAGTTACATCTTGTTTCATACTCCAGAGCTGCACTCACTTCTGGTAGAGTCACTATGTACAGTACATACATTACAGTACTGATCCTGAATTTCATCCTGTATTATAATCCAGAAACACACTTAGTATTCTGCTGGCTGTCAAGTGTAATGTATATGGACAGCCACAACCCCATTGTTTGTGTGAGAAAAAATGGGGAATGATTTTATTTTCATTGATGTCACTGCTGCTCTCTAGTGATGGATAGGCTGTACTCTCAGTGATGTCACTGCTGCTCTCTAGTGATGGATAGGCTGTACTCTCAGTGATGGCACTGCTGCTCTCTAGTGATGGATAGGCTGTACTCTCAGTGATGGCACTGCTGCTCTCTAGTGATGGATAGGCTGTACTCTCAGTGATGGCACTGCTGCTCTCTAGTGAATGGATAGGCTGTATTCTCAGTGATGTCACTGCTGCTCTCTAATGAATGAATAGGCTGTATTCTCAGTGGTGTCACTGCTGCTCTCTAGTGAATGTATAGGCTGTATTAGTGATGTCACTGCTGCTCTCTAGTGATGGATAGGCTGTATTCTCAGTGATGTCACTGCTGCTCTCTAGTGATGGATAGGCTGTATTCTCAGTGATGTCACTGCTGCTCTCTAGTGAATGGATAGGCTGTATTCTCAGTGACTTCACTGCTGCTCTCTAATGAATGAATAGGCTGTATTCTCAGTGGTGTCACTGCTGCTCTCTAGTGATGGATAGGCTGTATTCTCAGTGATGTCACTGCTGCTCTCTAGTGAATGGATTGGCTGTATTCTCAGTGGTGTCGCTGCTGCTCTCTAGTGAATGGATAGGCTGTATTCTCAGTGATGATACTGTTGCTCTCTAGTGATAGGCTGTATTCTCAGTGGTGTCACTGCTGCTCTCTAGTGATGGATAGGCTGTATTCTCAGTGATGATACTGTTGCTCTCTAGTGATAGGCTGTATTCTCAGTGATGATACTTGCTTCTATAGTGATAGGCTTTATTCTCAGTGTGTGTTGCGCTCTCTAGTGATGGATAGGCTGTATTCTCGTGATGTTGCTGCTCTCTAGTGATGGATAGGCTGTATTCTCAGTGATGTCGTTGCTGCTCTCTAGTGATGGATAGGCTGTATTCCTAGTGATGTCGTTGCTGCTCTCTAGTGATGGATAGGCTGTATTCCTAGTGATGTCGTTGCTGCTCTCTAGTGATGGATAGGCTGAATTCCTAGTGATGTCGTTTGCTGTCTCTAGTGATGGATAGGCTGTATTCCTAGGGATGTCGTTGCTGCTCTCTAGTGATGGATAGGCTGTATTCCTAGTGATGTCGTTGCTGCCATCTAGTGAATGGATAGGCGTATTCTAGTTGAGTCGTTGTGCTCTCTAGTGATGGATAGGCTGTATTCTAGTGTGTCGTTGCTGCTCTCGATTGAAGTATAGGGCTGTATTCTCAGTGATGTATGTTGCTCTCTCTAGTGATGGATAGGCTGTATTATCAGTGATGTCACTGATTGCTCTCTAGTGATGGATAGGCTTTATTCCAGTATGTCACTGCTGCTCTCTAGTGAATGTATAGGCTGTATTACTCATGATGTCACTGCTGCTCTCTAGTGATGATAGGCTGTATTCTCAGTTGATGTACTGCTGCTCTCTAGTGATGGATAGGCTGTATTCTCAGTGATGTCATGCTGCTCTCTAGTGAATGGATAGGCTGTATTCTCAGTGTGCATGCTGCTCTCTAGTGATGGATAGGCTGTATTTCAGTGATGATAGGTTTGCTCTCTAGTGATGGAGAGGCTGTATTCTCGGGTTGCACTGCTGCTCTCTAGTGAGGATGCTGTATTCTCAGTGAGTGTCTGTTGCTCTACTAGTGATAGGCGTATTCTCAGTGATGATCTGTTGGCTGCTCTAGGATGATAGGCTGTATCTCAGTGATGTCGTGCTGCTCTCAGTGATGGATAGGCTGTATTCCTATGATGTCGTTGATGATGCTCTTAGTGATGGATAGGCTGTACGTCTAGTGATGGATAGGCTGTATTCTCAGTGATGTCACTGCTGCTCTCTAGTGATGGATAGGCTGTATTCTCAGTGATGTCACTGCTGCTCTCTAGTGATGGATAGGCTGTATTACTAGTGATGTCGTTGCTGCCGATCTAGTGAATGGATAGGCGTGTATCTAGTGAGTCGTTGCTGCTCTCTAGTGATGGATAGGCTGTATTCTAGTGTGTCGTTGCTGCTCTCATAGTGAATATAGGGCTGTATTCTCAGTGATGATCATGCTGCTGCTCTAGTGATGGATAGGCTGTATTCTCAGTGATGTCACTGTCTGCTCTCTAGTGAATGATAGGCTGTATTCCAGTATGTCACTGCTGCCTCTAGTGAATGGATAGGCTGTATTCTCAGTGATGTCACTGCTGCTCTCTAGTGATGTATAGGCTGTATTCAGTGTGTCACTGTGCTCTCTAGTGATGGATAGCTGTATTCTCAGGATGTCATGCTGCTCTCTAGTGAATGGATAGGCTGTATTCTCAGTGTCGCATGCTGCTCTCTAGTGAATGGATAGGCTGTATTCTCAGTGATGATAGGTTCTGCTCTCTAGTGATGAGAAGGCTGTATTCTCGGTATGCACTGCTGCTCTCTAGTGAGGATAGGCTGTATTCTCAGTGAGGTTCACTGCTGCTCTCTAGTGATAGGCGTATTCTCAGTGATGATGCTGTAGTCTGGCTCTCTAGGGATGGATAGGCTGTATTCTCAGTGATGTCTGCTGCTCTCTAGTGATGGATAGGTGGATTCCTAGTGATGCTCTGTATGATGTATGCTCTCTAGTGATGGATAGGCTGTACTTCTAGTGATGTCGTTGCTGCTTCTCGTGATGGATAGGCTGTATTCCTAGTGGTCGTTGCTGCTCTCTAGTGAGGATAGGCTGTATTCCTAGTGATGTCGTTGCTGCTCTCTAGTGATGGATAGGCGTATTCCTAGTGATGTAGTTGCTGCTCTCTAGTGATGGATAGGCTGTATTCCTAGTGATGTCAGTTGCTGCCTCTAGTGATGGATAGGCTGTTAAAGTGGATGTCGTTGCTGCTCTCTAGTGATGGATAGGCTGTATTCAGTGATGTCGTTGCTCTATAGGATGGATTAGTGCTGTATCTCTAGTGATGTGTTGCTGCTCTCTTAGTGATGGAAGGCGTATTCTCAGTGGTGTCACTGGAGCTCTAGCTGATGGATAGGCTGTATTCTCAGTGATGATACTGTTGCTCTCTAGTGATGGATAGGCTGTATTCTCAGTGATGTCGTTGCTGCTCTCTAGTGATGGATAGGCTGTATTCCTAGTGATGTCGTTGCTGCTCTCTAGTGATGGATAGGCTGTATTCCTAGTGATGTCGTTGCTGCTCTCTAGTAATGGATAGGCTGTATTCCTAGTGATGTCGTTGCTGCTCTCTAGTGAATGGATAGGCTGTATTCTCAGTGATGATACTGTTGCTCTCTAGTGATGGATAGGCTGTATTCTCAGTGATGTCGTTGCTGCTCTCTAGTGATGGATAGGCTGTATTCCTAGTGATGTCGTTGCTGCTCTCTAGTGATGGATAGGCTCTATTCCTAGTGATGTCACTCCTGCTCTCTAGTGAATCGATAGGCTGTATTGCCATTCTTTGTACTTATTTCTATTCCAGAGCTCACTATCCTGGAACTCTTACCGTTGAAGATGCAGTATCTACAGGGAAAAAGCTTTGGTCTTCAGAGGATTACAGCACTTTCAATGATGAGATTGGGGGAGGCTGCTGGGCACGAATCCTCAACCAGAATTATGTCAATGGGAACATGACATCGTGAGTCTACTTTATTAAACTTTTTATATTATTTGGATGTGTCGGCAGGCCCTTATTGCAGAGGCAAAAAGTTTCATGAGTACTAATGCATCCCCTTTTTTTTAACGGAGTAAAACCGTTATTGTCAATGACCCTTGTACAGGCGTTTAATGCCACCTCTGATCCCACAGAAACAATCGTGCAGGTAACATTTATATCTTCCCCTGTAGAACCATTTCGTGGAATCTCGTGGCTAGTTATTATGAGCAACTGCCGTTTGGTCTGGAAGGACTGATGACGGCCAAAGAACCTTGGAGTGGCAATTACATTGTATCGTCTCCCATCTGGATAACAGGTAATTTCCTACCTAAAAGAGATAGTGTTGACAATTTTTGTTTTGACTCCTTAAATGTCGACAACAAAATATATTGTAATGTGTTATGATTTTGTGTCGGTCATCTTTCCTGAGCTCTAGTAACAGAACTTAGTCATCTACTTTACAGCAGTCTCGTGGACGTAGACATCAATGGTCCGGCACCAACTCATGGAAGTCTATTGGAGAGTTCTCAGTTGAGATGGGAAGTGTAGATAAGATGTTACATCATGTATTGTCAGTTGCGAAGGCAATGATTCCAATACAGTAAGAGATAAATCTATTGAAAACACACATCAGTGTTGTCTTTGATAAATATGTTCAAAGGTAATGGCCATTTATAGGAAATTTTAGCAGAACAACCCAATAGGGTCACTAACAGTATATTATACTTACCCTGATAAAGATTCCCATTCACCTGGAGAAACGGGTTATGTGGACGCAGGGCAAAAGGACCAATGACATCTGCAAGACCCTTCAACCGCTGATAAAGGAGTAGCTATGATGGAGGGAGAAAGCATAGCTAGCTTGAACTTGATGGACCTGCGTCTTTTTCCAACCTTATATACTATGAATGCACAACCCCCTTTCATCTGACTGAAGCCGACAGGGAATGGCACAAAGTTCTGAGTCCTGCTGACTGGGGCTCACGAGATCTGCGGTGAACGGGAAACTTTACCTGGGTAAAAATTGTATGGGAGACGTTGTTTAGGGTCTTATACTAAGGTTTCCTACAGGGCTGGCCCAACACTGGAACGGAGTCCACAAATATATAATAAATTTGTACAGTTGGTTTAATGCAGTATGTGCTGAATATTTTTTCATAAGAATTTTGGAAAAATTGGGGAAATTGAGAAGTCGAAAAGTTTGCTTACTGACTCCACAGCCCTGGTAAACTACCCTGTTTCCCCGAAAATAAGACAGTGTCTTATATTGATTTTTGCTCCTAAAGAGGCACTAGGTCTTATTTTCAGGGGATGTCTTATCTTTCCATGAACAAGAATTTACATTTATCGTTGAACAAAAAATCTACTTCTCTAACATCCTTATGACTCTCCAAACTCTGAATTTCATGCTGTATTCTTTGTGACTCCATTTCTATTAGAATCATTGGCCCCAATCTCTCATGTTTAGTAAAAGCACTTTCCATAGATGACCCTTCTTATTCTGGTAGCTGCTGGTATCACATGTGCAGCACAATAGCCGGTGATTTACTTCCATGATTTCTTCCTCATGTCACAACCTTCTTCAGCATCTAAAAGATTTCCTAATACTAATGTATGGCGCGGGGGGAGCTGCAGCAATGGCGACCGCTAGGTCTTATTTTCAGGGGAGGTCTTTTATTTCTAAGCCTGAACAAAATTGTACTAGGTCTTACTTTCGGGGGATGTCTTATTTTAGGGGAAACCGGGTATATGTGTACAACAATTTTAACCTAAAACTAGGTCATTCTGGTGACACATTCCCTTTATGAGAGTACAGAGAACCTTAAATGTAATTTTGAAGCTGGAGCTAAGCTGTCATGTATAATAGCCAAGCCAGACATGTATCACATCCAGCCTGAAATGCTGATAATGGGGAGTGATGGATTGAATGAATCTGTCATGGTGTCTGCAGCTTGTAATTGCCAGTTAAAACAGCAGTAGATTTGTTTACCTGCAGATAAAATGCTCACACAGCTGAGGGTTTGTTACAACACATCAATCTACACAATCCTCTTAGCTAAAGGCATCAGCACAAGACCGTTCATTCAAGGGATCATCCGTTGTATCCAATCTTTTTGCCTGGAGTCTTGATGTATGTGCTTTCCTCTGTCACAGCTCACACAACTCAGTTTACACAACCGGGATGGTTTTATCTAAAGACGGTTGGCCACTTGGAGAAAGGTGGGAGCTACGTGGCCCTCACTGACAGGATGGGGAACATCACAATTATTATTGAGACCATGGTAAGTAAGAGGCTGGAGATGTTTAGTAATCATGGAGCTATATGTTTCTTCCTGCCAACTACATTACGTGTAGATGTTTTTTTCCATACCTAGTATCTGGGTAACTTTTTCCGATGTGATCTCGGAGAGAAATTACAGAAGTCTAATGGATCTGTTAAATGTCCCATGATTAGAATAAACTTGTAATGGCTTCTGTTAGAGCTCCCGTTATTTGAGTCAATCATTGGACAGGAGCAATTGGGTGCAGTGTATTATACTAGAGATCAATTGATCTTATGTCAGTGTCCCCTTGGACAACTTGGAAAACTTATTGACTGGGAAATGCATTGTTTGCAGCCTCCCCTTACTCGTGAAAGGCTCGCCACCCTGCCCTCCCTTGTGAAAGGCTTGCCACCCTGCTCTTGCTCTATAAAATAGTGAGGGGTTTTCAACAGAAAAACCCTGTCTGTAAGAAAAATGCGCGCAAAAGATATCATTATGTGGTTTTTTTTTTCTCTTTTTAAATACTATACATTTGGTATAGTTGAGTTTGTGTGGACCAGTAGAAAAACTTTTTATGTCATCTAGCCTTCACTATAAATGCAGAAAGAGCGTAAATTTACGTCATGACAGTAGCCAACTTTAAACAGCTATATCTTCTGAATCCTGGATCTAAAAACACAAACGGGAGAATCACCCCTATAATTTGGTAAATGGATTGTCTATGGATGCTTCACAGAACCAGAGACATCCACTCCTAAATTTGTACTAAAAAAAGTAGATTTTTATCTACAGCTTTCTATTGCCGATTGTGACTTTTAAGAGTGGATATCTCCTGTTCTGGTAGGCATCTATTAACAATCCATATATCATATTAAAAGGGAGACTCTCCTGTTTAATATGACTCTCCGTTTTTAATAAGATTTTTTTTCTAGGTGCAAGTGTTCAGGAGATGTAGGCCTTTTAAGTGTACCCCCTAGAGACGGTCAGCAGAAGGCAGATTATAGAAGGAGCTGCTGGAAACCGTTTCAATTTCACTTTTCATTATTGCAGAAGTACATGCACCCTCTGCATCTATTGCTGAACCTGGGAAAGGGTGATGGAATAAAGCTGTACTGTTAATGATGTTAATATTTGGCCTGGTCCTTTTGGCACTAATGAAGATCGGTACTGAAAGGGTTAACAGTGCCTGGATCTTATAGTCCTGAAGTGGGGGAGTCAAACTGAGTGGATGGGGAAATTAGGGTTTATTGGGGTTTAGTAATTAAAATAAGTAGTGGTGTGGGAGCAGAACTGTCTCTGTGTGTATATAGCAGAGCAGATTAGGGCACATTTACTTACCCGTTCCGGAGGATTTCCCCAAAATGCATTGTCTGACGACAATGCACTCTGCTGCGATTCAATAAGATCGTGCGCCCCCATTTCCTGAATGTGTCGCTTCCTCGCTCAGGTCCGTTGGAGTTCACCATCTTCCTCCCGGTGCATGTAAGTGCATTGTATGCGACACAGTTTTAAATCCTGCGGTGTGTCTGCAGGTATGCCCCCTGATTTGTGCTGCTGCAACAAAATCCGATTGCGTGCAGCAAAATCCCCTTCAAAATGCCTGTCACAGCAGCGCAAATCCGAAAACGTCTGAATATCTGACTAAATTGTGGTCTGCTGGACCCTTAGAAAATATGCCCCATTATGTGGGAACTATTGCAGAGATGGTTTTTTCTTTCCGTGTCTAAATCTTGGGTATTTCTTATAGTCCAAAAGAAACTGTATATAAGTTAAATACTCCAATTCACATTTCCAACACATTACCAAAAAAATCCTAAAAAAAGCAAAACATTAGTTAAAATAGTTTTGAGGCATTCGGTATGACATTAGAAATAAGACTCTAATACCCAGAGATGACCCTTTGTTAAGATTTCCAGTGTTAAGTTTTAACAATATTTGAATTACAAACAGTAGGTGTGTATGTGTGTGTTATTTCCCAGAATGTAATCCTCTCCTCAATTATGTATCTAGTCTCATGACCACTCTGTCTGTATCCGACCCCCACTGCCCAAATTTAACGTCTCTGCGCAGAATGCCACCTTTAAGCTGGATGGATCCTTTGTGAGTATCAAAAATGTTAATGTCAAAGTATATAACAATTCCTGATTAAACCTTTATATCATTATTCTGATTTATACATTACCTCTCTTTGTAGAATGATCTGAAGTCTCTGCAGGTCTGGTATTCCAAGCTGTGCACCAATGCCACCAAACCCACTCTATTCACAAAGAAGGCAGCAATACCGGTAACTATGTAAAACCTGTCTGACACTAAACTTACAGAAAAGAAAAGGGGTGAATAAAGGTTCTGATCTTAATAGTTTATATATAAGGGGAGATTCATGAGGTGAAGAATAAGCAAGAGCACTGAGCAGAGTTGTTTTATATCTGTCACGAATAAGGTCAGATACAAAAGATGGGGGATGAGTCCTGACCTTAAGCTAATATATTCCCCTTATTCACTATAGAATAAGTATAGTCTAAAGCAGAGATGTTTAAAATCTATAACAAGTGGAAATACAAGTGGTGGGAAGCATACAATCAGTATGAATAAGGAAATATAGAAGTGGTGCAGCAGCTTTCGGAGCTTACAGCTTCAGGAATATGGGGAGAGATGAGAGGTGAAGGACAAGTAAGCACCCTCACTATGCATTCTGGAAATACACACTGGTTAAACTGTACTGAACATTTTTATCAATTTCCTTCATAAATAGATTTTTAAAAGCGTTATTGACATAAACTCTTACCAGATGTTGGTAACAACCCTTCCGTTCAACAATGGCAGAAAAAAATCTAAAAATGCATGTCCAAAAATTATGTGTTTTAATGAAAAATGACACAGGGTAAAAGTATTGAACACATGTAGAAAGAGAGATGCAAAAAGCCACGGTGGGTCAAGACACTAGCTGAAATCGATCAGTTATCAATCCTGTCACTTCAAAATAAATGACCTGTAATAAGGTATCTTATAAACAAGACAAGAAACATCTAATTGGAAAAGCCAGTGAGCTGTCTCGTGACCTGTGCAACTTTTTGTTTTTGTGTTTCCATATTTCGCTCCCCACCTTCATAAATTTATAAAGTTTTCATTTTCCCATACACAGAGCTGGGCATGGGCTTGTTTTCTGCAAAGCAAATTTTAATTTGAATGCCAATGGCTAAGCCACCAGCAGCGGTTGTGGGTGTTTGCTGCATATTGCATGGAGAGGAGTCATGAGTGCTCTCCATACTCCCAAAACAAGACATTCTTGATAAAAATCTGTTACCATTTTCTAGGATGATGAACATGCAATGAGGGAGGACATTTCAGATAGACAATGATCTCAAATACGCAGCTAAGAAAACTTCTTTCTCTTAAACCAAAGAATGGCCCAGCCAATCACCTGACCTGGATCCTTCAGAGAATCTATAGAATGAACTAAAGCTCAGAGGTTATACAAGGACCTCACTGATGTTTCAGGATTTGAAGAGTGTTTTATGGAAGAATGGGCCAGAATCACACCTGAGCAATGTATAAGACTAGATTCTCCATACAGGAGGTGTATTGAAGCTGTAATCAACAACAGAGGTTTTGGTATAAAGCATTAAATGCATATCAGTAAGAGTGTTTTTAAAAGTCATTCCTTGTGTCATTTCTCATTATGACATACATTTTGGTTTGATTTCTTTGCCACTATGGATTGGATGGATTGTGACCAACATCTGATGAGAGATTCATGTCAATAGAACTATATTTACTTTGATGTTAAATTGATAACCTGTACATATTTCACCTAAGCATATATTCTTAAAATTTTAAGGCCACATTTGGACGGCTCTGTGCACGGGTGTAGCACATATGTGGGAGGAGGAGTGAGTGCTCCTCGCCCCTGCTCTCTCCATAGAAATACAAGTAGTATCGGGGGACATAGACCTCAATGGGGGCCCCGATGCAAATTCTGCAGCCAGATTTTTTTTTTTTTTGGTCTAGTTTTAGAGTGAAACTAAAAAGTTTGGATCCTGTCCTTGGGAGCTTACATTTTCTTTTTTTCACTGGCTTTTAAATATAAAATCTTCTTATATCTTTCAAAATGCTGAAAAGATGACCTTGTGTTTTTAAGGTTAAAGACGGTTCATTTACTCTGGAGCTCAACGTGGATGAGGTTTACACATTGACAACCCTAAAAACAGGCCAGAAAGGCTCGTATCCAAACCCACCAGAATCTCAACCTTTCCCTCGAAAATATAAGGATGACTTCAATGTCCGTAAGTTCCTGAGAAATACTGGGGAAAATTTATTTATCTGTCCGCAACAGAATTCTGTTGTACTTTGCACTAAGAAACTGTCTGCACCCTGATTTTTATAACCAGGGTTGTAGACTGTTTTCTGTCTCTCCTATGACTAGCTGGACAAAAGGGTCGTGGCCTATCGTAAGGGGGCTTGACATTACGCAAAAAGGTCCATGCGCCAAAAATATTCTTGACCCGACAGAATTTTGTCCTAGTTTTCTGGCGTAAAGTAAGCGAGCTAATAGGAGGTGCAGAGTACGACTAGACAGTCTTATACTAGGACAGATTTATCATCCAGCATTAGACACTTATATGAATGTGGTGCAGAATAAGACGGTCTAATCTAACTCTGCACTGTATAACTTTAGGACACTTTTTATAAATCTGCCCCATCGTGTCCATTGGTTCTCAGACATCTTCTTAAGTTTGTATGATGTCAGCATTGAGCTGCAGGACTTTATGATCATTTCGTTATGGTGCCATTCTCCGTAAGAGATCTTGTTACTTGTAATAAATAATACAAGATTTTATATGTTTTATCTGCTTTCTTATCTAGGTAACCCTCCCTTCAGTGAAGCTCCATATTTCGCAGATCAATCAGGAGTCTTTGAGTATTTTACAAACACCTCAGATCCCGGAGATCACGTCTTCACACTCCGTCAAGTCCTGACTCAGCGGCCAATCACCTGGGCTACTGACTCTTATCAGGCAATCAGCGTGATTGGAGATTACTCATGGTGAGAAATCTCTTGTACTCGTTACTACATGAGTAGCACATGGACCCCAGGCAATATATTTAAATATCTTTACAATGCAAAGAAAAAATTGAGCCCTATAAGGGTGATGCCACACATGGCGTTTTTAGTCCGTTTTTAAGCATGCGTTTTTAGTCTGTTAAAAAATGCATCCTTTTTGACTGTTTTTGTCTGTTTTTTCCCAATTATCTTAATTAAGATAATTGTGAAAAATGGACAAAAACTATCAAAAACGCATGCGTTTTCAAAAAGCGGATTCGTTTCGTTTAAAAAAAAACGAATAAAAAAAAAACTCTTGCTGAAAAACTGACTTAAAACTCCATGTGTGGCATCACCCTAAGGGTATGATGAGGATAGGATGGAGTTTGTTTTGATAGTGAATGGAAAAACAAATGAAGATATTCATACTCAGAAGCATGACTTTTGCTTTATGTAACCTGACGCGTTATAGACCATTGCAGTCTTCAATGGTTGTTAGGAGACTTCGGAGAGCTGACTATCTCCCTTGGTTTTTCTACTACAAGGACTATCCTTTTTGTCCAAGTGGTGCACTAAGGAGCTGAGCTGACTACTTCTCATTTGTTTCTATATGATAGTACATATTCAGCAACAGAGGGAAAGCGGAGAGTGTGAAAATGGTGAGAAATGATGAGTGAAAATACAACAGATAAGATTCTGTTCTTGACCCTTCCGCTCCACACAGGTCCAATGTTACCATAACCTGTGACGTCTACATCGAGACCCCGGATACAGGCAGTGTTTTTATTGCTGCCAGGATAGATCAGGGCGGGTCACCTGCATATTTGGCCAAAGGGATCTTTTTATGGGTCTTTGCAGACGGTACTTATAAAGTCACAGCAGATTTGCGTAAGTATTCACCCCCAGAGGAATGTAGAGCAAGCTGTCACAGTCTTGTATTGTCTCCTAATTTCTCTGTTTTTTCCTTTTTTAGTTGGGAAGATCATACTGAGGAAGGGTCTCTCTGGGGTCCGGGCAAGACACTGGCACACACTGACCCTCCGTGTTGAGGTAAGAGGGAGAGTAATCCTGTATTTCTACCATTTATCTTGTTTTTTAAAATTTCAGTTATTTCAGCTAGCAGCAAAAATAAAAAGGCGAGGAAACCCTGTTCTGGATCCCCTATAAATATTTACATTTTCTGCAGATCAGCAGTTCCTGACCAATAAAACATCTGTTCCTGATTAGATGCCATGGGCCAGTACACAAGTAAACCAACTCAGAGAGGCTAGGCTAAACCAAAATACACCCAAATAGACTACAATACAGGGAGGACCAAAATCTGAGGTAATATGTCCTCAAATTAGCAGCAATTAATAGAATACCCCAAAATTTGGGGTGGGGGGCATGATGCCATGAGGGGCGTATGGAATTTTTTTTTTCCTGCTTCTCAGTACGTGGCATAGAAAATTCACTTTTACTAGGAGGTTTCCCAGAAAACAAGCCCTCATAAATCTATGCACATGGAAAAATAAAAAAGTTATCCATTGTCTTGCCTTTACCAAAAATGTCTTTTTACATAGTCGTGCACAATGGAAGACAAAGCATAGTTTAGCAATGTATTGGCCATCCACAACCTAATCAAGCTAGATCTGTAAAAAGAATCTGATTGAGGGACTTCTGTGAATGAATGAATTGGGTTTTTTTGCACAGCATTATTGTCTTGTCTCATTATAACATTTTCTATTTGTGATTCAGGGTTGTACAGCCTACGGCCTGCTAAATGGTAACCTCCTGTTTAAGGACGTCTTGACTGTGGGTCCTATGCATGGCTGGGTCGCCATAGGGACCGGCTCCTTTGAGTTTGCTCAGTTTGACAACTTTATGGTTGAAGCTGAAGTTACCGATACATAAGGAAACCATTGTTGAAGAACCTTATGTTGGAACAATGTGAACGGTCTGGGGTCTCCTAAATCAAATATTACTATAACACTAGGAGGCTGTGAAGGAAATGTAACTATGTAAAGCTTTTCTGAAGGGGTGGAAGCTCTGATGATTGCACTACTATGGAAGGAGAAGGGTCTCCATATAGAGCATTTAACTTCTTAACATGAAAACCCGTAACTGAAATCGCTCACATTCTGATTACACAATGGCCAGAATTTATTTCCCCCAATCACACCCTCTAATAATAATAATAATACTACTACTACTACAACAGTGGTAGAGGGGGCTGCCTGCCTTTGTGGGAATTAATAATTTTTTCTATGGCAATTTAATACATCTACATGAATCTCCACACAAAATACACATAAAAGGACTTTTCTATCTACCACAGAACTAAAGTGTAGTCACTGCAGAATAAAAGTTTTGTACACCTTCTAAATAGATTTATGTCTCTATTATTGAAAATTGTTCAGATCTCTGCTTGCTGTCATGAAATGTAAGTAATGTCCAGAAGCTGAGAACCTTCATGTCACAGCTGAGAGTTTGCATCCGTTTTTCGGTGTAAATGTTCCTCTGTGCATAATATATGTAAGAGCAACGAACAAGGCAAATACATTGTAACAGATCTGCAGTTGTTTATTTCGGAAGGACCACTACTAAATGTGTTCCTTATTTGGTAATAACATTGTATAAGATTGTACATACAATGCGTATTGTGTATGTTTATTTAGACATGATATGAAAACCTCTATGGAAATATTTGGCTATTTAAAGTTTTGTCTTCAGATATGGCTCTGCATAAAAGTTATAGTTAAATCCACTATCCTGGTGCTTTGCACTCTGCACATTTGAGGCACCAAAGAATAACCGGGAAGGTTGATTAATGTTGATTAAAAAGCTTCCACAATGACCTTGTCATCTGCTTGGCTGGGTAGCAGTGTGACACGTTGTTACCCGTCTGGTTACTCTCATGGGTACCCTCACATTTTATGGCACTTCTGCACTTGATCCTGTAGAGATTGACAGGAGACTGATAAGGGATCACATTATTCACTTCGCCCATCGAACATTAAAGCGCACCACACTAACCCCTCCAAACTCACTAACCGTAATATGTAGTACCCTGGTGGTTGTTTTAGCATATTTCTATTTTTTTTTTCTGTAGGAAGCAGTCAGTCAAGCAGGCAACCCTGTCTCCTGCAGTCAGGCTGCTGCGCCCAATCCATGCATCTGGCCTCCTAGATCTCCGGATAGCCAGAAGGTGACCTCACAATTAGGAGGCAGGGCTGGGCCAAATGCAAGGAGTGGGCAGAGCAGACTGACTGCAGCAGGCGGGGTTGCCCGACTGCCTGCACTACTGCTTTCTTCAAAAGAATAAAAGATGATTTTCATTCGTAGAAATATGCTAAAAACACCTCCAGGGGATGTACATATTACATTAGAAGGTACTGTTAGTGGGTTTGGGGGGCTTAGTATGGTGACAGGTTCACTTCAAATGATTTTGTGGTTTTTGATGAAGAAAGTATTTTACTTAAAGGGTTATTAATGACATTAAATATACTGTTATTAATCGGTATTGGTGTAAATAGTTTTTATTTTCTACATGCCTTGTTAATACCATGTTACTCTATAAGAATGATAGAATTACATGTAGCAGCACTAAAATACAGCGACTGTAATGCTAAGTAACTTCATCCCTAGTAGAAAGAACAGAAAGAGGTGGTATTTTCAGACACAATGACACCCCTAACAGACATTACTGGTACACAGGGGCAGTATTTATTTTCTGTTCTTATACCAATTGTGCAGTGTTATAGTAGTTATATTCTTATCCATATGATGCAATATAGTAGTTCCTGTATATTCTTCTATACAGGGTGAAGTATTATAGTTATATTCTTGTGCATATGAGGTAGTATTATAGTAATTAATAGCCTTGTATATAGGAGGTAGTATTATTGTAGTCCAAAAAACAAAAGGCGTTGTCAGCTCACCTGGGATGCAGTTAAATGATCGAGCACGAATTTCGCCAGCTTCAATGGAGTATAGCATAAAAGCACGAACATCCGTCTCTAGAGCAGATTTTCTTTATTGAAGACTTCCAAAATACATACAAAGCATTAAAAATGGATACGGATGGCAAAGAGTCACGATGAACAAATATATCCTTATTCATGGCTAAAGAAAGCTGCAATGAATTCCAAAATATAGGGCATATGGTTAGATCACATGACCAATCTCAGCCAATAGGTTCTGACCAGCTCACCGACCAATACAATCTAAAACTTAATTGCATTGCAAGCACACAAACATAAAATAAAATTGGAACATGCATTACCGTTAAGCATACATGGACATATCCTGACACTCTTTATATAGTACAAAAAAAGTTTATTTGTCGTTACATATGGCATATGACATCCAATTGTTTATTTAACCCTTTCGGGACACGGGTTTCCAAACAAAAAATCCAAATCTTTCACAGTTAAGCATCTGTTTCTTCTCATCGCCTCCACGTTGTGGTCTGAAAATCCGCTGTATCCCAAGGCAAGAGAAGGGTCTACAATTACCACCATGGACAGATTTAAAATGCTTTGAGGTCAAAGAGATGTTCACCGCTTCCATATTTTTTGCCTCAGAGAGTTGCTGTCTAATCCGCGTTTTAAGAGCACCGCTAGTGCATCCTACATATTAGAGCTTACATGTCTCACATGTAATCAAATAAACAACGTATGTGGTGTTGTAATTAATGTAACCCCTGATGTTAAATTGTTGTTCAGTATGAGAAGATTGGAAATTCTTTAGATTCTTTTGATGGAACCGCATGATTGCAACACATACATTTGTTGTGGCCGCATTTTGTATGAACTCTATGTGGACAACCAAGTGTCCTTTCTTGTGTTGAGCGAAACCGGCTAGGTGACAGGATATTACCAAGTGTCTTTTTGCATATGAAGCTAATATTAGTTTTTAAGGAATTGGAAATGGAGCTATGAGTATATAGCAACAGTGAGTATTTTTTAATTATACAAATAATTTCATAGTACAGGCAGTCCCCGGGTTACATACAAGATGGGGTCCGGAGGTTTGTTCTTAAGTTGAATTTGTATGTAAATCGAAACTCTATATTTTATAATTGTAGATCCAGACAAAAAATTTCTACCCCAGTGACAATTGGAGTTTAAACATTTTTTGCTGTAATGGGAGCAAGGATTATCAATAAAGCTTCATTACAGACTCCATACAGCTGAGCATTGCAGTCTTTACTATAGTAAAGCATTTAGAAAACTTCATCAAAGGTCAGAGGGGTCTGTCTGTAACTATGGGTGTGGAAAATGTTATGGGAAAGTCTGTCCTGACCATATTTGTTTTGCTTCTCCTACCTTCATTTGGTTCTTGGAATATTAACTATATCAGTAGTTCTATGTAACATCCATGTGGCGTAACTTCTTTTCCGTGTGTACTCTTTGGTTAACCTTATGAAATTCAGTGGAATTAGTACAGTTGTGCATCAATCTTATTAATTCGTCAACCAGAATATTTTTTATGACATGGGAGGGGTGGCATGATGTGGCATCTAGAATGGAATTAGTTGCATTGGGTTTAATTCCATTACAGTTGGTAGGGAAAGTATTCAGACCCCTTTTAAATTTTTCACTCTGTTTCATTGCAGTAACTTGGTAAGATCAGAAATGTTTTTTTTTTTTTGCTCATTAATGTACACTCTGCCCCCCATCTGTACAGAAAAAAACAAATGTAGATATTTTTTGCTAATTTATCAAACAAGAAAAATTTAATTATCGTCATAAGTATTCAGACCCTTTGCTGTGACACTCATTCAACTCACATGCTGTCCATTTCCTTCTGATCCTCCTTGTGTTTAATTAAACTGATTGGACTTTATTGAGAAAGGCACAGTCCTGTATATATAATACCTCACAGCTCACACAGGAGAATGATGAGGTCTAAGGAGCTGCCCAAGGAGCTCAGAGAACTAATTATTTTAAATCACAGATCTGGCCAAAATTACAAAAGATTTCCTGCAGCACTCAAGGTTCCCAAGACCACAGTGGCCTCCATAATCCTTAAATCGAAGATGTTTGGGATGACCACAACTCTTCCATAACCAGCCAAACTAAGCAATCATGGGAGAAGCGACTTGGTTAGAGAGGTAAATAAGAACCCCAAGATCTCTGTGGCTGAGCTCCAGAGATGCAGTAGGGAGATGGGAGAAAGCTCCACAAAGTCACATATCACTGCAGCCTCCACCAGTCGGGGCTTTATGCCAGAGTGTGCTGACAGAAGCTTCTCCTCAGTGCAAAACATATTATGAAAGACTCCCAGAATATGAGATATAAGATTCTCTGGTCTGATGAGATGAAGATTGAAGTTTTTGGTGTTAATCAGCTGCAAGAACAGGACAACTGTTTGCAATTGAAGGAAAGATGAATGCGACCAGGCACATCCAGAGTGCTCTGGACCTCAGTCTGGGCCAAGGGTTCACCTTCCAACAAAACAATGACCCTAAGCACACAGCTAAAATAACAAAGCAGTGGTTTTGGAACAACTCTGTGATCATTCTTGACTGGACCAGCCAGAGCCCTGACCTAAACCCTGTTGAACATCTTGGAGAGACTTGAAATTGGCTTCCACCAATGTTCACCATCCAACCAGTGGGAACTGGAGAGGATCCCCAAATTCAGGTGTGAAAACTTGTTGTATAATCCCCAAGAAGACTCCTGAACATATGTATTAGCTCAAAAGCTGCTTGTACTGAATATTGGGGGTCTGAATACTTATGATCAGGTGATGTTTCAGTTTTTCTTGCTTAACAAATTAGAAAAAATATCTACATTTTTGTTTCTGGGGAACAGTGTATAATAATGAGCAAAAAAATGTCAATGCCCAGATGAGAATACCCCTTTAAATAATGAGCGCATGTCCCACTGGAAATTCTGCAGGACAAAGGATGTCAATGGAAGTCCCAAAAGCAGCTACCAGGCTGGGGAGTGTTTACCAGGTTGAGTACAATATGGGTGACCATATTGGAGGATTGTACTAACCCTAATAAGTTTTGGCAATTGTGACCAGCCCTTTGATACTGAGTTGACACACTGGGGCTCATTTACTAAGGGTCCAAATTGCACATTGTCGTCGGGCTTCCCGAATTTCTCCGATTTGTGGCGAATTGCCCCGGGATTTTTGCGCATCGGCGCTGGCTTTCACGTGACAGAAATCGGGGGGCTTGGCCGTCGGAAAACCCGGCGTGTTCGGAGAAAACGCGGAATTTAAAAAAAAGTTTGTGTAGCAAGAATAACACTCACATACACCGAGACGAAGAAAGTGAACTCCGGCGGACTTCAGAGCAGCAGCGACACCTAGTGGACATCGGGTGCACAACCTTATTGAATCCCGGCAGAACCCGAATCAGCGTCGGAGAACGCGCCGCTGGATCGCAACTGGACCAGGCAAGTCAATCTGCCCCACTGTTGTTAAATTGCATTTATTGCAATTCAAGGACAGCATGGAGGAGCTTTTCACATCTGCAGTTGTGTTAAACGCTTGTGCAAATTTAGCTTTAGTTTTACAGGATGTTACACTGCGCACTTCACTGTGTTCTGAAGCTTCCTCTGCTGACGTGATATTACATCAGGCAGAGGGAGGACGAAACAGTGTAACATCCTGTGGAGCTGCAGCACAAGCTTGATTTTGAGGGTAGCTTTCCTTTAACACAAGAGAAAGCCATCTCACAGACAGTATTATATAGTGTATTAGATTTCCTTTAAAGCATAGAACTTTCTTCATTTCCCATCATGCATTGCATGGTTTTTCACGTTTACATATATCTTAGCCATACAGATACAGTAATTGCGTGCACACACTCTTCCATAAGTGACCTTGAAGCTACAGTGACCCCTGCTCTGTGTAATATAGATGTTTACACAAGCCATTCAAGCATGCAGCTATTTCACACAATACACAGAGCTGAACGTGTCACCAGATGATCCTCTGTGCACTTGTTTTCTCTATAATAAAAAGAAGCCCTTATATATCTTCCCAGAACTGAGATGAATGAGACAAAGGCTAAAGTTACAGCAAAATCTGCTCGCTGGAAGAGAAAAAAAGTTATTAGAAAAGACATCCTGAAAAAGCAGGACACTATTTCACTATCCATAGGGGGAAGTATTTATCTAGTAGTTATATTGTGTACATGGAGTCAGTATTATTGTACTTGTAACCTACATAAGGGCAGTATTATAGTAGTTATAGTCTTGTAGACTATATAATAGTATATAACAGTATAATAGCAGTTATATCCTTGTAGATAGGCACAGCAGAATAGTAGTTACTGTATAATTAAGTTTAGTAGTCACTCTTGTACTTGGGGAGAGTATTATAATAGAGTAGTTACATTTCTGTGAACAGAAGGCATCATCATATTATTCACATGCATTTACATATAAGCAGGCAGTCCCCAGTATGCGCAGGCATATGAATGCTAAGCACCCCACTCAGTGGCAACAAGCCCGTTCACCTCCGGCCGTGCACACCACTGCTCCTTCCCCTGTGTCAGCTGCTAGTCAGCCCCCTGCCCAGGACCCTGCCACAAAAACCCCATCGTCGCTTTATGTCACCCCAGCAAGACACTGTCACCTGTCCCCAGTCTCGGCAGAGTAGGGCTGATCTTTACAGAAAGATGGTGAGGGAGTACGTAGCTGACCATACCATCGTCCTAAATGATCACACAGCTCCCTACAACTACTGGGTTTCAAAGCTGGACATGTGGCACGAACTGGCGCTGTACGCCTTGGAGGTTCTTGCCTGCCCTGCCGCTAGCGTCTTGTCCGAGCGGGTTTTCAGTGCAGCTGGTGGCATCATCACCGATAAGCGTACACGCCTGTCGACTGACAGCGCTGACAGGCTGACGCTTATTAAAATGAATAAAGGCTGGATTTCTCAGAATTTCCAATCTCCACCAGGTGAAGGAAGCTCAACCTGAATAATTGATCCACTCCTCCTCCTCCTCATTTTCCTCCTTCTCCTCCTCTTTGTACAGTAAAGCAGAGGAAAATGGCTATTTTTTGACAGGGCCCACTGGCTCTTGCTATAGTACTTCATGCATTTAATTTTTCTGGAGGGCCACCTACCCGGTCCTCTGTTTGAAACAATTTTTGTGAGTGCCACATACAGGCACTCAATCTATTCCATTTTACTGCAGGGCCACCTACCTGCTCCTCTGGTTTGAAACATTTTTGGGACTGCCACATACAGGCACTCAATCTATTCCATTTTACTGCAGGGCCACCTACCTGCTCCTCTGGTTTGAAAAATGTTTGGGACTGCCACATACAGGCACTATCCAAATTAAATTGTCTCCATAGCAGCCTCCACACGTTGTCTCCATTGCTACCTCCAAAAGTCGTCCATATAGCTGCCTCCATACATCGTCCCTTTATCAAACGAGGTGTGTCAGGCAGAAATTTGGGTTGTTTTCATGGATTCCACATCAAAGTTGTTAACTTTGTCGCCACCCTGCTGTGTTATCCACAAAATATACTGGCAAACTTTTACCATTTAGGGATATTATTTCAGCGCTTCTTGCGCATCTGTTTACATTCCCCTCACCCGGCATATCCTAAACTTATAAGAACGCTACTACACTTGATCTTATACAAAAGGTTCTTAGAAGTGCTGTTTGGGGAGTAGCCTAGAGACAGGGGCTTGGATTGGCGAAAGCTCGCCTGGCAGCGGAGCGCCAGCTCCATGCGCATCATGCGCTTCTTGCGCATCTGTTTACATTCCCCTCACCCGCCATATCCCAAACTTATAAGAACGCTACTACACTTAACTTGGTGCAGGCTGGGACCGAGTCTGACCCTGGGGCTGGTCATATACTGCCGACGCAGAGAATTGCGGGGCCTACCTCGGTCCAGGTCTCAAAGGCCTACTATACCTCCTCCCACCCCTCCTCCACCTCCTCCTCCTCCGAATTACCATCCGTGGGCATGGCGCCATCAGTCGGTAGCTCTAGGCACAGCAGCAGTGCCGTCGCTAAGCGACAGCAGGCGGTGCTGAAACTGCTGAGCCTAGGCGATAAAAGGCACACCGCCCAAGAGCTATTACAGGGCATTCCACATCAAAGTTGTTAACTTTGTCGCCACCCTGCTGTGTAATCCACAAAATATACTTGCAAACTTTTACCATTTAGGGATATTATTTCAGCGCTTCTTGCGCATCTGTTTACATTCCCCTCACCCGCCATATCCTAAACTTATAAGAACGCTACTACACTTGATCTTATACAAAAGTGCTGTTTGGGGAGTAGCCTAGGCGATAAAAGGCACACCGCCCAAGAGCTATTACAGGGCATTCCACATCAAAGTTGTTAACTTTGTCGCCACCCTGCTGTGTAATCCACAAAATATACTTGCAAACTTTTACCATTTAGGGATATTATTTCAGCGCTTCTTGCGCATCTGTTTACATTCCCCTCACCCGCCATATCCTAAACTTATAAGAACGCTACTACACTTGATCTTATACAAAAGTGCTGTTTGGGGAGTAGCCTAGAGACAGGGGCTTGGATTGGCGAAAGCTCGCCTGGCAGCGGAGCGCCAGCTCCATGCCAAGATCCAACTAACATAGTTTTAACTGCAGCACCTTTAATCTACTACTAGTTCACTGCCTCCATACATGGTCCCCTTATCAAACGAGCTGTGTCAGGCAGAATTTTGGGTTGTTTTCATGGCTTCCATGTTAACTTTGTCGCCACCCTGCTGTGTAATCCACAAAATATACTGGCAAACTTTTATCATGTAGTCACAGGGGAGCGGCGATCCGTTGTCATGACAGCCTCGGATCACACAAAGATCCGAGGCTGTCATGATCGAGGCTATCTATTACAATGTGCGATCTGCACATTGTAATAGATGGTATGCAAAATCCCCATATACTGCCATACTGTAGTATGGCAGTATATGGTAGGATCAATCAGACAACCTAGGGTTAAAGTACCCTAGGGAGTCTGAAAAATAGTAAAAAAATTAATTAAAAAAAGTAACAAAAAAAAAAATTATATTAAAAAAACATAAAAATTCAAATCACCCCCCTTTCCCTAGAACTGATATAAATATAAATAAACCGTAAAAATCATAAACACATTAGGTATCGCCGCGTCCGAAAATGCCCGATCTATCAAAATATAATAACTGTTTTTCACTGCGTTTAACCCCGTAGCGGATAATAGCACCCGAAGTCGCAAATGGCATTTTTTTGCCATTTGAAAAATAGAAAAAATTCTATAAAAATAAAAGCATTGAAAACGTCATCAGAAGTCGCAAAAAATGACACCACTCACAGCTCCATACACCAAAGTATGAAAAAGTTATTAGCGCAAGAACACGGCAAAATGAAGATTTTTTTTCTGTACAGGAGGTTTTAATTTTTGTAAATGTATGAAAACATTATAAAACCTATATAAATTTGGTATCCCCGTGATCGTATTGACCCTATGAATGAAATAGACCTGTCATTTGGGGCGCACAGTGAAAGCTGTAAAAACCAAGCCCACAAGAAATGGAGCAAATGTGTTTTTTCATCATTTTCACTGCATTTAGAATTTTTTTCCCGCTTCCCAGTACACGGCATGGAATATTTAATACCATCACTATGAAGTGCAATCTGTTACGCAGAAAATAAGCCATCACATAGCTCTGTACATGGAAAAATAATAAAGTTATAGATTTTTGAAGGTGGAGAGTGAAAAATAAAAACGCAAAAACGAAAAAAGGGCCTGGTCCTTAAGGGGTTAAACAAAAATAAGCATTAGAAAAGGAACCAACCACATAGCAAGGAGTCAATTCTAGGAGTTTATTCAAAAACCTTTCCAGTGCCAAAACAGGCAGGAAATTTGAGACTTCTTATAGATCTCACCTTCTTCAACAAATTTCTAGTAAAGAAAAGTTTCAGGATGTTTCAAAGTTTCACAATTTGCAGAGTCATGATGGTTTTGGAGAAAGATCTATGCTGGCTAGATAGTTGTCTGTACCTCCATTTCCAACAGGAAATGATTGTGAATTGCAGAACAGACAAACAAAAGATTTTTCCAAACTAGCAGTGGTGTTATTAGCAGCCCTGAGATGGCAGTGAATACCTGTGGTCCCATATCTGGATGGCGACTCAATTCTCAGACACAGCAGCAGCCATCAATGAGGACAGTGATATTAGATGTCAGAGGCAGAAGAGGAGGAACGCCTTAAAGGGGGATGTTACGAAGTGAAAATCTTATCAGACCTAGGTACCCTATCTATACATAGACAATTCATAGCTCTAGGTGAACATATGCAGTAGATTCCACCAATGACCCCCACCAGTCCGTCAGTCTTCTGTTTATAAAGCTAGATTGAATACGAGTGATTAGTACATTCCTGATATACATCATGGATGAAAACATCATTGTAGATAAACCACTAGTGAGTCAATTGTAACAAAACAAGAGAGAGCGTGCACAGCAACAGTGGTGAATACGAATAGATACTAGACACTCAATACAGGCAGATCTAAAAAACAAGGTTAAACAAAACCGGGTCATAACCAAAATGGCAGCAGAGTGTACAAAACTCATAAGGCAGAAGAAAAGTCCTAACAAGGCACCAAATAATAAGCCCAGGTGAGTTATACTACTAGATAGCCACTGCAGCAGCAGATTGTGTTTGGGTTCCTGACTGTCATTCAACTTGGCAACCTATAGATGATACCTCTAACTATTGGTTGTAGTTACAAGCCCAGAAAACCAATGCCCAAGAATACATTCAAAAGGTACCAGGTAAAAGTGCGAGGTGTAGCGGGAGACAGTGATGTTAGTATACTATTGGGTACATAAAAAAAATCCAAATACAAAATATATTAACACTAAGGATATTATGTACAGGATAAAGGAGGTGCGCCATCAAAGAGCCCCTGGTGCAGGTCTTCTCCGTCACATCTCACCGGTGCCCATGTGAAATAAGGTACGGCTGACAGCAAGAGGTTAACATAGCAGGCTGGTCCATGTAGGCTGATGCCGGCCCCTCTGTCTTTTCAGGAGGGCCAGTCAGCACAAAGTCGTTATCCAAGAGGAGGATTTAGAGTATTCGCTCCAGGGACAATTTGCTTGTGTTACTCCGTGAAAGTGTACAATGATAGCTGTGATGTATGTTAGCACTTTATTCCAATTGTCAAGAGGGACTTGCACCCAATTCCTGGGTTTACTTTTGCATTAAACATTACAGGGGCTGAGAAACTGTCTGTATAGGTAAAACTTATGAAGTGCCAGGTCTCCGAGTCTCTGCGCACTCGCGTGTCATCCACCTTTTAGTACGCTCTAAATTCACACAGAGCGAAGTTTAAGACGAGGAGTTTGGCATAAAGTGTCTTTGACAAACTGATTACATGTGTATAAACACACATGAGTAGCTTTAGATATGGTCACCCACCTGACCCGCCATATAACACCAAAAACCTGAAATATCCACATAAACTTATATTAAATATCAAAATTAATAAATATGACAACAAGAGGCAGACTGCTAATCCACAGCCACACGAATACTGAACACAGCAGGAAAACGTGTATAATCTGTTTTCATACATATAAAGGAAAATGCAAAAAATATCTCTTTCCAAAAGTAATTTATAAGGACACAGGTATATGTCAGGCTCTATCACCGGCTAAGATAAGAAAACACTGAAAATAAATGAATTGAATAAATAGCATTGGTATTTTCTGTCCATGCGGTGGTAGTAAGATTGAATTATAGTCAGGATAACACATAGCAGACAGGAGGGAGGACTGAACAAGCTCCTCTATGCGGCTCACCTGAGGCATATCTCTGTGCTCTGTCGATTCTGGAGAGACTGAATACTATTGCTTTTTTTTATTGCTACTCGGGGTGGGGTCGTTATTGACAGGCTAGTTGGAAACTGTTAGTCCTCTTTCCACTTGACATTTTCAGATGTGTTCTGTGGTGCTTTTTGATGCGAGAACTTACATTGCATTGTAATCCAAGGTTTTTCAGGACTTACTTATATTTCGTGTCAGCACACAGCACATTGTTTTTAACGTTGTGTTTAACTCAGTTAATGCCTACTTAGATTTGCAGTCGACGCACGTGAAAAACATACCAGTCCAGAGATTGCATCAAAAAACACATAGCACACTACTGAGACACATGGACAGTGCAATGCGTTTTCACGCATCAATTGCCATAGAAAAGAATAGAGCTCAGCCCTGAGTCTTTTAATAAGAGTTGTCATCTAAGCATGAAAAAACGATACCTTGTTGAAAATGCATTGGAAAAAAAAACCAGAAAAAAAAACCAGCGTGGAGAAAAACTGAGACTAAAACTGATTGAAATGATGCGAAAAAGCGGTCAGTTTTTACATGACCAAACCACTGATCGCCCCTGATCAGACGTCTGACGTGATCGCAACGAAGTTGTCTTGCCTGGGGGAACAGTGTTCTGGGGCTACTGTGGCACTGGTAGACTATCATAGTGTGATGGCTCTGCGGCTCATGGGGACTGTTCTGGTACTGGAGGCTCTAGCATTACTGGTACGGGGCGCAATCACTGTCTCTGCGTTTATGGGGGCACTGTGTGACTTCTGGCTGAATTGGGCCACAGTTACAATTCTGCTACTGGGAGATTGGTACTTTTGGCTATAGGGGTGGCTCTTTCCCTGGCTACTGGGGACACTTCTTTGCTGGTCCCATAGAATAAATCAGGGTGCTTTGAAAGCCATCGGCAAAAAAACGAGAATAGCAACCAAACCTGTAAAAATGCCCCATAACCTATTACTATATTGACTATATTGCCACCAATATATTGGCATTCTTTGCTCTGGGGCCCCTTGACTATAGTGGCAATGTATTGGGGTATTAGTTAGTAACTATATTGTGGTAATGTTGGGGCTGACTATCGCTATATTGGCATAGTGTGGGCCTTTTACAAAATGGTACTTGGTGGAACATGTTACAATATTGGCTACTGTGGGGTATAAAGTGATCTCTAGAAGAGAAGAAAGGACAGGATTCTGGGTTTGTGATAAAAAGGTGGAGATATAAGGTGATGAAGTGAAGAGCAACCTATGAAAGAATAAAATCCACGGAACAAGGTCTTGGCCATAAGAAACTGACATGGCAGTCTTGAGAAGTAAGTAGATTCCCCCATTAAAATACCACGACAGTGAAGATGCTTGACAGATACCATGTGTGTTTTGAGTTTTTTCTGCCAATGTCTTGTATTAAATTGTCTGGTGGTTGTAGAACTGTATTTATGTACTGTTTGTTCTGGTGGTTTGTCGTAATGATTATAAATTAAATAATAAATGTATTAGAAAAAGAAATATGTGTAGATACAACAAAAAAGTTATTTAAGGCTTATTTTAAATAAAAAGATCATTTACAAATAACATAATTCTTACCAATAGTAGGTGATCATTTTTCACAGTTTAGAGCTACAACAACAGACTTCTTGTTCCGAATAGGGGCCTGCATAGTTAAATATGGTGAATTCAACCTCTATATTATGCAGACCTATATAAGATAAATTCTTCGTAAATTCTAATTGGTAAAATTCATATAAAGTAGTTACGCTTGGCCTATGTCGAATTCCCCTTCTTTTAAAAACAACAGGTAATTATGCTCATATTGTGTTCCTGTGTCCTTTCTTCTTCCAAAATGCTTATTTATGTTTCTGAAACTTGGGAAGCTTTTGCCAAAAATTGTTCTAGCAGACGGTGCAGTGGGCAGAGACCAACCACTTCCCGTGCTGGCCATGAAACTAGGCAAATTCACTCTGGCCCACAGTTCCCAAAGCATGGTGCTTTCCACGTGTAACGTCGCACGAACATCGAGAAGCTAGAACTATACCCAGAGCAATATCTTTGTTTAAATGCATCAAGGGCTGAGCCATATGTGGACACTACTATTTAACCCCTTAGCGATATCTGCGCTGAGTACGTGTACTCTGTAGGGCCTCCCGCGATTAGCGACCCCCTTGAATCCCACGTGGTACACACCAGCAGTGGAGTGGGCTTGCAGGCGTTTAACCCGCTAAGTGCCGCGGGTAGTACGATGCGGCATTTATTGACCTCTTGGGGGGGGAGCCTGTGGGGGGGGTTTTCCACCATGATCGAGACACTCTGGGGCCATTTTCAGGGGACGGCACCGATTGTTGTATTGGCAGCCCGGGGCACGGTCAGTACCCCAGGCTGCCGTGGCACGCTTGAGACGATGGCCCGCTATGATGTATCTTAAAGGCACAGTATCAGCCATGCAGTGATAGGATGGACGCACTGCTAATACCGGCAATACATAGTATGCAGGATATTATCATTTCCATGGTGGAAAATAGTAAAAAAAAATAAAAAAAAATTAGTTTTCAGTAAAAAAAATAGTAATAAATCAATTAAAAATGTCCATAAGCCCCAAACATTAAAGAGAATATAACTCTAAAAAGGATCAATCAAAAACACAATATCCACAAATTAGTATCACCGCTCCGTAAAAACCTGTAGAATATCAAATGAAATTATTAGATTGAAACCCGCTACCAATGGAAAGCCGTAAAAAAATTAATAAAACCCACCAAAAAAATATGTTTTACACTATTTAATCCCACAAAAAGTGCCAAAGCAAATGATTAAAAAACATTTGTACTACTATGGATATCATTTTACTATGATGATACTGTTGCAAAGTACAACATTGGTGTTTGTTCCCGCAAAAAAAACAAGCATAAACCAGCTCTGGAGCGCAAAGGAAAAAGTAAAAAAATGTTATGCCACTGGAAGACGGTTGGTAATGCAAAAAATGTAGATTTTTCCCCGCAACATAGGGTTGCATTGGCAAATTTAGTAAAAAATAAGGACAAGATATTCAGTGTATGGTATCCCCATATTCAGTAAGACCCATGGACTAAAGATAACATGATTATTTGGGAGCGTCACAGCGAAACACGAAAAAAAAAAAGACTTTGATGCCGGTTTACTCTTGACCTCAAAAGGGAAGTTCCTAAATTTTTCAAACAATGGGGGACACCAACCAAAATGGTAAGCTGGAGGGAAAAAAGCATCTCGTCCCGCAAAAAAAAAAACCTGCAATCAATGGCTCCAATAACATGAAAAATGCGAAAATTTTATAGCATACAAAAGGGGCCCAACGATGAGGAAAACTAAAATCCTGGCACGCTGCAGGATGCTCTTCCCTTTGCCCTCGCTTGTGGCCCAATAAAACAATAACAGGCACAGTTGGGCAAATGAAGGATAACTGACAAAATTTGACCATTCTAAATTTCACCTCATTTTGATTCAATTACTATGAAATCAAGGGGGTTAGACAATCTTTCTTGAAAAGCGTTTCTCGATTAGTTGAGCCAGCAGATTTGAAAATGTGATTGATTATGTAGGTGGTTTAAATGAAAATAATATGGGTATACGAACCAATGGTAGACATCACATGCGTAGTGTAACATTGCGTTTTAGCAAAGCAATGGAAATGCAATCTATCCTGGAATCACGATTAGGCATGAAGCTTAGAATTTGTCAAAAGGCGCATTCATGTGAACGCGGCCTCAAGGAAAAGCTGGGTGTGCTAACAAGCCTGCCCAACACAGGGTCTGACAAGGGCAGATTTACATTACCACGTCCATCGCGATCCAGCGCGCAGCGTTCCTGCGGTGGGATGCGAGGTCCGGCCGGGATTACTAACGAGGTAGTTCCTCGCGCTGGCTGAAGTCCCAAATGCACCTGATCTCAGCAGAATCCGGACCAAGATGAGGTAAAGTGCGAGGTCAGCACACTTTTTTTTATAAAAATCGGCGGTTTTCCTAATCCATGGGTTTCATTTGGCCACGCCCCCCGATTCTAGTGCGTGCATGACAGTTGCCGATGCGCACACTTCCGTGTGTGCGCCAAAAAATGCGGGGCAATCATGGAATTGCGGACCACGGAAATAGGCGGTATAAACTTTCGGGTGGTAACCCGTGGGAAAAACGCGAATCGGGCCATAGTAGATGACCCCCCATATGTTTATTAGTAGAACGAAAATCATGAAAACCACATAAAAAAAAGAGGAACAACAACAGGGCTCACCGAAGTAACAAAGTATAAACCAACAAAATATGTGTGAGCACTCATCCTCCCTTAAACTGATCAATAGTTAAATTATTCTATATATAGAAAGTTGTTCTGTAGTTAGTAATTGTTTTACATAGAGGTCACTGTGTATATAGTCATTTTTTTTGTTATTGAAGTCCTATTCTGAACATATCAGCAGTTATTATTAGGTTCATAGAGGAAGTATTAAAGGTAGTAGTTAGCATTCTCCCCTAGTGCAGTAAAAAGATTTGCAATATGGGTATAGTGTAGACTATCTATGATGTCCGGACTAGCCAGGGGAGGGTCTGGGTAAAGCATGCCAGGCCTGTGCGTGATTTGGAGAAGCCCCAAGTAAAAAGTTAGTCAGGGCGGCGACCACACAGACGCCACTCTAATCTGAAATGAGATCCCAGTGTTATCTCGCCTTTCTGCGCTATAATCAAGAACGGCTGCAGAGTACAGGAGCCTGCGCCAGGTCAATCAGATGCTTTAGGGATTTGGTCAAAACGATATTGCCACACTCTTCTAGTTATCGCGTGTCGTGGGAGGATAGCCTGACTTTAGAATTACAGCTGGGCAAGTATCTGTAGAGTGAAGGCACAGGCAAGTTCTACTAGCTATCATGCCCCCAAAGACAAGCCGTAATCAGGACGTTTGCTTAAAATATATGGCTGTCAGAAGAGCTGAAAGGAACATCCAGTATGTCTAGTAATAAAAGCTGATTGGGGTGATATTTTATTATAAAAGTCAATTATCTATAAAAAAAAAATTTGTCATAAAAAATGACAATTGAGGACTTTTTAACCGTTTCAGGTTGCTTTATAGAACAAGCAAAAGAGCAATGAGGTGAGACTATGGACAACACAGGAATTGAAATATGCAGGAAGAGAAGGAGCCCCCAACTTGTCCAGGTGTGGAAGAAGAGACTGGTGGAAGGCAGTATATGCACTGCGGTCGGGGTGGCCTTGGAGCGCATTGAACACAGCGCCTCTCTCAGGGTCTGCAGATGTGGGGGACAAGAGAATTGTCACGCATTAACATCCATTTTCAAACAAACAATTCCATTTCTCCCACATGACGGGGTGATCGGAATTTATTAAGTTTGGCAAGTCTTAGAACTAGTCCCCTAGCCAGAGCATTTTGGACGTGATAAGCCCTCACTTCACTGCAATGACTAAACCTACTTCACACTAGCAGAAAGATATTCAAAGGCAATGAAACTCGCATATGCTGAGGAATATGTGTGTGGACACGAGGAGAAGAAGTGATCGACACATTCCCTGTAGTGAGGAGAAGCACTGGTAAAAATGTATGTGCGGCTGCTGTATGAGTAAAGCCTTACGCATGGATGGGTGGGGTGGTGCGGCATCACATGCCTAGCGAGCGAACGCCCAGTTAGCCATTTGTCATGAAGGACAATGCCCCCTCGTTCACAAAACAAAATGTCATACAGCCAGTCCTTGACATACAGAAAATTTTGCATACAATAACAATAGGCAAAGCAGATGTCCTGATACTAAAAAACAATAGAAGAACCTGCTGGATAAATTAGCCATGGTGACTAAAGTTTATGGCGAAAAAACAACAACAACGATGGTTTACTTCTTGCGAGCAGGACAGTTTTCTGCAGGACCAAGCGTAAAAATGTTGGAAAACAATGAATGGCCAGACCCCAGTCCTGGATTCTTAAATCTAACTAGAAAAACCAACAGTCAGCCAAGAACACAGAAAAAAGAGAACTGTGGAGACGATTGGAAGAAGGTGGAAAATCCCAGCAGAGCAGTGAGAGACCAGTATGTTCTGTGGCCCAGATGTAGCTAAAGTCGCTGCCCAGCCAAAAGCCTGTGCACTCCCTTACTGATTGGTTGACTGGTGTAACCTCGTAAAAATTTTTTTTTAATCTTTTCGTGTGCTAATCAGTCATTGCGTTATCTAATTCACATAAGTCATAGTGTTATGCAAAATAAAGGTTTGAAGTATATACTCTGGTAATTTTGTAAGACAACTTCTGGGGTCCCATGGTGTACCCGTTACCAAAAAAATCCCTCAAGGTTGATAAATGGAGATTACATTATTCCTCAAAAATCAAAGTGATCGTACAATTGCGATCGTTAATTTGATCGCCAGTGCCGTTCTTGGAAAATGGGGTCAAAATAGTTTGTCCTGGCGAGGGGGAAAATATAAATATCATTCAGACAGTAGCAACAAATTATTAAGTGTCCGTGAATCCGCACATTCATGTGGACATAGACTGCTGAGCAGTTCCAGTACTGGGACTGATGGTGTGCGTAACTCCTATTCATTTTCTAATCTCTATAAAAGAATTGATATTCTTATTTACGAGCCCTATGAAGAAGACAGAAGATTCATGTGAAACTGTTAGGCAGAAATCTGCAGATCACTAAAGAATAATGCAATTTACTGTCAGTGAGGGATAAAGACCGGTTATCGAAGTGTTTCACTCTGTGGGACCAGACACGATGAAAAGGTAAACATTAGCAGACATATAAGCATCACCTATAAAACCGAAATCACTGTCTTTGTAGGGGGTGGGGTGGGTCGTTTCATCAAACCACCTATCGGTAGGTAGAGAAAGATAATCATCAAATTCATCGACCAAAGTGAGGAAATTAAAATTGAGAATCTGTGGAATGTTTGCCCAGCATCATCGGATTTTCTTTTTTCTAAGATCCACAGAATAAAATGGTATATGAAATAACACTGCAGTTCCAGAGGATGAGGTTGTCGCTACATGGATCATGTGAGGGTTTACAAACAAGGCATAGGAAGTGATGTCAGAGCGATTCAACCACTTCATCTGGGGGAGGAATCACATACGCAGACTTTGTTGGCTTCCAGATATCAAAGAATAAAAAAATATGATCTGCCAATAATTAATCGAAAGGAGCAAACATTGACCTGATACATACGCAACACCTTATACAGCCAAACCTCCTATAATAGGGACCCTGCAGAACAAAATAACCCAAGCGGGACAAGTGCTCTATAACGGAAACCAAGCCTTGGTGCCCCCATATATAGTAACCAACTATGGTGTAAAGCGAAAAGCAAATACTTAATTCGCAGTATCTCCTGATAAGTAATGGCTATAGAGCCCCCCACAATGGTGAAAGATAACTGCGTCTGATAAAGTCTGCTGTATCGAAAATATGCATGGCGCTTATTAAAAGGTATTTATTTAATTATGTTACTCATGAATGTGCCAGATGCAGAGCCGCCTTATATCAGTTCCCCTGCAGAGATTACTAAATAACAAAGTTACACGATATAGGACACCTCCTGTTAGTGCCTGTATAATTGAGCTCCCACATTGTGGAAGGACGGCCACCTGATGAGTGCGTCATCCATGCGCTATGGGAAACTTTCCACGCCGACATCAAGTAGTGGGTAATACCCAAATACCCAAATACAAGCACTTCAAAATAAACATCTGTTGCAATTTTCTACCCATCTTCTCGGGGTGTGTCACGTATCTGTGTGAAAGAATTGCACCAAGAGACCCATCACTCAGGAGTCTCATGTTCTCAGCTCGTTCATGTGCTAAAGAATGCCTTCAATGGATTAGTCCAATAGCTGATGTGCAATTAAAAATAATAAAACAGAAGTGCTATCAGAAATATCTAGAATCTTTATTCTCTTATGTTGACCTCCACTCTTCCAAACCACACTAAAAGTCGCTTCAGAAATATAGAGAAAAATACAACATAGAAAAGCACATCTTAAGTGTCCATGGTGTTGTTAGCCAAATCTGTTTAGAGCAGATAGTAAATTGGGAGATGTTTTGTGTAGCAACAAACGAGCCCGCGTGTGACATTGAACCTTCGAAGCATCTGAACTCCATTTATTCCAGCTTTCTCTTCTATTCTCACCTCCTTACAGTAGAAACAAAAAAGCAGCAATTGGAACAGGGGGGCATGTAAAGCCAAGGATGTAATGATTCTGTCATCTGCGTGGAAATTGGAGGGGAAAACGGCAACAATGTACCCTGCTGCCGCATTTATAAGAATCTATTCAGTGCTAACACAGTTGGAGTTCCTTATATCAGCTAATCTATCTTATTCCAATAAGCAATGTGCTGAAACATGGAGCTTTACTACGGTCTCCGGTCCACAAGAATAACAGGGCGCATCAATGCCAATGGGTTTACCCACACAAAGGAATTCAAACAGAGACAGTAATTAATAAAAAGTGATAATCAAGAGTTACCCAAATTAGCTCCCTGGCAAGTAATGGGGAGCTGGCCATCCCAAGGGAGCTCAGTGATGTATTATAAAGCACAATATATAAAAAGGAGGGATGGGCGGAAGATCGGTGATGGATTAGGAAAAGGAAATTTGGTGAGTTAAATTATTGTTTTCTCGATGCCCAAGGGCAGACCACATAGAAATAGGATTTCAAAAAGCAGGGTACATTATACATGGGTGGGTCCATCAACTGCAGGATCGAGCACGCTGGCTGCCAAAGAAAAGGAAAGGTGCTCTCTGGCTACCAATGTCCTTGGCCTATAGTGCTTTGACAAAGTAGAGGTGATGATGACCAGGTGGCCACGTTTCTTTGTACCCAATTCACCCTATTCTCCTCAAAGGATGGTGATACCACCAGAAGAAGATGTCTGAGAGGAGAAGCTATAAAGGGGATATGTAACTGTTGGTTTTGAAAAGCAAAGATAATAAATAATAATGATAATGGAAAAGTTATTTATAGAATTTCCAAAACTTACTGTAGCGGATCAACTGCTGCGAGTTTGTTACTGCTAGATCTCTTGACTTTGCGGTCCTGCGATAGAAAGCTATAGAAAATAACGCAAACACCGGGCGGGTCGTATGTCCGCGGGTTGTTCCTCCTTGATATTTTTGAGCAATCTACGCTAACATGAGTGAAGTGGGCCCCCCAACTTGTTCCAAAATCAAACAAAATGGATTGTCAAAACGTGTCAAACGTGCGTGCTAGTTTGTGATGTTTGTGCAGCAGAAATTTTTGTTTGTGCCGCCAGTGTTCGAGATTTTGTATGGACAGTTTCCAGAGGTCATTCAGAGGTCAACCAGCCCCCCCCACATTGCCCCAAATCAAAAAAAAATGGTTGCCAAACAATTCGTGCTACGGTTTTGTGTCGGGTTTGTGCTGCGCAAATTTTTGTTGTGCTGCTTTGTTTGGAAATATATGAACAAAAAAGTAAAGTTCAAAAGTTCAAGCAGCCCCCCCACATTAACGAATCAAACAAAAATTGGTGTAACAACGTTAGGGCTCCGTTTGTGCAGCAAAAATTTTGTTTGTGCCGCTATGATTGTTAAGGGTATGTGTCAGGGGTATTTGAGGTGTTAGGATGATGAATGGTAAAAAAACAACTAAGTAGAAACTTTCCCTGGTTGTCACCAGGGGGAGCTAAGCAAAACAATTGTACTTGGAAGAAATGAACTTGATGACTCTGCAAAAAGAGTCGATATATAAAAAGATAAGCGCACAAAACGAAAATTTTTGCCTGCACAAACCCAGCACAAACGTAGCACTAACGTTGGACACAAGTTTTGTTTGATTCGGTTTAATGTGGCGGGGGGCTGCTTGAACTTTGAACTTTAATTTTTTGTTCATATTCAAAACAAAAGCAGCACAACAAAAAATTTGCGCAGACAAACCCAGCACAAACAGCTAGCAAAGTTTTGTTAGTCCGGAACACCAGTTTTGTTTTGATTTGGGCAAGTGGGGGCCGGTTTCTGGTACTCTGGACCTCTGGGAAACTTCATTAAAATCTCTGAAAAGGTATGGGGCTGGCAACAAACAAAAATTTCTGCTGCTACAAACAGCACAAACGTAGCACAAACGTTGACACCAATTGTGTTGATTTGTGAAACAAGGGTGGGGGAGGGGCCAACTTCACTCAGGCTCTACGCTATTAAGGGCACGAGGGGGAACACACATAGAGTAGCCTTCGTGTTTATAGGCTGTCTATTGATTGAGAAGACTTAATCTAAACTCAGAAGGAGAAGCACAGAAGGTCTCAACTTTGGCGTTTTGTGGTGGCCCATTGGGCGTTTGAGGTGAAAGAGAACACCCAAATTGGTATGTAAACAAACAACATTGTGTATTGAGTCACCCGTCCTCTGGATGAATGCCCTTGGTCGGAATTTATTATATACTGCGTGGAGTGTAGGACACCTCTTGGATCGTAAACAGCAAGATCACCTTTGAGAGTGTGCTCTGCCCAAGACCTCAGTTTCCATGACATCTGACCAATAATGAGAGGACTGTTTGGTACCCTTTGTTGTTGACCATAAACACGGGTTCCAGCTTCGACGTGCATTAAGCAGGAGGACCTTGATAGATTTGAGAGAACAGATGTCGAAAGTGAGTAGAACACGAACTGAGTTTCCTTAGGTATTGAAGGGAATGTTCTCTCATCTGATGGACTCCATTGGAATTTTGCACACATAGCGTGTAGGCATGGGCGCACATCCAACCTCAGGAGGGAGGTAATACTAAAAGCAAATCTACCATTTGCTTTATGCATATGAACCAAACAGACCTTGAGGAATGTATAGATACATGAGCAGAAAACATTCTTTTAATCCAGAACACGAGTGGTTTGCTCTGAAAGCTATTATAAAATTAGGATTAATGAGGATTGTAGTTCATTGTGGCTGATATGTGCATTCTTTACCCTTATTATGCATGCTCCAGAGAATGAGTAATCACTGGGTGTCCTCGACAGAAGCAGCTAGTAAACAATCGATGCACCATCCCCAGTGTATCATTATACAGATGAATTTTGGAACTAGGCTGGAATCAAGAAGACCTCTTGATTTGGATAGGGAATGCAGGAGTGGAGAAGAGTGGAGAGGTGGTTGGAACATGCACCTAGAGGAAGATGTTCCAAACCGCTCTTATCAGTCGTAGCAGCCCTGAGATGGCAGTGAATACCTGTGGTCCCATATCTGGATGACTGACTGATAAGAGCATTGTTGGAACATCTTCCTCAGGTGCATGTTCAAACCACTCTCCAGCTTCTCCAGCTCCTGCATTCCCTATCAACTTCAAGAGGTCTTCTATGATTCCAGCCTAGTCCCAAAATTCATCTGGTATATGATAAGCTGGGGGATGGTGCATCGATTGTTTACTGCTGCCTGTCAGGGACAACACAGTGATTACATCATTCTCTGGAGCAGTGCATAATAAGGGTAAGAGGAGAAGCACAGAGCAGCCACAAGAACAACAGAGCCTCATTATCATAATTTTATAATAGTTTTTCAGCAAAACCACTCGGTTTCTGCATCAGTGTAGCTATAGCATTCTCAAGGTATGTTTGGTTCATAATGCATAAAAGCAAATGGTAGATTTTCTTTAAGTTTACCTCCTCCTGAGGTTGGAGTGCCCATGCCTATCACCTATGGGTTAAAATTCAAGTCAAATTCGAGTCCAAGAGAGAGAAACCTCCCTTCAAACCTAAGGAAACTCAGGTTCGTGCTTCTACCTCTCCTTACGGCAGAATGCTGGAAACTGATGTCTTGGGCAGAGCATCACTCTCAAGGTATCTCTGCTGTTTATATTCAAGGTGTCCTCAACTCCACAGCAGATATAATAAGTCAACAAGGCATTCATCCAGGGGACTGGAGTCTCAAATACACAATGTTTTGCTTGATAACATCCAAGTTGGGTGTTCTTTACCTCAACGCCATGGCCACAAGCAAAACGCCAAAGTTGAGACCTTCTGCTCTCTTCATGATTTAGATTAAGCTCTAACAATAGACAGCCTATCAAACAAGGGCTAATCTATGTGTTTCCCCCTCTGCCCTTAATAGCGAGAGTGCTCAAAAATATCAAGGAGGAACAAGCCCGCGGAATGACCCGCCGGTGTTTTGCGTTAATTTTCTATAGCTTTCTATAGAAGGACAGCAAGCAGAGATCTAGAAACATGCGAGCAGTTGATACAGAAAGTATATTGGAAAATTCTATAACTTTTCATTATCATTATTATTTTTTATTTGCGTTATTCAAACAACAACAGTTAAATCCCCTTTATAAGCTTCTCGCTCTCAAGACCATCTTCCTGGTGGTGATCACCTCTTTGAGGAGAATCGGGGAATCGGTACAAATAAAGGTGGCCACCTGGTCATCATCCTCTACATTTGTCAAACACTATAGGCCAAGACATTGGTAGCAGAGGGCACTCTTTTTGGCAGAAGAGTGCTCGATCCTGCAGTGATGGACTCACCCATGTAAATGTACTGCTTTTTAAATCCTATTTCTATTGTGCTGCCCTTGGGCGATCAGGAAAACAATAATTTAACTCCCCAAAGTTTCCTTTTCCTAGAATCCATGGCCATTACAGCTTCCCTCCTTTTTATATATTGCTTTATAATAATACAAGGCTCCCTGGGATGGCCAGTCCCATATTTGCAGGGAGCTAATTGGGTAATTGATTACACTGCTTTTTAACCTGTCTCTGTTTGATTCTTTGTAGTGGGTAAAACCCATTTGCATTGTGCTGCCCATGTTATTCTTGTGGATCGGAGACAGTAGTAAAGACTCCATGTTCAGCAGATTGCTTATTGGAATAAGATAGATTTAGCTTGAATAATGAAGGAATCCAACTGGTTAGCACTGAATATATTCTTATAAATGCTGGCAGCAGGGTAATTGTTGCAGTTCCCTCCATTTCCACTAGATGGCAGCATCAGTACATCCATTGGGGCTTACATTGCCCCCTGTTCCAATGCTGCTTTTTGTTTCTACTGTAGGAGGTGAGAATAGAAGAGAAAGCTGGAAATAAATGGAGGTCAGATGCTTCGAAGGTTCAATTCACACGCGGTCGTTTGTGCTAAAAGAAACATCTCCCTTTACTATCTGCTCTAAACAGATTGGCTACAACAATGGACAGCTTAAGAAGTTCTTTTTATATTTTGTATTTTTCTCTATAATTTCTGAAGCGACTTTTGTGTGTTTGGAAGAGGTGGAGGTCAAGAAGAGAATAAAAGATTCTAGATATTTCTGATGCACTTCTGTTATTATTATTTTTAATTAGCACATAGCTATTGACTTATCCATTGAAGGCTTCTTTATCACATGAAGAAGCTGAAGAACATGAGACTCCTGAGTGATGGGTCTCTTGGTGCAATTCTTTTCACACAGATACGTGACACCGAGAGATGGGAGAAAATTGAAAGATGTTTATTTTGAAGTGCTTGTATTTGGGTATTTGGGTATTACCCTACTTGATGCGGGTGGAAAGTTTCCATAAGGCATGAGGAGCACCTCACCTCAGGCGGCGTCCTTCCCAGCAGGGGAGCTCAATTATACGAGGACTAGCAGGAGGTGTCACTATGTACGTGTATCTTTGTTTATTAGTAATTCTCTGAGGGGAATGATATAAGGGCTCTGCATCTGGCACTATTATGAGTAATAATAATAACCTTTATATAGCGCCATCATATTTCGTAGCGCTTTACAAGTACAGTTACTTTCACCATTGTGGGGGGCTCTATAGCCATTACTTATCAGGAGATACTGTGAATTAGTTGCTTTTGGCTTTACCATGGTTGTTACTTATATGGGGACACCAAGGCTGGTTCACTGTTATGAGAGCACTTGGTCCCTGCTATGGGTTAATTTGTTGAGGTCACTATTATAGAGGTTGGCTGTATAAGGTGTTGGTATAAGGTGTTGCTCCTTTGGATTACATTATGTGGCAGTCATTTTTTTATTTCTTTGATTATCTGGAAGCCAAGTCTGCGTATTGATTCCTTCCCCCAGATGAAGTAGTGAAGCGCTTGACACCATTCCTTGTTTGTAAACCCTACATGATCCATGGAGCAGACACGTCATCCCTGGGAGACTGCAGGTTATTTATGATACATTTATTCTGTGGATCTAGAAAAAAAGAAAATCCGATTGATGCTGGGAAACAATTCCCACAGATCGCAATTTAATTTCACTCACTTGGGAGAATTTGATGAATATCTCTCAGCATACCGAACGTGGTTTGATGAACACCCCCACCCCCTAGCACAGTGATTCGGTTTATAAGGTGATGCTTTATGTATTGTAATGTGTACCTATTTCATCGTGTCAGGTCCCGAGAGGTGAAACATCGATAACCCGGTTATCCCATCACTGACAGTAAATTGCATTCTGCTGCAGATCTTGCTGCTAACAGTTTCACAATGAAATCTGTGTCTTCTTCAAAGGGCTGGAATAAGAAATATCAATCTTTATAGATGAGAAAATGAATAAGTTCACCACCTACAGGTCCAGACTGGAACTGCATCATGTACAAGTATATGCACACACTGAAAATTTGTTGCTGGATTTTCTGACAATGAATATATATATTTTTTCCCTCGCAGCAAACTGATTTTGACACCATTCCAATGAACATGCACTGGCGATCAAAATTAAAGAGCAATTTACGATCATTTGTTTTTTGCAGGAATAATGTAATCTCCATTTATCAACATTTGAGGGATTTTTGTAACGGGTACACCATGGGACCAGAATAGTGTTTTACAAAATTACCAAAGTATATAACATAAAACCTTTATTTTGCATAAACTATGATGATTGGAATTAGATAACAGCAATGACATTAGCACAGAGAAAAATTAAAGCAAAATTTTTCGGAAGGTTACACCAGTCACCAATCAGTAGGGAGTGCACAGGGCTTTGCTGGGCAGGACTTTAGTACATCTGGAGCCACAGGACATCACTGGTCTCTCACTGCTCTGCTGGGATTTTCCACTCTTCTTCCAATCTCTTCCACAGTTCTGTGACTGTTGTGGGTTTTCTATTAGATTTAGATCAGGACTGGGGGCTGGCCATTTCATTGTTTCACAGTTTTCTGTGTCCTGCAGGAAAACTGCTGCTCGAAGAAGGAACCACGTGTTGTGTGTTTCTTGGCCATAACTTTGTCACCATGGATTTTCCAGAGGTTTTCTATTGGTTTTAGATCAGGACTCTGCTTTGGCTATTTTATTGTTGCAATGTTTTCTGTTTCAAGGAACTGCTGTATACATTTTGTTTTGTGACAGAGGGCATTGTCCTGCATGAAAATGGCTAGACCTGGCGTTGTTTCGCTCGGAGGCCGCACCACCCACCCCAGATACATCGTAAGCTGTTATCATACAGCAGCGCACAATACATTTTTACCAGATGCTTTCCTCACTAAAGGGAACTGTGGATCACTTCTCCTCTGTCCACACAACATGATCCTCAGCATAGGCGAGTTTTGCCTTTTGATTCTTTCTGCTAGTGAGAGGTTTAGTCATTGCAGAGTGGGCTTTCAGTCCAAATGCGCTGGTAGGGGGAATGTTAAGACTTGCCAAACTTAATAAATTCCCCCCAGTATGTGGAGAAATGGAATTTTTGTTTGAAAATGGATGTGAGTGCGTGACAATAACTCTGGTCCTCCACATCTGCAGACCCCGGAGCGAGGCGCTGGATCATGGCGCCAGAGGCGCACCCTCGACCGCTGCATATAATGCCTTCCACCAGTCATTCTTCCACACCTGGAAGTTGGGGGCTCCTTCATCTTCCTGCAATTTTCAAATTCTTGTTGTCCATGTCTCAGCAATCAGGGCTGTTTTTGATTCTATAAAGCAACCTGAAACGGTTAAACAAGTCCTCAATTGTCAGTTTTTATGACAGAATTTTTTTTTATAGATAATATGACTTTTAATAAAATATCACCCCAATCAAGCTTTTATTAAGAATACTGGATGTTCCTTTAAGGCTCTTCCTGACAGCCATATATTTTAGCAAACGTCCTGATTACGGCTTGTCTTTGGTGCATGATAAGCTATAGAGAGCTTGCTGGCTTCACTCTACAGATACTTTCCCAGCTGTAATTCTAAAGCAGGCAGCCGCCCAAGAAGACGAGATAATAGAAGAGTGTGCAATTCGTTTTAGATCCAAATCCTAAAGCATCTGATGACCGGCGCAGGGCTCTGTCACTCTGCAGCCTTCTGTGAATTATAGCGCAGAAAGGGCGAGATAACACTGGGATCTCATTTCAGATTAGAGTGGCGTTCTGTGTGGTCAGCGCCCTGACTAACTTTTACTGGGCTTCTTCCAAATCAGACAGCCTGGTGCTTTACCCATCCCCTGTCTAGCCGGACATAAGATATGCTACAACTATACCCAGATGCAATATCTTTTTTACTGCACTAGGGGAGAATGTGACACTACTACTTTAATACTTCCTCTTATGAACAATAATATAACTGCTGATATGTTCAAGAATAGGACTTCAATAACAAAAAAATGACGATATAAAAGTGACCCTATGTAAAACAATATACTACAGTACAACTTTCTATATATAAGAATATTTAACTATTGGATTCAGTTTAGTAGGAGTGAGGCTCCACATATATTTTGTTGGTATACTTTGTTACCTTCTGTGAGCCCTTTGTTGTTCCTCTTTTTTTTTATGTGGTTTTAGATTTGTTATCTAATAAACATATTGGGGGTCATTTACTAATGGCCCGATTCGCGTTTTCCCAACGTGTTACCCGAATATTTCCGATTTGCGCCAATTTTCCATGAATTGCCCCGAGATTTTGGCGCACACGACCGGATTGTGGCGCATCGGCACTGGCATGCACGCAACGGAAATCGGGGGGCGTGGCCAAATGAAAACCCGATGGATTAGGAAAAACCGCCGTATTTTTTAAAAAAAAGTGTCGCTGGACTCGCACTTACCTTCACTTGGTCCGGATTGGTGAAGATCAGTGCATTCTGGGGAACTTCAGCGCAGCGCGGAGGAACTACCTTAGTGAATCCCGGCCGGACCCGAATCCACCGCAGGGAACGCGCCGCTGGATCGCGAATGGACCGGGTAAGTAAATCTGCCCCATTGTCATGACCCTGTGTTGGCAGGCTTGTTAGACACACCCAGCTTTCCTTGAGGCCGCGTTCACATGAAGCGCACTTTTGACAAATTCTAAGGCTTAAGCCTTAATCGTATGCTAAGGATAGATTGCATTTCCATTGCATTTGCTAAAACGCAATGTTACCTCAGCATGTGATTCTACCCAATATGGTTCTACCATATTATTTTGCATTTAAACCACCCTACATAATCAACACATTTTCAAATCTGCTGCTCAAACTATCAGAAACAGCTTTTAGAAAGATTGTTAACCCCTTGAGATTTTCATAGTAATTGAATCAAAATGAAGGTGAAATTTAGAATGGTCAAATTTTGTCAGTTATACCTTCATTTAGCCCTAACATGTGGCTGTTACTTGTTTTATGGGCGCACAGCGAGGCGCAGAAGGGAAGGAGCATCCTGCAGCTGCCAGGATTTTAGTTTTCTCGTTGGCCCCTTTTGTAGGCTATAAAATTTTCGCTTTTTCGTTATTGGAGCCATGTGATTGCATTTTTTTTGCGGGACGAGATGCTTTTTCCAGTTACCATTTTGGGGTTGTCCCCAATTGTTGAAAATTTAGGAACTTTCTTTTGAGGTCAAGAGTAAAAAGGCATCAAATCTTTTTTTTTTCGTGTTCGCTGTACAGCCCAATAATCATGTTATCTTTATTCCATGGGTCGTTATGATTATGGGGATACCATACATGAATATCTTTTCTTATGTTTTACTAAATTTGCCAAATGAAACCCTAATGTGGGGAAAAATCTATCATTTTTGCATTACCGTCTTCCAAGTGGCATAACATTTTTACTTTTTTGGCTACAGAGCTGGTGGATGGCTTGTTTTTTGCGGGACATGTTGTACTTTGCAACAGTATCATAGTACATATGATATCATAGAGTACAAATGTTTTGTTAATCACTTTTTATTGCACTTTTTGTGGGATTAAATAGGTAAAAATCATAATTTTGGGGGGTTTTTATTAATTTTTTACGGCGTTCATTGTACGGGTTCAATAATAATTTCATTTTATTCTACAGGTTGTTACGGAAGCGGTGATACTATATTTGTGGGATTTGTGTTATGATTCAGACTTTTTTTTAGAGTTATATGTCTCTTTAGATGTTATGGGGCTTATGGACATTTTTATTGATTTATTACTTTATTTTTTATTGAAAAACATTTTTTTTTATTTTTTTACTATTTCCACCATGGGAAATGATAATATCCTGCAATACTAATGTATTGCAGGGTATTAGCAGTGTCATCCTATGCACATGCATAGGCTGATACTGTGCCTTTAAGATTACATCATAGAGGGTTAGATGCTTTTTCCAGTTACCATTTTGGGGTTGTCCCCAATTGTTGAA